>CAMZMU010000080.1:2498767-2907258 GCA_947311845.1 Poa pratensis | reverse complement strand
CGGCCGCTAAAACCGCATCATCTGTATATGCAGCTATTAACAATGTATATCTTCAGCTTTGTTTGGTTTTTTCTTTGGCTACAATGTGAGCTCAAATGGCTAATGCATTGCAAGAAAAAAACGAAAATTATGTTAGTATGCGGCCATCTGAACTCCTAACTTGTCAGCCGATCAGTTTCTCCTCCTTTCCATCTCTGCATATTGTTCGCATCAGTGCCTGCAAGTTAACTACGTTATTCTCTGCACCAAAACGGATCAAACAACTCGTTCCGTGATTTCAAAGTCATTGCACAAATGCCAACAATAAAACTAATCGTGCAGTTGTCCTTGTTTCTATTTTCTTTCTTATTTTCTGGAACATTATCGTCCTACCTGACACATACAACTCAGACACGGCAGCGGCGAGCACCCAGCGGCAGCGGTGGATCTTCCCCTTTTTCTGCTCGTCCCTCTTCCGCCCGTCTCCTTCCAGCGTATCGCTGCCGCCAGCGAGGTCCAGGAGACCGTGTTCGGGGTGAGGCCGACCGCCTTGATCTGCCGTAGCAGCAGCATCGCCTGCGAGCTGAGCCCGTTCTTGGCGTAGCCGATGATCAGCCTGTTCCAGGTGTACAGGTGGTCACGTTCGGGTCAGCCCGGGCGAGCTCCGCCATGGGCAGCGCCGACGAGCGGAGGGGCGGGCGTGGGCGACCTCGGCAGGGGCCTACTCGGGCGAGCGGCGAGCTCCGCAAGCGGCGGGCGTGGGCGACCTCGGCTGGGGCCGGCTCGGGCAAGCTCTGCCATGGGCGGGGCCGGCGAGCTCCGCAAGGGGCGGGTGCGAGCGACCTCGGCTGGGGCCGGCTCGGGAGAGCTCCGCCATGGGGCGGGCGTGGGCGACCTTAGCAGGGGCCGGCTCGGGCGAGCTCCGCCATGGGCGGGGCCGGTGTGGGCGACCTCGGCAGGGGCCGGCTCGGGTGAGCTCCGGCGTGGGAGGCGCCAGCGAGCGGAGGGGCGGGCGTGGGCGACCTCGGAAGGGTCCGGCCCGGGGAACTCCGCCATGGGCTCAGCGACGAGCGGGCTGGACCGGTCGTGCGTGCACGGGAAAAAAAATGAACCGTTTTTTTCACTTACCGGTGGCACGGTGGGTAAATATGTGATTTGTGGAAGGGCAAAATCGTCCAAAAAAATGACGTACCACAAGAAATCTTAATGATTTTATTATTAGGTATATATTAGCCCTGCGCTCACCCTCCTATGGGTGATTCATTTTTATTATTATGCATATTTCCTAGTATTTGATATTAGCCCAAATTAATCTGCCCTGATTACTTTGCCTTACTAATTCTGTGAATGTGTAATTGTAATTTCATCAGGTGTTTCATTCATTTTCACCCAATTTTGTGTGAACTAATTATGTGTTTAACTCCAGTTAAAATTACAGACTGAATTTTGGTTCGTTTCTCCATGACAGCGGAGGTTTCTTGAAGAGACACGGCAGCAGTTGAAAGACAGGGGACGTGGCGAATGAACAGTACAACAGAGGTGCCGGGTGCCGAAGAAGACGTCCGATCCGAGCTTGCCAAACTCGGGGACACGTTGGGGACGGAGGTGTGCCCGGCGGTGACGACCATGGGCGACGGCGCTGCGACCCGAAGGGGTGACGCAGCGACAGCCCGTTTCTCGATCGGTGGTAGACGTGCGTACTCGGGGACGTGCTTGGCGGAGACGTGCGCATGATCGGTTGATCAGACCGACGGCGGCGTTGTACGCGCCATGGCGTGGACGACGGCGCGTAGATCGGAGTTGGTGTCGACTTTGTCGGTGATGTCCCGGTCGGTGACAACGAAGAGGAAGGACCGGCGACAGACACCACGCGGGCGAGAGCAGCCGGCTGCGACGCATGAAGGCTAAACTATCACAATTGCGAAAGAATCACAATTCACTTCAGAATCAAACCACATGCATGTACACAGCAAAACTGTTGGGCCACCCCAGGAACAAAACGTGATGTCTCCTTCGCGATATCATGTAGACAACGACGTTGGCACGAATCCATCTGTCCGAAAGAGGCTCGTACGCGTGTCGTGTCGTTGCTGTATGTCGGCACACCAACCAGCAGGGACGTTCCTCGCGGAAGTGCGTACTCCACCTCCAGCAGGTAAGTGTGTGCTCCACCTCCAGCAGGGAGTGCGTGCCTAACAAAGCCCACATATATATATCTATCTTATTGAAATATATTTCGTGAAATTTATGTTTCAAACTTTTATGAAATAGTTGTTATTGAACTACATATGTTAGTGAAAATATATTTCAATATAATTATTTCTATTAGAACGGAAAAATAATAATTTCTATTACTTTCTATTATATTTCGCTGCTAAATTTGCAATTTAGAAATTACAACGAAAATATTGTTGTGTGTCGAACAATATGGTTCACATCCGACTAAAAAAATGTTTTCTGTGTGTCCCAACAAAATCAAGCAACAACAAAAACATCTTTCACCATACTGGGAAACAAGTTGAATGGATCATCTAACTATAATTTTTTGTTGATTTCACATTAAAAAAAATATGTTCATACAACTCGGGAAGATTTTGTTTTGTTGATTTCACATGACTAATTCTACTCGGCGTGGTGAAGGAGTGACCAATCATAACAATGGGACGTCCCTTTTCGAAGAAAATATCATTTTATTTTTTTCAGACCAAGATGCAATAAAATGTCATTCACTTCCATTCCATCGGCCGTGTCTCTTTCTCGACCCTATCACGATAACAACAGAAATTATTACTCACGAATTTCTGTCGACACACAACAACAAAAACCAAGTTTGAATTGTGGCCACGGACTACTACTGGACCACTTGCAATGCATGCTTACAAACACGTACACTTGCACTATAAGATAGGATGCACCACCCAAGAAGTTTTTGCCAACAACACTTGCTTGCATTCCAAAAACGGTTTCTGGGTGACCTGAATCCATGACGAAATGTTGGCTGATGCTGCTCTTCTTGGCGTTCCTCTTGCCGGCGGCGAGCGCAACGTCGTGCCATCCTGATGACCTCCGCGCGCTGCGGGCCTTCACCGACAACCTCAGCGGCGGGGGTGTCCTCCTCCGCGCCGCGTGGTCCGGCGCCTCGTGCTGCGCCTGGGAAGGTGTGGCTGCGATGGCGCAATCGGCCGCGTCACGACGTTGTGGCTCCCCGAGCGCGGCCTCGCGGGGCCCTTCCCCGGAGCATCCTTGGTCGGCCTCGTGCGGCTGGAGGAGCTCAACCTTGCCAACAACAGGCTGGTCGGCACCATCCCATCGTGGATTGGTGAGCTTAACCACCTTCGCTACTTGGATCTCTCACATAATTCATTGGTTGGCGAGGTACCCAAGAGTTTGCAGATACAGCTCAGGGGCCTCACCACCGCTGGTCGTTCACAGGGTATGGCTTTCACTAACATGCCATTGCATGTGAAGCGTAACCGAAGAACACTCGACGGACAACCAAATACAATAACTGGGACCAACAACACTGTTAGATCTGGTAGTAGCAATGTTGTTTCGGGAAACCACAACACTGTCATGTCAGGGAACACCAACGTTGTGTCTGGGACCCAGAACACTCTCGTAACTGGGAGTGACAGTGTCATAAGTGGTAACAACCAAGTTGTATCTGGGAACAGCCATGTCGTAACTGGGAACCACAATGCCGTATCCGGGAACCACAATACCGTATCCGGGGACCACCATATCGTATCAGAAGACCACAATACCGTATCCGGGAGCAAGAATGTCGTATCTGGGAGCAACCATGTCGTAACTGGGAACACCCATGTCGTAACTGGGAACCACAATACCGTATCCGGGGACCACCATACCGTATCAGGAAGCCTCAATACCGTATCTGGGAGCAATAATTTCGTATCTGGGAGCAACCATGTCGTAACTGGGAGCAACAAAGTCGTGACAGGAGGTTAATGATCTGTCGGTGGATTGTTTCCATCTTCCCCAACGGAGCTCACTTCCTTGTCCAAGTTCAGTGTAGCTCACAATCACTTTGTGGGGCCAATCGCGTTGTGTAACTTCATGTATATCGCATCCTTTTCCTACTTTAAATAAAACTGCCCTACAATATCTTACATATATACATGCTGACGTGAATATCAACGGCGGCTTGCGGCTGGTGCAGACCAAGCGTGTTTGTTCAGGTACAAATTTGCACCGTTGATGTCTACATGTGGTGATTATTTCATGTCTTCTATTCTCTGTGATGTGTGATGAGTTATTATCCTGATTGGGCTGTGGTTCACATGGTGAATTATAACTGCTTAATGTCAGCTAGTTATACACTTCTCATGTGCAAGTGTCAATATTACACGCATCATTGTCGAATGTCTGGATGAAGGAGATGGAGCAAAAGAGCAGAGATTAGTACAAATAAATATGTACTGTCCATCCGACTTGATCTAATGGACCAGATCCCTTGATACTAGTATAGTATAACGAGCAAAGTATTTATTCGGCCAAGAGTAATAATTCCCACAAAACTCGACCATCCATGCGCCTGGGAAGAAAATTGCCCGATCGTGCCAGAGCTTTTGCCAGCGGCAATATAGCAAAATGGTTGTGGAAAGTTATTTCCCCGGCACACACAGCTTGATGTCTTTTTTTCGAGAATATGCCATGGAAAGGCGTATCATTGTCATAGAAGGAAAAGCCAAGCGGCTAGTACAACGCCCCGGAAGAGGCTACAAGGATAAACACACGGGTCGGTTCGTGCTCTCACATACACTCGCCGACCTAACTCACCCTATTACAATGATTACTCGCCCTCGCTCCACCTCCTCGGCCCCACTGCCATGTCACCGAAAACTTCTCCTCTCAGGAGTCTCGCCTTCCTCCATAAATTTGCCTCCATCTTCACCCGATCAATCACCACGTGGGGGATGACTGTGCCCCATTGAAGACCATGTCATTGCGGTGTGTCTAGATACACAACAAAACTTGAATGATTGCCGACCAGATGTCCTGGTAATCTGCCACACGCTGGGCCTCGATAGTCCTCCAAGGTGTGATCTATGTATCCTGCTGTGGTAGCCACTCCAGGATTTGCCATTAGCTAAGCCTGACGTGCCACACCTGTCTACCCACCACGCATCCGAGAAGGAGGTGCCTCAAAGTCTACGGCTCCTGGTCACATAGGGGGCATGCGGCCGGATGCGGCATACCCCTCTTGTGTAACCTATCCGCGGTCCAACATCGGTTCTTGGCCACTGGCCATGTGAAGAATTTGTAGCTCATAGGTGCCCCGGACTTCCAAATGGGAGCATGCATTGGATTATTCTCCGTGCACATCTCAGCCTGATTAGTAGTTCGTCTGTGATTCATTTTACTGGAATTTTTCTCATACAAGTACTGAGAAAATATTTGCATTCAGATGATTTAACAGATGAGCTGGTCGAACAAGCATGGCTTTCCCATTGCTGCACCTAGTAGTTACTAAATCATGTCTGAGAATGCTAAGTTTAGACAAATACTCAATACCTGTAACAAGATTCCTCAAACAACTCTGTGCTGGCCTGTTTTAAATTCAATTCATGCTCTTGTGATTTAACATATCTTTCATGTGTGGTCCAGCCTGACTTTGCACCAAGGAACAAATATTTTACTGGAGATTCTAAAGCTTAGGACCCTGTTTCATTTCCTTGTGATTTAACATATCATGCATGTGTGATCATTTCCTTGAATTTCATTACTGAACAACATATTATATATAACAAAAATTTACGGAGGACAATTTATCTTTTTACAATGATTACATGTGGTGCTCTGTTTTTTATAGTTTGTTGTTTTCTAGGACTGAGAGAGAGATGCATGATTTCAAATTATGAACAGAATGAAGTTTACCTTCTTTATTGTTTATTTATTTTAGAGTGGCCATGGTTCGATTTGTATGGATCATAACCCATTGGGCTTCTGATACCTTGATCTCTTGTTGGCAAAGCTTACTTGCAGTGGCAGCTTTTGATGTAGGTTATATCCTGACAATACTATTTGTTTGGTAATAGAAAGAGACAAGGTAATGAGGGTTTCATCCTAGAATATTTTCAGTCATTTGTTGATCATCTGAAATCAGCTAGTGGTAACTAGTAGGTTGACCTAGTGCAGGATTCGCCTTTGCGCCTGCTTCTAAGACTATGTGTTTCATCAAGTGATTGTGCTTGTTACCCACCTCTTCATTTAACCTGCAATGACCACATGCCACTAATACCAGTTTCCTAGTGGCGTGTGTATATATGGACGTGCCTGGTTCAGATGTTATGTTTCACGCGCAAACAGCCAACGGATAGCTAAACCCTGGGAGTCGATCCATGGGGAGTCGTCTCCAGCCAATCATATCGCACAAAACAGCCTCCCGCGGATCGCCATGGCAAATACGATCAGAGCCGTCCACGACCAAGTGATCCAACGTCCCAAAACTCACCTCTCCCCCCGAAAGCACACAACGCACGCATGTGAAAAAAAGAAAAAACAGGACCGACGGAACATCGCCACCCCTTCATCTCTCGCTCCGCACGCACAGGCGGCACAACTCTCTCCCTCGACACCCTTTTCTCTCCACCTACGCCGGTGGTGGCCCCCGCCGCCGCTCCCATGCCTCGCGGGCCGCCGACGCAGCTCCCGCCGGCTGATTCCCTCGCCGACCGACGCCCTACCTCCCCGCGTCCTCCACAACGAGCCGCCGCCAATAACCCTAGCTGCTGGCCTGCCTGCCGGACTTGCGCGGTGCGCCTGAGCCTTGTCGAACGCGTTCACCAGCCGCCTCCCTAGTGCCCGAGTCCGCCACCGTCGCCGGCATGGAGGCTTCTACAGCCAGATCGACGGGGTCGCCCACACCGCGTGTGGCTGAGGGTGCTGCCGGCCGGCGACCTCGACCCCCTTTCTCACCGGCACATCCCCTCCGCCGTCCTCGTCTCCCCCCAGCATGGCCCCAGCGCCTCCGCCAAGACGTAGGGGCGAGCCACAACCTATTTTTTTGTTTTATGAAATTGTTACCAGTGGCGTGCGGCGGCACGCCACAAATATCCATTATCAGTAGCGTCATATTAGTGGCGTGCCACCCACACGCCACTAATAATGAAAATGGCACGCCACTAGTAGGCTTTTCTGTACTAGTGTATGCTCCTAAGACATAACCTATGAGGCTCTAGGAAGAATAAGTGCTTAATATTCTTGTCATGATGATAAAAGCAACACGTTTACTCCCTTGCCAGATGCACATTGCAAGTTTGTCCTTGGTTAAGATTACATATCTTCGAATGTACCACGTAAAGATTTTAATTTCCATGGCACTTTCATTTTTCATATGTGCTTATTATTTATATGTAGCCCATCTGAATGGACTAGTGCTTTGTACCTGGAATCCACCACGAATAGGAGGTGTGATTCTGGTTATGAGAAACATAAGAAACTGAGACCAAATCACTACCGGAAGCAACAATTCAAACTAAAAAAGAAAACTCTTTATAAATTTTTTGCTGGAAGAGAATGAGATTGGCGTAATATGTTGGATGTATTATTGAGCCTCATTGACGAGTATATATAGGCGTACATGGGATCATCTTGCAGTACAAGTCAAGTTAGGATTGTAGGGAAATAGATCCTAACTCTATCCTTAACTAGCATAACAACCGTAATGCCTATACTCCAACACTCCCCCAAAGTCGTAGCGGTAGCGTCGTGAACAACAAAAACGTCACGGACGGTCAGCCTGGAGTAGAAACCGAAGTATACCGGTGGGCTGACATCCCCCGCAGTAGTAGCGGGAACATCGTGGACGATGTCGCGGCGCGGACGCTTGAACTATAGGGCAAGCTGATGAGGTACTCGGGCGAGGTGGTAGCGCTTTGTGCCGATGTCGAGGGAGCCGAGAGCGCTGGGAGGTGTAGCCATGGTCGAGGAAGTCGGATGAGGGGACGTTTTGGCCGATGTCATGGTCGATGTCATGGTCGGGGTCACCGGTGTCGAGGTAGCCGCAAAAGATACCGCGTGCGCCAGGTGCGTGGTTGACGGAGACGCGTTGAGGCTGTCGATGCAGTCCGAGCCGTCGAGGACGAGGTGCAGCCCTAGTTTTGCCAGAACCAAGCGCACATCATGGTTGAAGACATACTCCGGTTTTGCTAGAACCGGGTACACAAGAAAGAAATTGGTGACACAGTCTTGGCAGACGGAGACAGGGTAGTCGGGTGCCGAAGAAGACGTTGTCAAAGCCGATGAAGATGAGGCACCGATCCGAGCTTGCCAAACTCGGGGACGCGTCGGGGACGAAGGCACGTGCCGGTGTTGCCAGTACCGGGTGTGTGAAGACGGTGACCATCACGAATCGTGGTGGATTTAGACGAAGAAGGCGGCAAAACCAACGGCGGCTTGGAGGAGCCATGTTCGACGTCTGGAGAGGCGCGCGGCAATTGTCGAAGTTGGCGAAGAACCCGACGGTGACAAAGACCAGTAGCGGCGGTGGTGTCGATGTTGTACAGTGACAATGCTGGGATACCAGGGCAGCCTGCCAAGGGGGCGCGGTAGCTTGCCGACTGGGCTATGGCAGACGAGACGACCTGGGGGTCCGTGGCAGCCTGCCGGGAGGCCGCGGTAGCGAGAGACCGCGACAGGTGGGGAGGCAGGCGTGCACGTTAGGGGGGCAAACCCGGCGGCGAGGCAGGAGGTGTGCCCGGCGGTGACAACCATGGGCGACGGCGCTGCGACCCGAAGGGGTGACGCAGCGACAACCCGTTTCTCGATCGGTGGTAGGCGTGCGTACTCGGGGACGTGCTTGGCGGAGATGTGCGCATGATCGGATGATCAGACCGACGGTGGCGCCGTACGCGCCATGGCGTGGACGACGACACGCAGCTCGGAGTTGATGGCGACTTTGTCGGTGATGTCCCGGTCGATGACAACGAAGAAGGACCGGCGACGGACACCACGCGAGCGAGAGCAGCCGGCAGCGACGCATGAAGGCTAAACTTCTCAGGTTGCATGCAAGGTGGGAGAAGAAAAAATTTAGAAGTGAATCTTCGCGTAGATGCTTTGGAAAACATCCATCTTTATGGATGGACGATAGGGAGGACGATGACGACATCTTCATGCCGAGCAGCACGAGCAAGAGTGGTGCATCGTCGAAGGGCAAGAGTGCTGCATCGACGGATGCTGGAGGCTGCATCGACGGGAGATAACTTCGTGTAGTTCGGTGAAGTTTTTAATTTCAGTCCTAGTATATTAATTTAAGTTGTAGTGTTGCTATTACCGATGTATCTTCATTTCAGTTGTATCGTTTTTAGTTGTAGCGTTTTAATTTGAGTTGAAATGTTTGTTTAATAATAATAGAAGATAATAGTCCCGACGTATCTCCACCATAGCACCACCGTTGGTCCAAACATAATAATAGTTCTCATACATAGTTAGATAGACATGTCTGTAGTCATAGCGGGAAGTGTCAGCCACGACGCTGAGGTGGTGGATTATGCGTCGACCATCCATACCTGTTGAGTGCCCCAACGTTACGTGCAGGAATCAGGGACCCGTCCTCGTGATACTGTGTATCATGTGTGGGGTATGGTGGAGGAGTGTTGAACATGCTCATCCAATATTCGTGCTGTGTGTAATCCTCCATGTTGTTCCCACCTTCCTGAGCACTCCCCCAAGCGGATCCGGACGACTGCTGTCCGGACATAGACGACTGATATCCGTAGGCTCCTGCATGCGGGAATATAAGTATTGCCGAATTACGTTGTCGTAGCCAATTGATATGGAAAAGAATAGATAGCAATATACATACCCTGTGGCTGGTTGTGGACGAAACACGAAGCCCGACGTGGGACTCTGCTGCTGCTGCCACGACGAACCTCCAGCCTGGACCGGAGGGGGTGGTCTGGGCGTCGGCTGCGGTGCTGGACGTGGACGCGGCTGCTGCTGGGGCGTCGGCTGCTACTGCGGGGACGGACGCGGGGGCGCTGTGCTGCCTGGCGGCGAACAATGTCCGAAGTGCGTGTGCACGTGATAGCCTCATAAATACCTCGTAGCCTCTCCTCTAGGCGCCGCACCCAGAACTGTTGCTGCTGCCATCCTAGAAGTGGTCCGGACGAAAGCGAACGTCCGTACTCAGCGACATAATTCTGAAGATCGTGTGTCAACTGCGCCTGAAATTGGCACGAAGAGTATTAAATAAATATGGCAAAGTATGTAACAACTAGATGCATTAGATTAGGAGAATATATTTACCGCGTACTATCTGGAGCCCGAAATAGACTGGCTCGGGTATATATCCCACGTAGCAGGGGCTGGCATCTCCTCCGGGTGCTCGTGATGAACGAGGCGTAGTCGTGTCACGGTCATGTAAACCTGCAAATAGGCATTGAATTGTGCTAGATCAAACGCGAGATCCTCCTGCCAGACTCATGTCGTCGCAGTGTCCCACTCTGTAACATACGACTGAACCCTTCGCAGCCACTGAGTCGCGGTCCTGTTAGTTCCCTTTCTTGACAACCTAAAATTGCGGCGTGTGTTCAACAATTAAGTAATTATTAAATATGGACAATTGTGAAACACAATCAAACATTGCATAAATATACATACCCATGGACGAGTGGTGGCACGGGATCCTCCGTTGGCGGAGGAAGTGCCATATGGCGAAGACCGAATTGCCTCATAACCCTATGTTGGCCCATCTCCTCCACAGAGACATCGAACATGATCTTTGATTTTGTCATCTAGTACGCGCGATCTCTGGTGCAGAGCTCGGAAATACCACCGGGGTATTTAGCCTCCATGGCTGCCTTCGTGTATGGCTCCCAGATAACCGTAGCCGCCCTCAACATGTCGAACTGCTCGTTGAATGCGATGTAGCAATTCCTTACCTGATCTTGAGCAAAGCGTCTCTGCACAAAACAAAAGTTAGTTTCAGCCGAAGTGTACTTAAGCTACTGCGTTAAATTAAAAGATTAGACATACCTTGCGACGTGTCCAAAGTGTACCGAAAGTAGGCATGTCGATGCGATCTGCGTCAAACAACTCGCCCATAGGGTAAGGCTCCTCAGCCAATACGTCTGGTTGTCCGATAGGGAACCTCTCCCACGACCACAACTGCAACATTATAGGGCATCCAAGCAGGCCTAACATACGCGACAGAAGATGGCACCCGTTGCCTTCATCGCATTGAGTATACCTGCATGTCTGTCATGAAGGATGCACACATTCGGCTTATCATGCACAACTGCTATTTTGACCTGCCTGAAGAACCACGTCCAACTTTCAGTGTTCTCGCTCTCCACAAAAGCAAATGCGAGTGGCACGATCTGATTCTTGCCGTCTTGACCAATGGCGGTCAGGATCTGACCCTTGTACTTGCCAGTGAGAAAAGTGCCATCTACGCATATCACTGGTCGACAATGACTGAAAACTTCGATGCATACACCGAAAGAGAAGAACAAACGATGCACCACCTTCACAGTTGGGAACTCTGGCATCCAGAAGTGTTGGATGTCGACATAGATGCCTGGATTCCGGGACTGCAGTGTGTGGAGGAGCCGGACAACTGAGTCGTATGAGTCCAGGAACGAACCAATTCTGTTCTCAAGCGCCCTCTGCTTAGCCCTCCAAGCCTTGCCATAAGAAATGGTGTACTTAACCTGGTAAAAACTTTATGCACAATAGTCTTCACTTCCATCGCTTTGCTCTGCACTATCTCCGTTTAAAGCAACCAGCAAGAAGCGTGGACGAAAGGTTACGATGATCTTGAGGGATACTTGAAATACAACATGTGTGTAGTACTAGTCACTCACCACCCAGTCTGTGTTAAACTTAGGGAGATAGCCATGCACCCTTCCGGGACAATTTGTGTCCTCGCATTCCATTGTCAGATATCTTTTACTTGACACCTTAGTTTTGAAAACCCTCGACGTGGACATTGCCCATTGAATGATTGCGTCCTGCAAATATTGCTTGTCGAGATATCTAGCACCCTTGGCCATGCTGTTCTGGTGATATTGCCAGGTAGAATCATGACCATCGTTCACGGTCATTGCAGAAGAGAAGTCCTGATTCCATGATGCAGGATTAGGTACCTCCTGTTCATTCTCTTCGTCCTCCGACTCATCGGAATCATCGGCATAACCACTATCACCATCTGTATCTTCATCTTCCATTCGGTTCTGCATGCGCCCATCTGCCTCGTCCGCCTCTGCCTCGACGCTATCATCATGTCCTCCTACTGCTTGACTGCTCTGCCCTGAATCGTAGCCACCACCTCCAACATCTCCCTGACTACCATCATGTCCTTCTAAATGCATCTCTTCACTGCTCTGGCCAGGATCGTGCCCACCCTCACCTTCAGGGGATTGACCTCCTTCGCGACGGGAAGCAGTAAGGCGACAGGGTTAGTTCCCCTGCTTTCGCAACCTTGTAACCAGCGCACCCACCGAGAGGTCCGATCTATCGGTCTCAAATAGAAGAAAATGTCTGAACTTGACCTCGTCCACAATGCATGCACACCGACGGTGTGTGTTTCAGGATTAAGATCTAAATTTCCTGCCAACCAGTCTTTCAACCAACTAACGGACCATGTTTGCGGGGAAATCAGATCCAACTCCGCAGTGTGAAACTGACTCAGATCAGCCCTCATCTCATTTGTTTGGACAGTACCGGCACCATAGTAAAAAATACACTTCACTAAATTAGACATCTCTGCTGACCTAAAATATTATTAAGACTCGTCAACTATTAAGCACCACGAAATAATAATGTCTATAATATTCACTCTACGAAAATAAAAATTACTACCGGACCACCTAAATAATACCACACGACAAACTAAATAATACCGTTAATCTAATTAACGGACAGTACCGGCACCGTAGTAAAAAAATACACTTCACTAAATTAGACATCTCTGCTGACCTAAAATATTATTAAGACTCGTCAACTATTAAGCACCACGAAATAATAATGTCTATAATATTCACTCTACGAAAATAAAAATTACTACCGGACCACCTAAATAATACCACACGACAAACTAAATAATACCGTTAATCTAATTAACTGAAAACATAATTAACCAAAAAACACGTACCCTTGAAGCGTGCCTTGAGTCACCGGAGCAGCAGCACCAACACCACCACCACCACCACCGGAGCAGCACCACCACGTCCACCTCAGCTACCCCAACACCAGCCTCCACCGCATCTCCATCATTGCTCCAAAAGAGCACCACCAAATCAACTCTACAAACTATCCCATGAGTAGATCGGCGTTCCTCTTGCTCCCTACTACCTCTAGGACGAAGATTCGTTGGAAGTTTGGACTAAATCTCCGGTGAATCGCGAGACACACGCGAGCAGGAAAATAAATGAGAGAGAAAAAGGCAGCAGCGCGAGGAGGAGCGGGCGGCCTATTTCTCTGGCGTTTGTCGGCTGCGCCGCGGCCGACCAGCCACTCGGCTACGCCGTGGCCGATTAGTGGCCACACCTGACCGACAAGCCAGTCGACCGCTCGGCAAGCCTGGCCCATGACCTGCTCGGCTTTCTCGCGGCCGATAGGGCCTCCTCGGCAACGCCGTGGCCGACAGGGCCTGCTCGGCTTAGCCACAGCCGAGGGTGCAATATTTTTCAAATTTCTTCCGAACGTTTATTATTTCTGGAATTTAATGAAAAATGTATTATTTTAAAAAAATTAGCCCTGCGCTCACCCTCCTATGGGTGATTCATTTTTTTATTGTGCATATTTCCTAGTATATTAGCCCAAATTAATCTGCCCTGTTTACTTTGCCTTACTAATTCTGTGAATGTGTAATTGTAATTTCATAAGGTGTTTCATTCATTTTCACCCAATTTTGTGTGTACTGATTATGTGTTTAACTCCAGTTAAAATTACGGACTGAATTTTGGTTCGTTTCTCCATGACAGCGGAGGTTTCTTGAAGAGACACGGCAGCAGTTGAAAGACAGGGGACGTGGCAAATGAACAGTACAACAGAGGTGCCGGGTGCCGAAGAAGACGTCCGATCCGAGCTTGCCAAACTCGGGACATGTCGGGGACGAAGGCACGTGCCGGTGTTGCCAGTACCAGGCGTGCTAAGACGGTGACCATCACGAATCGTGGTGGATTTAGACGAAGAAGGCAACAAAACCAACGGAGGCTTGGAGGAGCCATGCTGGACCTCCGGAGAGGCGCGGCGGCAATAGTCGAAGTAGGTAAAGAACCCGACGGTGACGAAGACCAGTAGCGGCGGTGGTGTCGATGTTGTGCAGCGACGATGCTGGGACACCAGGGGAGCTTGCCAAGGGGTCGCGGTAACCTGCCGAGGGGGCTACGGCAAAGGAGACAACCTAGGGGGCTGCGGTAGCCTACCGGGGGTCCGTGGCAGCCTGCCGGGAGGTCGCGGTAGCGAGAGACCGCGACAGGTGGGGAGGCAGGCGTGCACGTTAGGGGGGCAAAACCGGCGGCGAGGCAGGAGGTGTGCCCGGCGGTGACGACCATGGGCGACGGCGCTGCGACCCGAAGAGGTGACGCAGCGACAGCCCGTTTCTCGATCGGTGGTAGACGTGCGTACTCGGGGACGTGCTTGGCGGAGACGTGCGCATGATCGGTTGATCAGACCGACGGCGGCGTTGTACGCGCCATGGCGTGGACGACGGCGCGTAGATCGGAGTTGGTGTCGACTTTGTCGGTGATGTCCTGGTCGATGACAACGAAGAAGGACCGGCAGGAACAAAACGTGATGTCTCCTACGCGATATCATGTAGACAATGACGTTGGCACGAATCCATCTGTCCGAAAGAGGCTCGTACGCGTGTCGTGTCGTTGCTTGATGTCGGCACGGCCTCTCCATGAAGGATGACGCGATATGATCCAACCAGCAGGAAGTGCGTATACTCCACACCTCCAGCAGGTAAGTGCGTACGTGCTCCACCTCCAGCAGGGAGTGCGTGCCTAACAAAGCCCACATATATATATATCTATCTTATTGAAATATATTTCGTGAAATTTATGTTTCAAAATTTTATGAAATATTTGTTATTGAACATACATATGTTAGTGAAAATATATTTCAATATAATTATTTCTATTAGAACGGAAAAATAATAATTTCTATTACTTTCTATTATATTTCGCTGCTAAATTTGCAATTTAGAAATTACAACGAAAATATTGTTGTGTGTCGAACAATCTGGTTCACATCCGACTAAAAAAATGTTTTCTGTGTGTCCAAACAAAATCAAGCAACAACAAAAACATCTTTCACCATACTGGGAAACTAGGTGAATGGATCATCTAACTATAATTTTTTGTTGATTTCACATAAAAAAATATGTTCATACAACCTCAGGAAGATTTTGTTTTGTTGATTTCACATGACTAATTCTACTCGGCGGTGAAGGAGTGACCAATCATAACAATGGGACGTCCCTTTTCGAAAAAAATATCATTCTATTTTTTTCAGACCAAGATGCAATAAAATGTCATTCAATTCCATTCTATCGGCCGTGTCTCTTTCTCGACCCTATCAGGACAACAACAGAAATTATTACTCACGAATTTCTGTCGACACACAACAACAAAAACCAAGTTTGAATTGTGGCCACGGACTAGTACTGGACCACTTGCAATGCATGCTTACAAACACGTACACACGCACTATAAGATAGGATGCACCAACCAAGAAGTTTTTGCCAACAACACTTGCTTGCATTCCAAAAACGGTTTCTGGCTGAGCTGAATCCATGGCGAAATGTTGGCTGATGCTGCTCTTCTTGGCGTTCCTCTTGCCGGCGGCGAGCGCAACGTCGTGCCATCCTGATGACCTCCGCGCACTGCGGGGCTTCACCGACAACCTCAGCGGCGGGGGCGTCCTCCTCCGTGCCGTGTGGTCCGGCGCCTCGTGCTGCGGCTGGGAAGGTGTGGGCTGCGATGGCGCAATCGGCCGCGTCACGACGTTGTGGCTCCCCGAGCGCGGCCTCGCGGGGCCCTTCCCTGGAGCATCCTTGGTCGGCCTCGTGTGGCTGGAGGAGCTCAACCTTGCCAACAACAGGCTGGTCGGCACCATCCCATCGTGGATTGGTGAGCTTCACCACCTTCGCTACTTGGATCTCTCACATAATTCATTGGTTGGCGAGGTACCCAAGAGTTTGCAGATACAACTCAGGGGCCTCACCACAGCTGGTCGTTCACAGGGTATGGCTTTCACTAACATGCCATTGCTTGTGAAGCGTAACCAAAGAACACTCAACGAACAACCAAATACAATAACTGGGACCAACAACACTGTCAGATCTGGCAGCAGCAATGTTGTTTCTGGAAACCACAACACTGTCATGTCAGGGAACACCAACGTTGTGTCTGGGACCCAGAACACTCTCGTAACTGGGAGTGGCAGTGTCATAAGTGGTAACAACCAAGTCGTATCTGGGAACAGCCATGTCGTAACTGGGAACCACAATGCCGTATCCGGGAACCACAATACCGTATCCGGGGACCACCATATCGTATCAGAAGACCACAATACCGTATCTGGGAGCAAGAATGTCGTATCTGGGAGCAACCATGTCGTAACTGGGAACACTCATGCCGTAACTGGGAACCACAATACCGTATCCGGGGACCACCATACCGTATCAGGAAGCCTCAATACCGTATCTGGGAGCAATAATGTCGTATCTGGGAGCAACCATGTCGTAACTGGGAGCAACAAAGTCGTGACAGGAGGTTAATGATCTGTCAGTGGATTGTTTCCATCTTCCCCAACGGAGCTCACTTCCTTGTCCAAGTTCAGTGTAGCTCACAATCACTTTGTGGGGCCAATCGCGTTGTGTAACTTCATGTATATAGCATCCTTTTCCTACTTTAAATAAAACTGCCCTACAATATCTTACATATATACATGCTGACGTGAATATCAACGGCGGCTTGCGGCTGGTGTAGACCAAGCGTGTTTGTTCAGGTACAAATTTGCACCGTTGATGTGTGCATGTGGTGATTATTTCATGTCTTCTATTCTCTGTGATGTGTGATGAGTTATTATACTGATTGGGCTGTCGTTCACATGGTGAATTATAACTGCTTAATGTCAGCTAGCTATACACTTCTCTTGTGCAAATGTCTATTACACGCATCATTGTCGAATATCTGGATGAAGGAGATAGCCATGCACCCTTCCGGGACAATTTGTGTCCTCGCATTCCATTGTCAGATATCTTTTACTTGACACCTTAGTTTTGAAAACCCTCGACGTGGACATTGCCCATTGAATGATTGCGTCCTGCAAATATTGCTTGTCGAGATATCTAGCACCCTTGGCCATGCTGTTCTGGTGATATTGCCAGATAGAATCATGACCATCGTTCACGGTCATTGCAGAAGAGAAGTCCTGATTCCATGATGCAGGATTAGGTACCTCCTGTTCATTCTCTTCGTCCTCCGACTCATCGGAATCATCGGCATAACCACTATCACCATCTGTATCTTCGTCTTCCATTCGGTTCTGCATGCGCCCATCTGCCTCGTCCGCCTCTGCCTCGACGCTATCATCATGTCCTCCTACTGCTTGACTGCTCTGCCCTTAATCGTAGCCACCACCTCCAACATCTCCCTGACTACCATCATGTCCTTCTAAATGTATCTCTTCACTGCTCTGGCCAGGATCGTGCCCACCCTCACCTTCAGGGGGATTGACCTCCTTCGCGACGGGAAGCAGTAAGGCGACAGGGTTAGTTCCCCTGCTTTCGCAACCTTGTAACCAGCGCACCCACCGAGAGGTCCGATCTATCGGTCTCAAATAGAAGAAAATGTCTGAACTTGACCTCGTCCACAATGCATGCACACCGACGGTGTGTGTTTCAGGATTAAGATCTAAATTTCCTGCCAACTAGTCTTTCAACCAACTAACGGACCATGTTTGCGGGGAAATCAGATCCAACTCCGCAGTGTGAAACTGACTCAGATCAGCCCTCATCTCATTTGTTTGGACAGTACCGGCACCATAGTAAAAAATACACTTCACTAAATTAGACATCTCTGCTGACCTAAAATATTATTAAGACTCGTCAACTATTAAGCACCACGAAATAATAATGTCTATAATATTCACTCTACGAAAATAAAAATTACTACCGGACCACCTAAATAATACCACACGACAAACTAAATAATACCGTTAATCTAATTAACGGACAGTACCGGCACCGTAGTAAAAAAATACACTTCACTAAATTAGACATCTCTGCTGACCTAAAATATTATTAAGACTCGTCAACTATTAAGCACCACGAAATAATAATGTCTATAATATTCACTCTACGAAAATAAAAATTACTACCGGACCACCTAAATAATACCACACGACAAACTAAATAATACCGTTAATCTAATTAACTGAAAACATAATTAACCAAAAAACACGTACCCTTGAAGCGTGCCTTGAGTCACCGGAGCAGCAGCACCAACACCACCACCACCACCACCGAAGCAGCACCACCACGTCCACCTCAGCTACCCCAACACCAGCCTCCACCGCATCTCCATCATTGCTCCAAAAGAGCACCACCAAATCAACTCTACAAACTATCCCATGAGTAGATCGGCGTTCCTCTTGCTCCCTAATACCTCTAGGACGAAGATTCGTTGGAAGTTTGGACTAAATCTCCGGTGAATCGCAAGACACACGCGAGTAGGAAAATAAATGAGAGAGAAAAAGGCAGCAGCGCGAGGAGGAGCGGGCGGCCTATTTCTCTGGCGTTTGTCGGCTGCGCCGCGGCCGACCAGCCACTCGGCTACGCCGTGGCCGATTAGTGGCCACACCTGACCGACAAGCCAGTCGACCGCTCGGCAAGCCTGGCCCATGACCTGCTCGGCTTTCTCGCGGCCGATAGGGCCTCCTCGGCAACGCCGTGGCCGACAGGGCCTGCTCGGCTTAGCCACAGCCGAGGGTGCAATATTTTTCAAATTTCTTCCGAACGTTTATTATTTCTGGAATTTAATGAAAAATGTATTATTTTAAAAAAATTAGCCCTGCGCTCACCCTCCTATGGGTGATTCATTTTTTTATTGTGCATATTTCCTAGTATATTAGCCCAAATTAATCTGCCCTGTTTACTTTGCCTTACTAATTCTGTGAATGTGTAATTGTAATTTCATAAGGTGTTTCATTCATTTTCACCCAATTTTGTGTGTACTGATTATGTGTTTAACTCCAGTTAAAATTACGGACTGAATTTTGGTTCGTTTCTCCATGACAGCGGAGGTTTCTTGAAGAGACACGGCAGCAGTTGAAAGACAGGGGACGTGGCAAATGAACAGTACAACAGAGGTGCCGGGTGCCGAAGAAGACGTCCGATCCGAGCTTGCCAAACTCTGGGACATGTCGGGGACGAAAGCACGTGCCGGTGTTGCCAGTACCAGGCGTGCTAAGACGGTGACCATCACGAATCGTGGTGGATTTAGACGAAGAAGGCAACAAAACCAACGGAGGCTTGGAGGAGCCATTGCTGGACCTCCGGAGAGGCGCGGCGGCAATAGTCGAAGTAGGTAAAGAACCCGACGGTGACGAAGACCAGTAGCGGCGGTGGTGTCGATGTTGTGCAGCGACGATGCTGGGACACCAGGGGAGCTTGCCAAGGGGTCGCGGTAACCTGCCGAGGGGGCTACGGCAAAGGAGACAACCTAGGGGGCTGCGGTAGCCTACCGGGGGTCCGTGGCAGCCTGCCGGGAGGTCGCGGTAGCGAGAGACCGCGACAGGTGGGGATGCAGGCGTGCACGTTAGGGGGGCAAAACCGGCGGCGAGGCAGGAGGTGTGCCCGGCGGTGACGACCATGGGCGACGGCGCTGCGACCCGAAGAGGTGACGCAGCGACAGCCCGTTTCTCGATCGGTGGTAGACGTGCGTACTCGGGGACGTGCTTGGCGGAGACGTGCGCATGATCGGTTGATCAGACCGACGGCGGCGTTGTACGCGCCATGGCGTGGACGACGGCGCGTAGATCGGAGTTGGTGTCGACTTTGTCGGTGATGTCCTGGTCGATGACAACGAAGAAGGACCGGCAGGAACAAAACGTGATGTCTCCTACGCGATATCATGTAGACAATGACGTTGGCACGAATCCATCTGTCCGAAAGAGGCTCGTACGCGTGTCGTGTCGTTGCTTGATGTCGGCACGGCCTCTCCATGAAGGATGACGCGATATGATCCAACCAGCAGGAAGTGCGTATACTCCACACCTCCAGCAGGTAAGTGCGTACGTGCTCCACCTCCAGCAGGGAGTGCGTGCCTAACAAAGCCCACATATATATATATCTATCTTATTGAAATATATTTCGTGAAATTTATGTTTCAAAATTTTATGAAATATTTGTTATTGAACATACATATGTTAGTGAAAATATATTTCAATATAATTATTTCTATTAGAACGGAAAAATAATAATTTCTATTACTTTCTATTATATTTCGCTGCTAAATTTGCAATTTAGAAATTACAACGAAAATATTGTTGTGTGTCGAACAATCTGGTTCACATCCGACTAAAAAAATGTTTTCTGTGTGTCCAAACAAAATCAAGCAACAACAAAAACATCTTTCACCATACTGGGAAACTAGGTGAATGGATCATCTAACTATAATTTTTTGTTGATTTCACATAAAAAAATATGTTCATACAACTCAGGAAGATTTTGTTTTGTTGATTTCACATGACTAATTCTACTCGGCGGTGAAGGAGTGACCAATCATAACAATGGGACGTCCCTTTTCGAAAAAATATCATTCTATTTTTTTCAGACCAAGATGCAATAAAATGTCATTCAATTCCATTCTATCGGCCGTGTCTCTTTCTCGACCCTATCAGGACAACAACAGAAATTATTACTCACGAATTTCTGTCGACACACAACAACAAAAACCAAGTTTGAATTGTGGCCACGGACTAGTACTGGACCACTTGCAATGCATGCTTACAAACACGTACACACGCACTATAAGATAGGATGCACCACCAAGAAGTTTTTGCCAACAACACTTGCTTGCATTCCAAAAACGGTTTCTGGCTGAGCTGAATCCATGACGAAATGTTGGCTGATGCTGCTCTTCTTGGCGTTCCTCTTGCCGGCGGCGAGCGCAACGTCGTGCCATCCTGATGACCTCCGCGCGCTGCGGGCCTTCACCGACAACCTCAGCGGCGGGGGTGTCCTCCTCCGCGCCGCGTGGTCCGGCGCCTCGTGCTGCGCCTGGGAAGGTGTGGGCTGCGATGGCGCAATCGGCCGCGTCACGACGTTGTGGCTCCCCGAGCGCGGCCTCGCGGGGCCCTTCCCCGGAGCATCCTTGGTCGGCCTCGTGCGGCTGGAGGAGCTCAACCTTGCCAACAACAGGCTGGTCGGCACCATCCCATCGTGGATTGGTGAGCTTAACCACCTTCGCTACTTGGATCTCTCACATAATTCATTGGTTGGCGAGGTACCCAAGAGTTTGCAGATACAGCTCAGGGGCCTCACCACCGCTGGTCGTTCACAGGGTATGGCTTTCACTAACATGCCATTGCATGTGAAGCGTAACCGAAGAACACTCGACGGACAACCAAATACAATAACTGGGACCAACAACACTGTTAGATCTGGTAGTAGCAATGTTGTTTCGGGAAACCACAACACTGTCATGTCAGGGAACACCAACGTTGTGTCTGGGACCCAGAACACTCTCGTAACTGGGAGTGACAGTGTCATAAGTGGTAACAACCAAGTTGTATCTGGGAACAGCCATGTCGTAACTGGGAACCACAATGCCGTATCCGGGAACCACAATACCGTATCCGGGGACCACCATATCGTATCAGAAGACCACAATACCGTATCCGGGAGCAAGAATGTCGTATCTGGGAGCAACCATGTCGTAACTGGGAACACCCATGTCGTAACTGGGAACCACAATACCGTATCCGGGGACCACCATACCGTATCAGGAAGCCTCAATACCGTATCTGGGAGCAATAATTTCGTATCTGGGAGCAACCATGTCGTAACTGGGAGCAACAAAGTCGTGACAGGAGGTTAATGATCTGTCGGTGGATTGTTTCCATCTTCCCCAACGGAGCTCACTTCCTTGTCCAAGTTCAGTGTAGCTCACAATCACTTTGTGGGGCCAATCGCGTTGTGTAACTTCATGTATATCGCATCCTTTTCCTACTTTAAATAAAACTGCCCTACAATATCTTACATATATACATGCTGACGTGAATATCAACGGCGGCTTGCGGCTGGTGCTGACCAAGCGTGTTTGTTCAGGTACAAATTTGCACCGTTGATGTCTACATGTGGTGATTATTTCATGTCTTCTATTCTCTGTGATGTGTGATGAGTTATTATCCTGATTGGGCTGTGGTTCACATGGTGAATTATAACTGCTTAATGTCAGCTAGTTATACACTTCTCATGTGCAAGTGTCAATATTACACGCATCATTGTCGAATGTCTGGATGAAGGAGATGGAGCAAAAGAGCAGAGATTAGTACAAATAAATATGTACTGTCCATCCGACTTGATCTAATGGACCAGATCCCTTGATACTAGTATAGTATAACGAGCAAAGTATTTATTCGGCCAAGAGTAATAATTCCCACAAAACTCGACCATCCATGCGCCTGGGAAGAAAATTGCCCGATCGTGCCAGAGCTTTTGCCAGCGGCAATATAGCAAAATGGTTGTGGAAAGTTATTTCCCCGGCACACACAGCTTGATGTCTTTTTTTCGAGAATATGCCATGGAAAGGCGTATCATTGTCATAGAAGGAAAAGCCAAGCGGCTAGTACAACGCCCCGGAAGAGGCTACAAGGATAAACACACGGGTCGGTTCGTGCTCTCACATACACTCGCCGACCTAACTCACCCTATTACAATGATTACTCGCCCTCGCTCCACCTCCTCGGCCCCACTGCCATGTCACCGAAAACTTCTCCTCTCAGGAGTCTCGCCTTCCTCCATAAATTTGCCTCCATCTTCACCCGATCAATCACCACGTGGGGGATGACTGTGCCCCATGGAAGACCATGTCATTGCGGTGTGTCTAGATACACAACAAAACTTGAATGATTGCCGACCAGATGTCCTGGTAATCTGCCACACGCTGGGCCTCGATAGTCCTCCAAGGTGTGATCTATGTATCCTGCTGTGGTAGCCACTCCAGGATTTGCCATTAGCTAAGCCTGACGTGCCACACCTGTCTACCCACCACGCATCCGAGAAGGAGGTGCCTCAAAGTCTACGGCTCCTGGTCACATAGGGGGCATGCGGCCGGATGCGGCATACCCCTCTTGTGTAACCTATCCGCGGTCCAACATCGGTTCTTGGCCACTGGCCATGTGAAGAATTTGTAGCTCATAGGTGCCCCGGACTTCCAAATGGGAGCATGCATTGGATTATTCTCCGTGCACATCTCAGCCTGATTAGTAGTTCGTCTGTGATTCATTTTACTGGAATTTTTCTCATACAAGTACTGAGAAAATATTTGCATTCAGATGATTTAACAGATGAGCTGGTCGAACAAGCATGGCTTTCCCATTGCTGCACCTAGTAGTTACTAAATCATGTCTGAGAATGCTAAGTTTAGACAAATACTCAATACCTGTAACAAGATTCCTCAAACAACTCTGTGCTGGCCTGTTTTAAATTCAATTCATGCTCTTGTGATTTAACATATCTTTCATGTGTGGTCCAGCCTGACTTTGCACCAAGGAACAAATATTTTACTGGAGATTCTAAAGCTTAGGACCCTGTTTCATTTCCTTGTGATTTAACATATCATGCATGTATGATCATTTCCTTGAATTTCATTACTGAACAACATATTATATATAACAAAAATTTACGGAGGACAATTTATCTTTTTACAATGATTACATGTGGTGCTCTGTTTTTTATAGTTTGTTGTTTTCTAGGACTGAGAGAGAGATGCATGATTTCAAATTATGAACAGAATGAAGTTTACCTTCTTTATTGTTTATTTATTTTAGAGTGGCCATGGTTCGATTTGTATGGATCATAACCCATTGGGCTTCTGATACCTTGATCTCTTGTTGGCAAAGCTTACTTGCAGTGGCAGCTTTTGATGTAGGTTATATCCTGACAATACTATTTGTTTGGTAATCTGACAGAGGCGAAAAGCGGGCGCTCGAGTTTCGCCGGCGATTCCGCCGCTTCCCTCCGTCTCCGGCGCCGGCGCGGCGTCGTGAGACGGGGGGAAGCAGTAGATCTCGTCCGTGCGAGTAGTATAGTACTAGGTTAGCTAGGTTTCGTCTACAATATCGACGACATCGAGCCGGACGCGGTGGCGGCGATGGTGGCTTCTGGTGCCCTCCCTTCTCTGGTCCGGCGTGCTCGCCGGGAGGGAGATGGCTTTTGTCTACTCCGTGCTGGCGGCCGTGGTGGCGTAGGCTGCTGTGCTTCGTGGAGTCCTTTTCCTTCGGGTCTTTCGCCTCCGCGTGGTCTTCTTCTCCAGGGGCGACGCGGGACCCGTGAGGCGGTGTGTACAGGTTTGTTTCTTCTTCCTAGCTGCTCTGGCCGGCCGTGGCGGCGAGGGGAGAGCTCGGTGGAGGTGGGCAGCCTGGTTTGTTGCTGGTGCTTGTGGTGGTCTTCTCCGTCGACGTTTCTCCGGCCGGCCTTGGTGGCGAGGGGAGTTGCGTCTGGAGGTGGCTCGGTGGTGGTGGTGGTGGTCCTAGCCGGTGCGGTGGCGGCTGGAGGAAGGGTGGAGGTGGGAAGCGGCTGCTGTGGCCGTGCTCGTTCATCGAGATCAAGTTCCGGCGCCGGGCGGCGGACAGCTTCTGCGGCTTCTACAAAGTGTGGCGGCTTCCTCTTCCCGCCGGCGAGCGGTACGGCGTCGCCGTCTTCGGCTAGGAGGTTTGGGGATCGTTGAGGATCCGGCTGTGAGCTCTTCAGGCAACTCAGGGGGCTGTGTGCAAATTTCTGGGTCTTTCTGTAATTTTCTTGTCCCTTTGGACCTAGCTGTAATTTGTACTGTGTTTCCTGTATTTTGGGTCGGTTCCTTCCTCAAAAAAAAAAAAAGAAAGAGACAAGGTAATGAGGGTTTCATCCTAGAATATTTTCAGTCATTTGTTGATCATCTGAAATCAGCTAGTGGTAACTAGTAGGTTGACCTAGTGCAGGATTCGCCTTTGCGCCTGCTTCTAAGACTATGTGTTTCATCAAGTGATTGTGCTTGTTACCCACCTCTTCATTTAACCTGCAATGACCACATGCCACTAATACCAGTTTCCTAGTGGCGTGTGTATATATGGACGTGCCTGGTTCAGATGTTATGTTTCACGCGCAAACAGCCAACGGATAGCTAAACCCTGGGAGTCGATCCATGGGGAGTCGTCTCCAGCCAATCATATCGCACAAAACAGCCTCCCGCGGATCGCCATGGCAAATACGATCAGAGCCGTCCACGACCAAGTGATCCAACGTCCCAAAACTCACCTCTCCCCCCGAAAGCACACAACGCACGCATGTGAAAAAAAAGAAAAAACAGGACCGACGGAACAGCGCCACCCCTTCATCTCTCGCTCCGCACGCACAGGCGGCACAACTCTCTCCCTCGACACCCTTTTCTCTCCACCTACGCCGGTGGTGGCCCCCGCCGCCGCTCCCATGCCTCGCGGGCCGCCGACGCAGCTCCCGCCGGCTGATTCCCTCGCCGACCGACGCCCTACCTCCCCGCGTCCTCCACAACGAGCCGCCGCCAATAACCCTAGCTGCTGGCCTGCCTGCCGGACTTGCGCGGTGCGCCTGAGCCTTGTCGAACGCGTTCACCAGCCGCCTCCCTAGTGCCCGAGTCCGCCACCGTCGCCGGCATGGAGGCTTCTACAGCCAGATCGACGGGGTCGCCCACACCGCGTGTGGCTGAGGGTGCTGCCGGCCGGCGACCTCGACCCCCTTTCTCACCGGCACATCCCCTCCGCCGTCCTCGTCTCCCCCAGCATGGCCCCAGCGCCTCCGCCAAGACGTAGGGGCGAGCCACAACCTATTTTTTTGTTTTATGAAATTGTTACCAGTGGCGTGCGGGCGGCACGCCACAAATATCCATTATCAGTAGCGTCATATTAGTGGCGTGCCACCCACACGCCACTAATAATGAAAATGGCACGCCACTAGTAGGCTTTTCTGTACTAGTGTATGCTCCTAAGACATAACCTATGAGGCTCTAGGAAGAATAAGTGCTTAATATTCTTGTCATGATGATAAAAGCAACACGTTTACTCCCTTGCCAGATGCACATTGCAAGTTTGTCCTTGGTTAAGATTACATATCTTCGAATGTACCACGTAAAGATTTTAATTTCCATGGCACTTTCATTTTTCATATGTGCTTATTATTTATATGTAGCCCATCTGAATGGACTAGTGCTTTGTACCTGGAATCCACCACGAATAGGAGGTGTGATTCTGGTTATGAGAAACATAAGAAACTGAGACCAAATCACTACCGGAAGCAACAATTCAAACTAAAAAAGAAAACTCTTTATAAATTTTTTGCTGGAAGAGAATGAGATTGGCGTAATATGTTGGATGTATTATTGAGCCTCATTGACGAGTATATATAGGCGTACATGGGATCATCTTGCAGTACAAGTCAAGTTAGGATTGTAGGGAAATAGATCCTAACTCTATCCTTAACTAGCATAACAACCGTATATGCCTCCCAAAGTCGTAGCGGTAGCGTCGTGAACAACAAAAACGTCACGGACGGTCAGCCTGGAGTAGAAACCGAAGTATACCGGTGGGCTGACATCCCCCGCAGTAGTAGCGGGAACATCGTGGACGATGTCGCGGCGCGGACGCTTGAACTATAGGGCAAGCTGATGAGGTACTCGGGCGAGGTGGTAGCGCTTTGTGCCGATGTCGAGGGAGCCGAGAGCGCTGGGAGGTGTAGCCATGGTCGAGGAAGTCGGATGAGGGGACGTTTTGGCCGATGTCATGGTCGATGTCATGGTCGGGGTCACCGGTGTCGAGGTAGCCGCAAAAGATACCGCGTGCGCCAGGTGCGTGGTTGACGGAGACGCGTTGAGGCTGTCGATGCAGTCCGAGCCGTCGAGGACGAGGTGCAGCCCTAGTTTTGCCAGAACCAAGCGCACATCATGGTTGAAGACATACTCCGGTTTTGCTAGAACCGGGTACACAAGAAAGAAATTGGTGACACAGTCTTGGCAGACGGAGACAGGGTAGTCGGGTGCCGAAGAAGACGTTGTCAAAGCCGATGAAGATGAGGCACCGATCCGAGCTTGCCAAACTCGGGGACGCGTCGGGGACGAAGGCACGTGCCGGTGTTGCCAGTACCGGGTGTGTGAAGACGGTGACCATCACGAATCGTGGTGGATTTAGACGAAGAAGGCGGCAAAACCAACGGCGGCTTGGAGGAGCCATGTTCGACGTCTGGAGAGGCGCGCGGCAATTGTCGAAGTTGGCGAAGAACCCGACGGTGACAAAGACCAGTAGCGGCGGTGGTGTCGATGTTGTACAGTGACAATGCTGGGATACCAGGGCAGCCTGCCAAGGGGGCGCGGTAGCTTGCCGACTGGGCTATGGCAGACGAGACGACCTGGGGGTCCGTGGCAGCCTGCCGGGAGGCCGCGGTAGCGAGAGACCGCGACAGGTGGGGAGGCAGGCGTGCACGTTAGGGGGGCAAACCCGGCGGCGAGGCAGGAGGTGTGCCCGGCGGTGACAACCATGGGCGACGGCGCTGCGACCCGAAGGGGTGACGCAGCGACAACCCGTTTCTCGATCGGTGGTAGGCGTGCGTACTCGGGGACGTGCTTGGCGGAGATGTGCGCATGATCGGATGATCAGACCGACGGTGGCGCCGTACGCGCCATGGCGTGGACGACGACACGCAGCTCGGAGTTGATGGCGACTTTGTCGGTGATGTCCCGGTCGATGACAACGAAGAAGTACCGGCGACGGACACCACGCGAGCGAGAGCAGCCGGCAGCGACGCATGAAGGCTAAACTTCTCAGGTTGCATGCAAGGTGGGAGAAGAAAAAATTTAGAAGTGAATCTTCGCGTAGATGCTTTGGAAAACATCCATCTTTATGGATGGACGATAGGGAGGACGATGACGACATCTTCATGCCGAGCAGCACGAGCAAGAGTGGTGCATCGTCGAAGGGCAAGAGTGCTGCATCGACGGATGCTGGAGGCTGCATCGACGGGAGATAACTTCGTGTAGTTCGGTGAAGTTTTTAATTTCAGTCCTAGTATATTAATTTAAGTTGTAGTGTTGCTATTACCGATGTATCTTCATTTCAGTTGTATCGTTTTTAGTTGTAGCGTTTTAATTTGAGTTGAAATGTTTGTTTAATAATAATAGAAGATAATAGTCCCGACGTATCTCCACCATAGCACCACCGTTGGTCCAAACATAATAATAGTTCTCATACATAGTTAGATAGACATGTCTGTAGTCATAGCGGAAGTGTCAGCCACGACGCTGAGGTGGTGGATTATGCGTCGACCATCCATACCTGTTGAGTGCCCCAACGTTACGTGCAGGAATCAGGGACCCGTCCTCGTGATACTGTGTATCATGTGTGGGGTATGGTGGAGGAGTGTTGAACATGCTCATCCAATATTCGTGCTGTGTGTAATCCTCCATGTTGTTCCCACCTTCCTGAGCACTCCCCCAAGCGGATCCGGACGACTGCTGTCCGGACATAGACGACTGATATCCGTAGGCTCCTGCATGCGGGAATATAAGTATTGCCGAATTACGTTGTCGTAGCCAATTGATATGGAAAAGAATAGATAGCAATATACATACCCTGTGGCTGGTTGTGGACGAAACACGAAGCCCGACGTGGGACTCTGCTGCTGCTGCCACGACGAACCTCCAGCCTGGACCGGAGGGGGTGGTCTGGGCGTCGGCTGCGGTGCTGGACGTGGACGCGGCTGCTGCTGGGGCGTCGGCTGCTACTGCGGGGACGGACGCGGGGGCGCTGTGCTGCCTGGCGGCGAACAATGTCCGAAGTGCGTGTGCACGTGATAGCCTCATAAATACCTCGTAGCCTCTCCTCTAGGCGCCGCACCCAGAACTGTTGCTGCTGCCATCCTAGAAGTGGTCCGGACGAAAGCGAACGTCCGTACTCAGCGACATAATTCTGAAGATCGTGTGTCAACTGCGCCTGAAATTGGCACGAAGAGTATTAAATAAATATGGCAAAGTATGTAACAACTAGATGCATTAGATTAGGAGAATATATTTACCGCGTACTATCTGGAGCCCGAAATAGACTGGCTCGGGTATATATCCCACGTAGCAGGGGCTGGCATCTCCTCCGGGTGCTCGTGATGAACGAGGCGTAGTCGTGTCACGGTCATGTAAACCTGCAAATAGGCATTGAATTGTGCTAGATCAAACGCGAGATCCTCCTGCCAGACTCATGTCGTCGCAGTGTCCCACTCTGTAACATACGACTGAACCCTTCGCAGCCACTGAGTCGCGGTCCTGTTAGTTCCCTTTCTTGACAACCTAAAATTGCGGCGTGTGTTCAACAATTAAGTAATTATTAAATATGGACAATTGTGAAACACAATCAAACATTGCATAAATATACATACCCATGGACGAGTGGTGGCACGGGATCCTCCGTTGGCGGAGGAAGTGCCATATGGCGAAGACCGAATTGCCTCATAACCCTATGTTGGCCCATCTCCTCCACAGAGACATCGAACATGATCTTTGATTTTGTCATCTAGTACGCGCGATCTCTGGTGCAGAGCTCGGAAATACCACCGGGGTATTTAGCCTCCATGGCTGCCTTCGTGTATGGCTCCCAGATAACCGTAGCCGCCCTCAACATGTCGAACTGCTCGTTGAATGCGATGTAGCAATTCCTTACCTGATCTTGAGCAAAGCGTCTCTGCACAAAACAAAAGTTAGTTTCAGCCGAAGTGTACTTAAGCTACTGCGTTAAATTAAAAGATTAGACATACCTTGCGACGTGTCCAAAGTGTACCGAAAGTAGGCATGTCGATGCGATCTGCGTCAAACAACTCGCCCATAGGGTAAGGCTCCTCAGCCAATACGTCTGGTTGTCCGATAGGGAACCTCTCCCACGACCACAACTGCAACATTATAGGGCATCCAAGCAGGCCTAACATACGCGACAGAAGATGGCACCCGTTGCCTTCATCGCATTGAGTATACCTGCATGTCTGTCATGAAGGATGCACACATTCGGCTTATCATGCACAACTGCTATTTTGACCTGCCTGAAGAACCACGTCCAACTTTCAGTGTTCTCGCTCTCCACAAAAGCAAATGCAAGTGGCACGATCTGATTCTTGCCGTCTTGACCAATGGCGGTCAGGATCTGACCCTTGTACTTGCCAGTGAGAAAAGTGCCATCTACGCATATCACTGGTCGACAATGACTGAAAACTTCGATGCATACACCGAAAGAGAAGAACAAACGATGCACCACCTTCACAGTTGGGAACTCTGGCATCCAGAAGTGTTGGATGTCGACATAGATGCCTGGATTCCGGGACTGCAGTGTGTGGAGGAGCCGGACAACTGAGTCGTATGAGTCCAGGAACGAACCAATTCTGTTCTCAAGCGCCCTCTGCTTAGCCCTCCAAGCCTTGCCATAAGAAATGGTGTACTTAAACCTGGTAAAAACTTTATGCACAATAGTCTTCACTTCCATCGCTTTGCTCTGCACTATCTCCGTTTAAAGCAACCAGCAAGAAGCGTGGACGAAAGGTTACGATGATCTTGAGGGATACTTGAAATACAACATGTGTGTAGTACTAGTCACTCACCACCCAGTCTGTGTTAAACTTAGGGAGATAGCCATGCACCCTTCCGGGACAATTTGTGTCCTCGCATTCCATTGTCAGATATCTTTTACTTGACACCTTAGTTTTGAAAACCCTCGACGTGGACATTGCCCATTGAATGATTGCGTCCTGCAAATATTGCTTGTCGAGATATCTAGCACCCTTGGCCATGCTGTTCTGGTGATATTGCCAGGTAGAATCATGACCATCGTTCACGGTCATTGCAGAAGAGAAGTCCTGATTCCATGATGCAGGATTAGGTACCTCCTGTTCATTCTCTTCGTCCTCCGACTCATCGGAATCATCGGCATAACCACTATCACCATCTGTATCTTCATCTTCCATTCGGTTCTGCATGGCCCATCTGCCTCGTCCGCCTCTGCCTCGACGCTATCATCATGTCCTCCTACTGCTTGACTGCTCTACCCTGAATCGTAGCCACCACCTCCAACATCTCCCTGACTACCATCATGTCCTTCTAAATGCATCTCTTCACTGCTCTGGCCAGGATCGTGCCCACCCTCACCTTCAGGGGGATTGACCTCCTTCGCGACGGGAAGCAGTAAGGCGACAGGGTTAGTTCCCCTGCTTTCGCAACCTTGTAACCAGCGCACCCACCGAGAGGTCCGATCTATCGGTCTCAAATAGAAGAAAATGTCTGAACTTGACCTCGTCCACAATGCATGCACACCGACGGTGTGTGTTTCAGGATTAAGATCTAAATTTCCTGCCAACCAGTCTTTCAACCAACTAACGGACCATGTTTGCGGGGAAATCAGATCCAACTCCGCAGTGTGAAACTGACTCAGATCAGCCCTCATCTCATTTGTTTGGACAGTACCGGCACCATAGTAAAAAATACACTTCACTAAATTAGACATCTCTGCTGACCTAAAATATTATTAAGACTCGTCAACTATTAAGCACCACGAAATAATAATGTCTATAATATTCACTCTACGAAAATAAAAATTACTACCGGACCACCTAAATAATACCACACGACAAACTAAATAATACCGTTAATCTAATTAACGGACAGTACCGGCACCGTAGTAAAAAAATACACTTCACTAAATTAGACATCTCTGCTGACCTAAAATATTATTAAGACTCGTCAACTATTAAGCACCACGAAATAATAATGTCTATAATATTCACTCTACGAAAATAAAAATTACTACCGGACCACCTAAATAATACCACACGACAAACTAAATAATACCGTTAATCTAATTAACTGAAAACATAATTAACCAAAAAACACGTACCCTTGAAGCGTGCCTTGAGTCACCGGAGCAGCAGCACCAACACCACCACCACCACCACCGGAGCAGCACCACCACGTCCACCTCAGCTACCCCAACACCAGCCTCCACCGCATCTCCATCATTGCTCCAAAAGAGCACCACCAAATCAACTCTACAAACTATCCCATGAGTAGATCGGCGTTCCTCTTGCTCCCTACTACCTCTAGGACGAAGATTCGTTGGAAGTTTGGACTAAATCTCCGGTGAATCGCGAGACACACGCGAGCAGGAAAATAAATGAGAGAGAAAAAGGCAGCAGCGCGAGGAGGAGCGGGCGGCCTATTTCTCTGGCGTTTGTCGGCTGCGCCGCGGCCGACCAGCCACTCGGCTACGCCGTGGCCGATTAGTGGCCACACCTGACCGACAAGCCAGTCGACCGCTCGGCAAGCCTGGCCCATGACCTGCTCGGCTTTCTCGCGGCCGATAGGGCCTCCTCGGCAACGCCGTGGCCGACAGGGCCTGCTCGGCTTAGCCACAGCCGAGGGTGCAATATTTTTCAAATTTCTTCCGAACGTTTATTATTTCTGGAATTTAATGAAAAATGTATTATTTTAAAAAAATTAGCCCTGCGCTCACCCTCCTATGGGTGATTCATTTTTTTATTGTGCATATTTCCTAGTATATTAGCCCAAATTAATCTGCCCTGTTTACTTTGCCTTACTAATTCTGTGAATGTGTAATTCTAATTTCATAAGGTGTTTCATTCATTTTCACCCAATTTTGTGTGTACTGATTATGTGTTTAACTCCAGTTAAAATTACGGACTGAATTTTGGTTCGTTTCTCCATGACAGCGGAGGTTTCTTGAAGAGACACGGCAGCAGTTGAAAGACAGGGGACGTGGCAAATGAACAGTACAACAGAGGTGCCGGGTGCCGAAGAAGACGTCCGATCCGAGCTTGCCAAACTCGGGGACATGTCGGGGACGAAGGCACGTGCCGGTGTTGCCAGTACCAGGCGTGCTAAGACGGTGACCATCACGAATCGTGGTGGATTTAGACGAAGAAGGCAACAAAACCAACGGAGGCTTGGAGGAGCCATGCTGGACCTCCGGAGAGGCGCGGCGGCAATAGTCGAAGTAGGTAAAGAACCCGACGGTGACGAAGACCAGTAGCGGCGGTGGTGTCGATGTTGTGCAGCGACGATGCTGGGACACCAGGGGAGCTTGCCAAGGGGTCGCGGTAACCTGCCGAGGGGGCTACGGCAAAGGAGACAACCTAGGGGGCTGCGGTAGCCTACCGGGGGTCCGTGGCAGCCTGCCGGGAGGTCGCGGTAGCGAGAGACCGCGACAGGTGGGGAGGCAGGCGTGCACGTTAGGGGGGCAAAACCGGCGGCGAGGCAGGAGGTGTGCCCGGCGGTGACGACCATGGGCGACGGCGCTGCGACCCGAAGAGGTGACGCAGCGACAGCCCGTTTCTCGATCGGTGGTAGACGTGCGTACTCGGGGACGTGCTTGGCGGAGACGTGCGCATGATCGGTTGATCAGACCGACGGCGGCGTTGTACGCGCCATGGCGTGGACGACGGCGCGTAGATCGGAGTTGGTGTCGACTTTGTCGGTGATGTCCTGGTCGATGACAACGAAGAAGGACCGGCAGGAACAAAACGTGATGTCTCCTACGCGATATCATGTAGACAATGACGTTGGCACGAATCCATCTGTCCGAAAGAGGCTCGTACGCGTGTCGTGTCGTTGCTTGATGTCGGCACGGCCTCTCCATGAAGGATGACGCGATATGATCCAACCAGCAGGAAGTGCGTATACTCCACACCTCCAGCAGGTAAGTGCGTACGTGCTCCACCTCCAGCAGGGAGTGCGTGCCTAACAAAGCCCACATATATATATATATATATCTATCTTATTGAAATATATTTCGTGAAATTTATGTTTCAAAATTTTATGAAATATTTGTTATTGAACATACATATGTTAGTGAAAATATATTTCAATATAATTATTTCTATTAGAACGGAAAAATAATAATTTCTATTACTTTCTATTATATTTCGCTGCTAAATTTGCAATTTAGAAATTACAACGAAAATATTGTTGTGTGTCGAACAATCTGGTTCACATCCGACTAAAAAAATGTTTTCTGTGTGTCCAAACAAAATCAAGCAACAACAAAAACATCTTTCACCATACTGGGAAACTAGGTGAATGGATCATCTAACTATAATTTTTTGTTGATTTCACATAAAAAAATATGTTCATACAACCTCAGGAAGATTTTGTTTTGTTGATTTCACATGACTAATTCTACTCGGCGGTGAAGGAGTGACCAATCATAACAATGGGACGTCCCTTTTCGAAAAAAATATCATTCTATTTTTTTCAGACCAAGATGCAATAAAATGTCATTCAATTCCATTCTATCGGCCGTGTCTCTTTCTCGACCCTATCAGGACAACAACAGAAATTATTACTCACGAATTTCTGTCGACACACAACAACAAAAACCAAGTTTGAATTGTGGCCACGGACTAGTACTGGACCACTTGCAATGCATGCTTACAAACACGTACACACGCACTATAAGATAGGATGCACCAACCAAGAAGTTTTTGCCAACAACACTTGCTTGCATTCCAAAAACGGTTTCTGGCTGAGCTGAATCCATGGCGAAATGTTGGCTGATGCTGCTCTTCTTGGCGTTCCTCTTGCCGGCGGCGAGCGCAACGTCGTGCCATCCTGATGACCTCCGCGCGCTGCAGGGCTTCACCGACACCTCAGCGGCGGGGGCGTCCTCCTCCGTGCCGTGTGGTCCGGCGCCTCGTGCTGCGGCTGGGAAGGTGTGAGCTGCGATGGCGCAATCGGCCGCGTCACGACGTTGTGGCTCCCCAAGCGCGGCCTCGCGGGGCCCTTCTCTGGAGCATCCTTGGTCGGCCTCGTGCGGCTGGAGGAGCTCAACCTTGCCAACAACAGGCTGGTCGGCACCATCCCATCGTGGATTGGTGAGCTTCACCACCTTCGCTACTTTTATCTCTCACATAATTCATTGGTTGGCGAGGTACCCAAGAGTTTGCAGATACAACTCAGGGGCCTCACCACCGCTGGTCGTTCACAGGGTATGGCTTTCACTAACATGCCATTGCATGTGAAGCGTAACCGAAGAACACTTGACGAACAACCAAATACAATAACTGGGACCAACAACACTGTCAGATCTGGGAGCAACAATGTTGTTTCTGGAATGCACAACACTGTCATGTCTGGGAACACCAACGTGGTTTCTGGGACCCACAACACTCTCGTAACTGGGAGTGACAATGTCGTAAGTGGTAACAACCAAGTCGTATCTGGGAACAGCCATGTCGTAACTGGGAACCACAATGCCGTATCCGGGAACAACAATACCGTATCCGGGGACCACCATACCGTATCAGAAGACCACAATACCGTATCCGGGGACCACCATATCGTATCAGGAAGCCTCAATACCGTATCTGGGAGCAAGAATGTCGTATCTGGGAGGAACCATGTCGTAACTGGGAGCAACAAAGTCGTGACAGGAGGTTAATGATCTGTCAGTGGATTGTTTCCATCTTCCCTAACGGAGCTCACTTCCTTGTCCAAGTTCAGTGTAGCTCACAATCACTTTGTGGGGCCAATCGCGTTGTGTAGCTTCATGTATATAGCATCCTTTTCCTACTTTGAATAAAACTGCCCTACAATATCTTACATATATACATGCTGACGTGAATATCAACGGCGGCTTGCGGCTAGCGTAGACCAAGCGTGTTTGTTCATGTACAAATTTGCACCGTTGATGTCTACATGTGGTGATTATTTCATGTCTTCTATTCTCTGCGATGTGTGATGAGTTATTATCCTGATTGGGCTGTGGTTCACATGGTGAATTATAACTGCTTAATGTCAGCTAGCTATACACTTCTCTGGTGCAAGTGTCAATATTACACGCATCAATGTCGAATGTCTGGATGAAGGAGATGGAGCAAAAGAGCAGAGATTAGTACGAATAAATATGTACTGTCCATCCGACTTGATCTAATGGACCAGATCCCTCGATACTAGTATAGTATAACGAGCAAAGTATTTATTCGGCCAAGAGTAATAATTCCCACAAAACTCGACCATCCATTCGCCTAGGAAGAAAATTGACCGATCGTGCCAGAGCTTTTGCCAGCAGGCAATATAGCAAAATGGTTGCGGAAAGTTATTTCCCTGGCACACACAGCTTGATGTCTTTTTTTCGAGAATATGCCATGGAAAGGCGTATCATTAACACTTCAAGAATAGCCCCTCTACAACAATACATATTTGGCACCGCTATAAATATTCGTTGCAAAATTCTATCTTAGATACACATGCATGTGTTGGCGAGATACCTTGTCCATTTGTACAGATTGCAACCCGTGAAAAAAATGAGCCCAGCCCACTCAGCACGATTTCCTTAATCTTTATTATTAAATGGGAGTTTGCCATCGGTGATGGTTCCTACGTTGGTATGTCGTCCGGCAGACCATCGCTCGCTTCCTCCGATCGGCAGACGATTGAATACATCCTGGCCGTCCAATCGCCTATTCAACATCGTACACCGTTCGATCTTCCTGGACGACAATATTACACTGCATTGCCACCGCAAAGTGCCCCGAAGCGGTGCGAAGCACCTATCTCTCCTGCCTCCTGCCCGTCACCTCTCACGACCAGTCTCACCACCAACCCTAGCGATTCTTGACTCCACCCGCGGCGATCCTCGCCGGCCGCCAGCGAATCAAGCCTCCGGCGACCGAATCGAGTGACTGAACGTTGGAATTGATCCCTAGACTTCCGATTCCTCATCGCCGCCGCACGAATCGAGTACCTGCTTGCTATCACCACGACGATGCTCTCAGATCTCACCATGTTGTACACACGCCATCGCCGCCGATTGTTCCCGGCTGTCTCCCGCCGCCGGTAGTCATTCCCCCACCTACGTAGTATGCGTCGATCTCCAACCTGCATCCGCCGCCGTCATTCCCCACCGACGTGGTCTGCCTTCCTGCCGTCGTCCCTCGTCTCCAGCTTGTCTGGTCATTGTCCTCGTCTTCAGCTCGCTCGGCAGGACTCGCCGACTCCAAAGTGACGAACTGACGACTTCCTGGTCCTCCTCGTTCTGACGGTTTGCCAGCCCCCATCTCGAAGATCTCTTGGTCCTCCTGCCCGCGTCCCTGCTCCACGGCCTACAACACGAGGCTTCTTCGCAACGGAGCTCTACCTGGTAGGAACTCGGCTCAAGAGGAGTAGGCGGGCTGCCTCCTTGACAAGGCCTTCCTCCACGGTAAATTGAGGAGATGAATTCGTAAGAGTCCATGGTCGCGCTTTCCTCCTGGTATTATTTTCTACTTTACTTGCCTGCTACCTATTTGAGGTAATGCTTATACTGTACGCCCTCTTTGTGGTCAATTGTATCTATTTCTTTGAGTCGGGGATCAATCTGGTTTACCTTCTCTCAGTCCCATGATTCCGATCGCATTCGCCTATATACATTGGCTTCTCGGTTTGTACACATGTACGTTTGCTATCCACACTCGCACGTGCAACAGGACCTCCCAAGGCTTGGCCATCATGGTGAACTATTTGATAGCTTGCATCACAAATAGATGGTTCGCTGAGCTCTGGATTTTCCAGTAGATGGCAAATATTTCGATCTTGTGCTGCAATGAAAATAGTGATCCATAGACCAGGCTAAGATAAGGGATATGATGATTAAAATCTATCTGGCTTGCAAGATAATGGCAAAGTCTTCTGCAACATTTTCATTTGTATTTCATAAAATGGCTTTCATATAGAGAAAACAAAATGCAACTCTAATTTTCCTACATGGCTGTGCTTGCTCATCTATATATCTTTGCTTTGCTTTCTGGTGTACTTCCTTGTTTTTTCCTTTCTATAGGTTATCCTCATTTTATTTCGCAGTTTGGCTGTGAACTTCACTAGCATTCGCGAGCATGGTCGGATGTGAGCAAGGGCACATTTGGTACAGAGATATTCCTTCATTCTTTATAGCCAATACGTGCATGAAGTATGTTCAATTCAATGCCTAAGAGTAAAACAATTTCTCTTGAATGCCATGTTTTACATGGAGCAGATTGTTCTTTCACATGCATGTCATGGTTGTGTGCTGGAACTAGGCATGTGATAAATATCTGTTACTACCTAAAAGTTTCTATCCAATTAATAGTTTCTATTTTTTACGTTATGCAGTAGGAAATTGTTGTGGCTTTTTGAGAAATGGTTTCAATATTAGCCAAGTTATGATCTTGTTGTGGTATTTCACACTATAAGATTAGCTATTGTCAGTTTTAGATAACAGGACATGATACTTAAATTGCAGAATGTTGCCCCATGGGAGCCGGCTATTTCCTGCATTCAGTCAGCACATTAAAACAGCTAGGCAACCTAAATCTCGTGTTCAAAATGAGCAAATTGAGGGCATAAGGCAGCCTATAAGGAGACCCCTCTCTAGAAGAGTGCGATCAAGCAGTGGGAAAACTAAATCACTGCAAAAGCAAAGGCTAAAGCCAAGCAGGTGCAGGAAGTTCAAAATAGTGACCAATCAATGACACAAAACTACAGGGCAAGGCTTCTGGGTATTGGTTAGAGTAGGTTTTGATTCCATTCTTTGAATTGAAAGTATTTCTGTTGAGATTAAACATTTGAGGTTTTTCGAAAATAAATCTACTATTTTTTAGGATTCAGTTAAGATAATACCAATGATACAATATGCCCTTTAAATCTGATATTTTGTTGTGTACATTTTAGGACATTACAAATGGCCACTCTAGGAGGCCTCCTGCCCACAGCCTTTGTGCGCATTTTATAGATTTCTGGTCCTTTACACTGATTCTGCTTTCGTGAACCTCAAGCAACTCTCTTGTAATGGCAAACCATCTAAAACTTCTATAAGTTAAATTTCTGTGAAATCTTTGCAAGTTCCTCAAGGAAGCCTTTGCTCACACGGACATAGTTTCTATTGTAAAATAGTTTTATTATGAAGGACACCAGACTGAGATCAGAAGTTAGATAACGAACTTGATTTTCATTTTCCTTTGACCTAATTAAAAATAGTAGTCGTTCAGTTGTACCCTACAGATTATCATATGGTGCAATTAATGATGAACCATTCCGATTCGAAAGTTTGACTAAGATAACTAAACTTGCGTCGATCTTTTTGATAACATACAGTGATTATTGGGAAGAACGAAGTACAATAGTTTATCCTTAGAGTTCTGATCAATAGGCAAAGGATTGACAGTTGCTACTTCATCCTTAGTACTCACATAAAGTCATAAATGTAGATTTAGACTTCTACTTTTTTTTAAAAAAACTTCAAGCGGCTCTCTTATCCCCTCGCTACAGTGCGCGGGAGGCGATAAGAAGGCGACTCCGACTCTCCCACCTCGTCGCCGGCCAGGCCGGTGGTTCCCTCCCTCTCCGTCTGCTGCCTCGGCGGCGGGAGAGTGGGGGAACCCCGGTCCTGCGATTCTACCTAGTTTCTCTAAACTACCAGCCACGAACGCACGCCCGCGCCTTGCTGTCCCAATCCTCGCCTTCCTCAAAACCTAGCCGCCTCTCTCTGCTCCTCCAGAGCACCTCTCGGCCGTTCACGATGCCTCCATCGCCGATGACCGGCTGCTGCAGCATGGATGTCCCGGGGGCGCCAAGGGGTCCCTGGCGGAGTTCTTTGTCCGACCCACTTCGGCCGCGCTGGCGACGTGCTGTCTCTCCTCGGGGTGGGGACACCGGACATAGATGCCCGGAAAGCCGGAGGAGCCTCTCGCGTCGATGAATGTCGACGTGGCCAATTCTGCGACGGCGACATCGGGCTATGTGGAAGACATGAGATGAAGAGGTTAACGATGGTGTTCTTTTCCTGTTGCTGAAAGCGAGCTATTCATTCATGTGGGAGATGGGAGGGTCTCTAATTTTGGTGCCAAGAATTATTCTTGCGTGGAAAATAATCAGGTTTGGTCTTTCTTGTTGCCGCAGTGCTATCCTGCCTGTTGTTATGTCTGACGCTGGCAACGGCGATCAGAAAAGAAGCACAAGACTAGTGCAGGCCACTCGTTCTTGGTTCCCTGCGACGAGAGATCTGTCATGAAGCATTGTGTTCCGAAGTCTTAAGGTAAGACGAAAGATTGTCCTTTGAAGGTGGTGATGACTGATGAAGGAGCTATAACTCATAGTTTGATGCACTGCAGGATTTAGGTGTTAACATGCCCATTTGCTAATGACGTTGGTTCAGAGTCCCTCCAGGTACAGAGGATCTATAATTTCATCGAATTTGAAAGTTGTTTTAAAATTCTTTGTTTTAATAACTTGTTGAGTCCAAGGTGCGTTTCATTTTCAAATGAATATATTTTCTGTTTCTTTCAAGATTTCGCTGCAAGTTTAAATTTTCAAGGATTAACTAGTTTATTTGTTGAATGATTAACTATGTTCGGAAGAAGGGATCCAGAGACAGGGATCAGAGGAAGGCTGCACCTGCCGTCGCTGCTGCAAACAAGAGGCCACTTAATTAAGTATTGCATGCGGGAATATAAGTATTGCCGAATTACGTTGTCGTAGCCAATTGATATGGAAAAGAATAGATAGCAATATACATACTCTGTGGCTGGGGTTGTGGACGAAACACGAAGCCCGACGTGAGACTCATGCTGCTGTTGCCACGACGAACCTCCAGCCTGGACCGGAGGGGGTGGTCTAGGCGTCGGCTGCGGTGCTGGACGTGGACGCGGCTGCTGCTGGGGCGTCGGCTGCTGCGGGGACGGACGCGGGGGCGCTGTGCTGCCTGGCGGCGAACAACATCCGAAGTGCGTGTGCACGTGATAGCCTCATAAATACCTCGTAGCCTCTCCTCTAGGCGCCGCACCCAGGACTGTTGCTGCTGCCGTCCTAGAAGAGGTCCGGACGAAAGCGAACGTCCGTACTCAGCGACATCATTCTGAAGATCGTGTGTCAACTGCGCCTGAAATTGGCACGAAGAGTATTAAATAAATATGGCAAAGTATGTAACAACTAGATGCATTAGATTAGGAGAATATATTTACCGCGTACTATCTGGAGCCCGAAATAGACTGGCTCGGGTACATATCCCACGTAGCAGGGGCTGGCATCTCCTCCGGGTGCTCGTGATGAATGAGGCGTAGTCATGTCACGGTCATATTGTGCTAGATCAAACGCGAGATCCTCCTGCCAGACTCATGTCGTCGCAGTGTCCCACTCTGTAACATACGACTGAACCCTTCGCAGCCACTGAGTCGCGGTCCTGTTAGTTCCCTTTCTTGACAACCTAAAATTGCGGTGCGTGTTCAACAATTAAGTAATGTTTAAATATGGACAATTGTGAAACACAATCAAACATTGCATAAATATACATACCCGTGGACGAGTGGTGGCACGGGATCCTCCGTTGGCGGAGGAAGTGCCATATGGCGAAGACCGAATTGCCTCATAACCCTATGTTGGCCCATCTCCTCCACAGAGACATCAAAGATGATCTTTGATTTTGTCATCTAGTACGCGCGATCTCTGGTGCAGAGCTCAGAAAATACCACCGGGGTATTTAGCCTCCATGGCTGCCTCCGTGTACGGCTCCCAGATAACCGCAGCCGCGCTCAACACGTCGAACTGCTCGTTGAATGCGGCGTAGCAATTCCTTATCTGATCTTGAGCAAAGCGTCTCGGCACAAAACAAAAGTTAGTTTCAGCCGAAGTGTACTTAAACTACTGCGTTAAATTAAAAGATTAGACATACCTTGCGACGTGTCCAAAGTGTACCGAAAGTAGGCATGTCGATGCGATCTGCGTCAAACAACTTGCCCACAGGGTAAGGCTCCTCAGCCAATACGTCTGGTTGTCCGATAGGGAACCTCTCCCACGACCACAACTGCAACAGTATAGGGCATCCAAGCAGGCCTAACATACGCGACAGAAGATGGCACCCGTTGCCTTCATCGCATTGAGTATACCTGCATGCCTGTCATGAAGGATGCACACATTCGGCTTATCATGCACAACTGCTATTTTGAGCTGCCTGAAGAACCACGTCCAACTTTTAGTGTTCTCGCTCTCCACAAAAGCAAATGCGAGTGGTACGATCTGATTCTTGCTGTCTTGACCAATGGCGGTCAAGATCTGACCCTTGTACTTGCCAGTGAGAAAAGTGCCATCTACGCATATCACTGGTCGACACTGACTGAAACTTCGATGCATACACCGAAAGAGAAGAACAAACGATGCAGCACCTTCACAGTTGGGAACTCTGGCATCCAGAAGTGTTGGATGTCGACATAGATGCCTGGATTCCGGGACTGCAGTGTGTGGAGGAGCTGGACAACTGAGTCGTATGAGTCCAGGAACGAACCAATTCTGTTCTCAAGCGCCCTCTGCTTAGCCCTCCAAGCCTTGCCATAAGAAATGGTGTACTTAAACCTGGTAAAAACTTTATGCACAATAGCCTTTACTTCCATCGCTTTGCTCTGCACTATCTCCGTTTAAAGCAACCGAGCAAGAAGCGTGGACAAAAGGTTACGATGATCTTGAGGGATACTTGAAATACGACATGTGTGTAGTACTAGTCACTCACCACCCAGTCTGTGTTAAACTTAGGGAGATAGCCATGCACCCTTCCGGGACAATTTGTGTCCTCGCTTTCCATTGTCAGACCTTAGTTTTGAAAACCCTCGACGTGGACATTGCCCACTGAATGATTGCGTCCTGCAAATATTGCTTGTTGAGATATCTAGCACCCTTGGCCATGCTGTTCTGGTGATATTGCCAGGTAGAATCATGACCATCATTCACGGTCATTGCAGAAGAGAAGTCCTGATTCCATGATGCAGGATTAGGTACCTTCTGTTCATTCTCTTCGTCCTCCGACTCATCGGAATCATCGGCATAACCACTATCACCATCTGTATCTTCATCTTCCATTTGGTTCTGCATGCGCCCATCTGCCTCGTCCGGCTCTGCCTCGACGCTATCATCATGTCCTCCTACTGCTAGACTGCTCTGCCCTGAATCGTAGCCACCACCTCCAACATCTCCCTGACTACCATCATGTCCTTCTAAATGCATCTCTTCACTGCTCTGGCCAGGATCATGCCCACCCTCGCCTTCAGGGGGATTGACCTCCTTCGCGACGGGAAGCAGTAAGGCGACAGGGTTAGTTCCCCTGCTTTCGCAACCTTGTAACCAGCGCACCCACTGAGAGGTCCGATCTATCGGTCTCAAATAGAAGAAAATGTCTGAACTTGACCTCGTCCACAATGCATGCACACCGACGGTGTGTGTTTCAGGATTAAGATCTAAACTTCCTGCCAACCAGTGTTTCAACCGACTAACGGACCATGTTTGCGGGGAAATCAGATCCAACTCCGCAGTGTGAAACTGACTCAGATCAGCCCCCATCTCATTTGTTTGGACAGTACCGGCACCGTAGTAAAAAATACACTTCACTAAATTAGACATCTCTGCTAACCTAAAATATTATTAAGACTCGTCAACTATTAAGCACCACGAAATAATAATGTCTATAATATTCAATCTACGAAAATAAAAATTACTACCGGACCACCTAAATAATACCACACGACAAACTAAATAATACCGTTAATCTAATTAACTAAAAACATAATTAACCGAAAAACACGTACCCTTGAAGTGTGCCTTGAGTCACCGGAGCAGCAGCACCAACACCACCACCACCACCACCGGAGCAGCACCACCACGTCCACCTCGGCTACCCCAACACCAACCTCCACCGCATCTCCATCATTGCTCCAAAACAGCACCACCAAATCAACTCTACAAACTGTCCCATGAGTAGATCGGCGTTCCTCTTGCTCCCTACTACCTCAGGACGAAGATTCGCTGGAAGTTTGGACTAAATCGCTGGTGAATCGCGAGACACACGCGAGCAGGAAAATAAATGAGAGAGAAAAAGGCAGCAGCACGAGGAGGAAGAAGAAAGGAGCGGGCGGCCTATTTCTCTGGCGTTTGTCGGCTGCGCCGCGGCCGACCAGCCACTCGGCTACGCCGTGGCCGATTAGTGGCCACACCTGACCGATAGGCCAGTCGACCGCTCGGCAAGCGTGGCCCACGACCTGCTCGGCTTTCTCGCGGCCGATAGGGCCTCCTCGGCAACGCCGTGGCCGACAGGGCCTGCTCGGCTTAGCCACAGCCGAGGGTGCAATATTTTTCAAATTTCTTCCGAACGTTTATTATTTCTGGAATTTAATAAAAAATGTATTATTTTAAAAAAAATAGCCCCGGGTGATTCATTTTTTTTATTGTGCATATTTCCTAGTATTTGATATTAGCCCAAATTAATCAGCCCTGATTACTTTGCCTTACTAATTCTGTGAATGTGTAATTGTAATTTCATCGGGTGTTTCATTCATTTTCACCCAATTTTGTGTGTACTGATTATGTGTTTAACTCCGTTAAAATTACAGACTGAATTTTGGTTCGTTTCTCCATGACAGCGGAGGTTTCTTGAAGAGACACGGCAGCAGTTGAAAGACAGGGGACGTGGCGAATGAACAGTAAAACAAAACAGAGGTGCCGGGTGCCGAAGAAGACGTCCGATCCGAGCTTGCCAAACTCGGGGACGCGTCGTGGACGAAGGCACATGCCGGTGTTGCCAGTACCAGGCGTGCGAAGACGGTGACCATCACGAATCGTGGTGGATTTAGACGAACAAGGCGGCAAAACCAACGGAGGCTTGGAGGAGCCATGCTAGACCTCCGGAGAGGCGCGGCGGCAATAGTCGAAGTAGGCAAAGAACCCGACGGTGACGAAGACCAGTAGCGGCGGTGGTGTCGATGTTTTGCAGCGACGATGCTGGGACACCAGGGCAGCTTGCCAAGGGGGCGCGGTAACCTGCCGAGGGGGCTACGGCAAAGGAGACAACCTAGGGGGCTGCGGTAGCTTGCCGGGGGTCCGTGGCAGCCTGCCGGGAGGTCGCGGTAGCGAGAGACCACGACAGGTGGGGAGGCAGGCGTGCACGTTAGGGTGGCAAACCCGGCGGCAAGGCAGGAGGTGTGCCCGGCGGTGACGACCATGGGTGACGGCGCTGCGACCCGAAGGGGTGACGCAGCGGTAGCCCGTTGCTCGATCGGTGTTAGGCGTGTGTACACGGGACGTACTTGGCGGAGACGTGCGCATGATCAGTTGATCAGACCGACGGCGGCGTTGTACGCGCCATGGCGTGGACGACGGCGCGTAGATCGGAATTGGTGTCGACTTTGTCGGTGATGTCCCGGTCAATGACAACGAAGAAGGACCGGCGACGGACACCACGCGGGCGAGAGCAGCCAGCTGCGACGCATGAAGGCTAAACTATCATAACAACCGTATATGCCTGTACTCTAACAGTTGCGAAAGAATCACAATTCACTTCGCAAAACTGTTGGGCCACCCCAGGAACAAACGTGATGTCTCCTACGCGATATCATGTAGACAACGACGTTCCTCGCGGAAGTGAACCATCTGTCCGAAAGAGGCTCGTACGCGTGTCGTGTCGTTGCTTGATGTCGGCACACCAACCAGCAGGGACGTTCCTCGCGGAAGTGCGTACTCCACCTCCAGCAGGTAAGTGCGTACGTGCTCCACCTCCAGCAGGGAGTGCGTGCCTAACAAAGCCCACATATATATCTATCTATCTTATTGAAATATATTTCGTGAAATTTATGTTTCAAAATTTTATGAAATAGTTGTTATTGAACTACATATGTTAGTGAAAATATATTTCAATATAATTATTTCTATTAGAACGGAAAAATAATAATTTCTATTACTTTCTATTATATTTCGCTGCTAAATTTGCAATTTAGAAATTACAACGAAAATATTGTTGTGTGTCGAACAATCTGCTGGTTCACATCCGACTAAAAAAATGTTTTCTGTGTGTCCAAACAAAATCAAGCAACAACAAAAACATCTTTCACCATACTGGGAAACTAGGTGAATGGATCATCTAACTATAATTTTTTGTTGATTTCACATAAAAAATATGTTCATACAACCTCAGGAAGATTTTGTTTTGTTGATTTCACATGGCTAATTCTACCCGGTGGTGAAGGAGTGACCAATCATAACAATGGGACGTCCCTTTTCAAAAAAAATATCATTCTATTTTTTTCAGACCAAGATGCAATAAAATGTCATTCACTTCCATTCCATCGGCCGTGTCTCTTTCTCGACCCTATCACGATAACAACAGAAATTATTACTCACCAATTTCTGTCGACACACAACAACAAAAACCAAGTTTGAATTGTGGCCACGGACTACTACTGGACCACTTGCAATGCATGCTTACAAACACGTACACATGCACTATAAGATAGGATGCACCACCCAAGAAGTTTTTGCCAACAACACTTGCTTGCATTCCAAAAACGGTTTCTGGCTGACCTGAATCCATGGCGAAATGTTGGCTGATGCTGCTCTTCTTGGCGTTCCTCTTGCCGGCGGCGAGCGCAACGTCGTGCCATCCTGATGACCTCCGCGCGCTGCGGGCCTTCACCGACAACCTCAGCGGCGGGGGTGTCCTCTCCGCGCCGCGTGGTCCGGCGCCTCGTACTGCGCTGGGAAGGTGTGGGCTGCGATGACGCAATCGGCCGCGTCACGACGTTGTGGCTCCCCGAGCGCGGCCTCACGGGGCCCTTCCCTGGAGCATCCTTGGTCGGCCTCGTGCGGCTGGAGGAGCTCAACCTTGCCAACAACAGGCTGGTCGGCACCATCCCATCGTGGATTGGTGAGCTTCACCACCTTCGCTACTTGGATCTCTCACATAATTCATTGGTTGGCGAGGTACCCAAGAGTTTGCAGATACAACTCAGGGGCCTCACCACCGCTGGTCGTTCACAGGGTATGGCTTTCACTAACATGCCATTGCATGTGAAGCGTAACCGAAGAACACTCGACGAACAACCAAATACAATAACTGGGACCAACAACACTGTCAGATCTGGGAGCAACAATGTTGTTTCTGGAATGCATAACACTGTCATGTCTGGGAACACCAACGTTGTTTCTGGGACCCACAACACTCTCGTAACTGGGAGTGACAATGTCGTAAGTGGTAACAACCAAGTCGTATCTGGGAACAGCCATGTCGTAACTGGGAACCACAATGCCGTATCCGGGAACCACAATACCGTATCCGGGGACCACCATACCGTATCAGAAGACCACAATACCGTATCCGGGGACCACCATATCGTATCAGGAAGCCTCAATACCGTATCTGGGAGCAAGAATGTCGTATCTGGGAGGAACCATGTTGTAACTGGGAGCAACAAAGTCGTGACAGGAGGTTAATGATCTGTCAGTGGATTGTTTCCATCTTCCCTAACGGAGCTCACTTCCTTGTCCAAGTTCAGTGTAGCTCACAATCACTTTGTGGGGCCAATCGCGTTGTGTAGCTTCATGTATATAGCATCCTTTTCCTACTTTGAATAAAACTGCCCTACAATATCTTACATATATACATGTTGACGTGAATATCAACGGCGGCTTGCGGCTAGTGTAGACCAAGCGTGTTTGTTCATGTACAAATTTGCACCGTTGATGTCTACATGTGGTGATTATTTCATGTCTTCTATTCTCTGCGATGTGTGATGAGTTATTATCCTGATTGGTGAATTATAACTGCTTAATGTCAGCTAGCTATACACTTCTCTGGTGCAAGTGTCAATATTGCACGCATCAATGTCGAATGTCTGGATGAAGGAGATGGAGCAAAAGAGCAGAGATTAGTACAAATAAATATGTACTGTCCATCCGACTTGATCTAATGGACCAGCTCCCTCGATACTAGTATAGTATAACGAGCAAAGTATTTATTCGGCCAAGAGTAATAATTCCCACAAAACTCGACCATCCATGCGTCTGGGAAGAAAATTGCCCGATCGTGCCAGAGCTTTTGCACGCAGGCAATATAGCAAAATGGTTGCGGAAAGTTATTTCCCCGGCACACACAGCTTGATGTCTTTTTTTCGAGAATATGCCATGGAAAGGCGTATCATTGTCATAGAAGGAAAAGCCAAGCGGCTAGTACAACGCCCGGAAGAGGCTACAAGGATAAACACACGGGTCGGTTCGTGCTCTCACATACACTCGCCGACCTAACCCACCTATTACAATGATTACTCGCCCTCGCTCCACCTCCTCGGCCCCACTGCCATGTCACCGAAAACATCTCCTCTCAGGAGTCTCGCCTTTCCTCCATAAATTTGCCTCCATCTTCGTCATTGCGGTGTGTCTAGATACACAACATAACTTGAATGATTGCCGACCAGATGTCCTGGTAATCTCCGCACGCTGGGCCTCGATAGTCCACCAAGGTATGATCTATGTATCCTGCCGTGGTAGCCACTCCAGGATTTGCCATTCGCTAAGCCTGACGTGCCACACCTGTCTACCCACCACGCATCCGAGAAGGAGGTGCCTCAAAGTCTACGGCGCCTGGTCACATAGGGGGCATGCGGCCGGATGCGGCATACCCCTCTTGTGTAACCTATCCGCGGTCCAACATCGGTTCTTGGCCACTGGCCATGTGAAGAATTTGTAGCTCATAGGTGCCCCGGACTTCCAAATGGGAGCATGCATCGGATTATTCTCCGTTTCTAAAGAGAATGCCGATTTAATGCCAACAGCGGAAACACGTTGATACGGGACGCCCGATCAATCCGGTGCGTGTTGCCTCACGAATAACGCTCATCCGTACACCACGCGCCAATGCACGGACTTGCGGTTCTATGGATATTCGCCCAACACGCACCGGATTGATCGCCGCCGACTACGAAGCGGAGATCGCCTCGACCAGTAGATAATCGTTAATGTCTACCCAGATTCCTTTCTCAACCAGTGGAGATGCTAATGTAAGGTACCTGAAAGTGGAATGGGAATTAGTGGCCATGCATGTTAGAGTAACAGTCTGAAGTTAATATGCATGCATATAGAAGAACAAGATTTAGTCAAAATACACTCATGTTAGTTTTATGAAGGATAGGTAACTAGTTTAATCCGATGAAGCCCACATTATCGCATCACCCCAAACATTTACAAGCTAATAATTCCCAGTCCACAAATTCAAGCATGCCCTCTTAAGCATTAAGCCAATTGATTTTTCATCTCTAAGTGTTAAAAATCCCGGAAAATTTGTATGGCTGGAGAATGTTTAACAATAAACCAGTTATGAGTTGTACTAAGTTCATAAACAGACATGACGCTATAAAAAATATACTCCCTCCGTTCATAAATATAAGATGATTTGGCTTTTGTCCATATTCACATGTGTCAACATGTATGTAGACATGTTTTAGTGTGTATGCACACTTATTTGGGTGTGCACCTAGTCAACATGTGAACCAGCGCCCGAAACTCTTCTTTGTTTACCGAGAAAAAACAACTAGCATGGAGTTCATGGCAATGGATGGCTGAGTTCCCTCTATCTGGAGAGATGAGCTCGCCAGCGGCAGGCCGGCCTGCGTGAACAGTAAGATTCAACCATCACCTTGCAGCAACGAGCGCGCGGCCAAGGAGGAAGAAACAAATAATTACCTGATGTCGGAGGAGAAGCGCCACTCGCTCTCGCCCGGCCGCTGCCGCCACGCCTAAGTCCTAAGTCTAAGTCGCACGCGCCCCCGCACGCGGTAAGCTCGCCATGTGCTTGGATTTATAGAGCCGGGTTGAGAGGTAGCGCGCAGGAAGAAAGATGACGAGGGGCACTAATTTCAGATCCTCGTTTCTTTGCTGCTTGTTGTGGGAGAGATGCACAGGATGGATGGCCAAGATGATTTAGTCCCACGGATCGGTTACATGGATAGAGGTGAGGTGAATCCTTCCTTATTTTCTGGGCTATTTAATCTTGTGATTGCATGCCATACGCGCTTGTAAATTAAATATGAGCGGCTCGGTTCTCTACCCAAGATGGGAGGCGTAACAAACGGGAGTAAATATCCATTCAATGATTTGCTGAGAGGGAGGGATTGGGCGGACTTTACTCTAAAAAAACATGATTTTTTCCCAAAACCGTGATGAGTTCCATATGTTCCCACAAATTCCATGATTTCGTTACTATTGCAAATCAGATGATCCTCCTATACAGTATCTGTCGGTTTATTAATTAAATTTTGATCCATCTCCCTACGAATCAGGTGCAGAAGATGTTTAATTAAGTTGCAAATTCCGTGATTTTCAGTCACGATGTCGTTTATTAGCATGCATGGCTACAAAATCCGTGGTTTTCAGTCACGATGTTTCACAGGTAGAGAATACTGAGAGCTTCATGTCCGAGATTGAGCAAATTGTCAAGAAATAGTTTGCATGCATGACTTAATCGGTTGAGATGGAAGCAAACGATCAAATACACAAGAAAGGCTTCAATATTACATAGTGTCAGGCAAATCAGCAGGAAATATATACTTATCATTACAAATGAGCAACTTGATCGAGCAAATAGCCTCAAGTCAACTTGATAGAGCAAATCAGCAGCCAACCTAGTCAACATGTGAACGAGCTAAAACATCTTATATTAAAAAACGGAGTAAGTACAATTTAGCTGTATGAGGGAAGGGCTTAAATTAAATTCGATCAAGCCCACAGCATCACATTACCCCTAAACACTTAATAGGTAAGAATACACATTTTCCAAGCCTACAGATTCAAGCATGCTCAGTTAAGCACTTAAACCAACCTGATGCAATTCAATAAAAGTAAGAGTGCACTGTATCTCTGAAAATGAACAACAACAACCAACTGAGATAATGAAAAAAATATGCGATGGGAAAAATTAACGTGCATTCAAGATTGCAAACTATGGATTCAGTGGGAAAACAAAGCTATAAATTTAAGGGCAGCAAATAGAGATACTAACCACTTCACAAAGCAATTCTTGTGATTACGGGTGGTCAATTTCTTAGCGATGGCCTCCCGGGAAATGATATATCTTATCTATCAGAGAAAATAAGAAAACAACATCATTAGATTCAATCACGATTCAGGCTGTCCAAGAATAGGAACAGCTTTGAAAGGGAAGCTAGAATGAAGTTGGACCAAAATATACACAGTTCTTCAAACCATGGAAGCTGGACCAAAATACACAATATCTGGCAAACTACAAATCTCATGCAACATTAAATTAGTTAAATTACTTTACAATGTTGGGCACTAACACCTCATTATTATACTGGAACTCCAGACCACCTCATTATTATACCAAAGGAAGCGCATCTCAGGATCAAAATGTAATCAGTAGTAAAATTCGCGCAAGATGGTGTTCTTACGGGGTAGGAGGGCGCCCTTCGCCGGCGTCCAGCAGCAGCACCGCGCTCCCTCGGCCGTGTGGTTCATGGCGCTCCTTGCAGCGTGTGGCCAGGAAGCAGCTTCGGGAGAGGCGGTGTCCCTGAAAAAAAAGCACAAACACAAGCAGATGAGGTTGCTGTTGATCCCCATGACCTAACTAGCTACTTTACTTATCCATGCATGTATTTCCATGGATCTCACAGTATGTCAGTCTAATTAGAGATCACCAAGCAGGCATGAATCCCTGTCTATCTAATTAAGCCTAAACAGAGTTGTGCATCTAAAATGAACAGAGGACTGTAATGTAATGGAGGCCAAATGCTGATGAACATGGCAAGACCAAACAGCGCCTTGCATCAGGCAGCAAACGTTTGGAGCGCGACCAATGAAAAAATTGACCTTTTGGGTGACGATGCCGACGAGGTCCAGAACAGCAGCGTCGAGGTCGGCGCAGTGGGCCTTGGGGCGAGCAGCTACACCTCCTGGACGCCGTGGACCCGCCCCCACAAGGTCTTCGGTGCCGCTGAAGATCGCATCACTAAAGTCTGCCATTGTCAACAGTAGGAATGAGTAGCTCGGACTCCATGTCGCCATACATGGATCCCAGCCACGGCTTCACTGGTCCTGCAGGTTAATGATCCACATCAGGTTCACGATACAAGAAGCTACTATGTAATCAAAATTTCTCATTTAATTTAAACATAGACTAGTCTGCTTAGCAATTTCCTTTTGCTTTACTCGGCTGCCAAGTCTGTGAAAGTTCATAACAGATTTCGTAAGTGTAGATTGTTGTGACTAGTGAAATCATGAATCTTTGTGAACTGCAAGTATAAACAACATATGTTGCAGCAAAAATAAACAAATTAAATAGGGAACATTTCCAACATCCAAGTTAACAGATTTTGGCAAGCTCCCACATAATGGTTCGTAGCAAGATTGTAAATATTGTTCTATGCTTTTCTCTAAGAGCAAATTGAAGTGTTTAACTGTGCATTCTGCCTGAAACAAAGTTGCGTCACATAAACAAATTGAAGGGAGGGCATCCTTGGTAGGATAATGCGATGAGAGTATTTGGTACTCAATTGCTAAGCTATTGTGTTAATTGCAGGTAAATGGATACCACGGTACCATCGACTACAGTAATAATTAGTTCAATTCTAGAAATGCTGTTGAGACACCGAATAGCATCTCGAGTATCTGTTGCATCAGGCAGCAAACGATTGGAGCGCGACCAATGGAAAGAATAGACCTTTGGGTGACGAGGTCGGCGCGGTGGACCTTGGGGGCGAGCAGGTCGACCTCCTGCACGCCGCCCCCCACTCGGTCTTGGGTCGTCGGCGCGGAGCTGCATCCCTGGCCGTGCAGCAGGAGTTGGGTGAGGCCGTTGTTGGTCTCCTCGTCGTCGTCCTCAGGCCCCAGGAGCAGGAGATGGGGGTCTCCATGAGCAGATGGAGATGGGGAGGGTTTGGGGTCGAGCGGATCTGGTGGGCGGCGAGAGAGGGGAGGTCGACGGCGACGTGCTGGTAGCAGAAGAGGAGGGCGGCGGCGGTGAGGATCGAGGGAGTGATGAGTGGCGGCTGCGAAGGAATCGAGGGAGTGAGAATGGATGCGTTTTGGTTTTGGTTGGAGGAGCCTGGCTGGGTGCCTTCTCTCTCGCCGGAGCGAGGAGATGCGTTGGATCGAGATAGATGGACGACGGGGATCAGAGCTGTGGACGGCGATCCGCGACGAGCTCTATGCAGCATCTCATTGGCTCCGGTAGACGGAAAGGCATCGCCAATCCAGTCCCACGCGTGCGTTTGTGAATTGTGATGCGCCTCGATAATAAATTGGCTCCGGGAAGGCGCAAATCCGCGTGCGTTTGTGCTGCCATAAATTGTGCGCCTCGTGAGTTTTCTCTTTTCCTTTTTTTTCCCGCTCTTGTGTGTAACAAAGAGGCTGGTTAGTTAGTTTCCAAAAGAAAAAAAAGCGGCTAGTTAGTTAGGGTTCGTACCTAATAAGTGGCGCCTTCGTCAAAAGAGTAAAAGCTCATCGTATGTTAAATTTCACCGGCTTCATTTACCCGGGGAGGGAAATATACGTGTGTTATACTCCGAACTAGTCTTGGCTCTATCTACTTGTAATTCGTATATCGCTTCTTTTTATATGATGATCACCGATCCCGCCGCCGCCACCATGTCCGCATACAACCCATCCTCGACTATGAGCCCGGTGTCGCGTACTAGCTAGGAGCCAGAGCAAATCAACATCGCCATCCGTTCACCTTTAAGTGTACCTAGTTTAGTTAGCATGTGGTCCATCCTGTCGATCTGCTCGTGGTATTTGTCGGGACTGGGCACCGAGATGTACGTAGCATAGCCGTGTCCGTGGACTCAACCATGCAGCATCAATGTCGGACATCACCGGCACAGCGACGTTGGGGCCGCTGGAGCTAGAGGTCGTGATCGGCACGCGCTTCAAATCTCGAGAACGTTTCCTTTGGGTGGGCAGGCCAAGGGGGAGGCGTCCGTTTCGGTAGGAAAGACGGTGATCATGTGGACAGTTCAGATCCACGGGGTTCATGAGATCCGCGAGGATGTTGTTTCTGTCATCAACGAGATAGTTGCGTACTCGTTTCGCTCTCCTTGGTCATATAGAAACATAGCAAGATCGGTCGCACAATGCATATACACAAGGATCAGACACACCCCGTTGCGGACATGTGATAATGTCCATATCCAATGCCCCTTTCTACTCCCTCCGTCCCAAAATAAGTGTCTCAAAGTTGTCCAAAAGTGAATGTATCTATACTTGTTTCATGTCTAGATACATCCACTTTTTGACAAATCTAAGACAGTTATTTTAGTACGGAGGGAGTATTAAATTTGATATATATTTTCTATTATCCGCTCACTCTATTTTTCATATTTGTTTTCTCAAACCCTAAGCCACTCGGAAGCCCTACAACGTTGTCAAAAAGTGAATGTATCTATACTCGTTGCTTGATGTCGGCACGGCCTCTCCATGAAGGATGACGCGATATGATCCAACCAGCGGGAGTGCGTACTCCACCTCCAGCAGGTAAGTGCGTACGAATCCATCTGTCCGAAAGAGGCTCGTACGCGTGTCGTGTCGTTTCTTGATGTCGGCACACCAACCAGCAGGGACGTTCCTCGCGGAAGTGCGTACTCCACCTCCAGCAGGTAAGTGTGTGCGTGCTCCACCTCCAGCAGGGAGTGCGTGCCTAACAAAGCCCACATATATCTTATTGAAATATATTTCGTGAAATTTATGTTTCAAACTTTTATGAAATAGTTGTTATTGAACTACATATGTTAGTGAAAATATATTTCAATATAATTATTTCTATTAGAATGGAAAAATAATAATTTCTATTACTTTCTATTATATTTCGCTGCTAAATTTGCAATTTAGAAATTACAACGAAAATATTGTTGTGTGTCGAACAATCTGGTTCACATCCGACTAAAAAAATGTTTTCTGTGTGTCCAAACAAAATCAAGCAACAACAAAAACATCTTTCACCATACTGGCAAATGGATCATCTAACTATAATTTTTTGTTGATTTCACATTGAAAAAAATATGTTCATACAACTCAGGAAGATTTTGTTTTGTTGATTTCACATGACTAATTCTACCCGGTGGTGAAGGAGTGACCAATCATAACAATGGGACGTCCCTTTTCAAAAAAACAATCATTCTATTTTTTTCAAACCAAGATGCAGTAAAATGTCATTCACTTCCATTCCATCGGCCGTGTCTTTTTCTCGACCCTATCACGATAACAACAGAAATTATTACTCACGAATTTCTGTCGACACACAACAACAAAAACCAAGTTTGAATTGTGGCCACGGACTACTACTGGACCACTTCCAATGCATGCTTACAAACACGTACACATGCACTATAAGATAGGATGCACCACCCAAGAAGTTTTTGCCAACAACACTTACTTGCATTCCAAAAACGGTTTCTGGCTGAGCTGAATCCATGGCGAAATGTTGGCTGATGCTGCTCTTCTTGGCGTTCCTCTTGCCGGCGGCGAGCGCAACGTCGTGCCATCCTGATGACCTCCGCGCACTGCGGGGCTTCACCGACAACCTCAGCGGCGGGGGCGTCCTCCTCCGTGCCGTGTGGTCCGGCGCCTCGTGCTGCGGCTGGGAAGGTGTGGGCTGCGATGGCGCAATCGGCCGCGTAAAGACGTTGTGGCTCCCCGAGCGCGGCCTCGCGGGGCCCTTCCCTGGAGCATCCTTGGTCGGCCTCGTGCGGCTGGAGGAGCTCAACCTTGCCAACAACAGGTTGATCGGCACCATCCCATCGTGGATTGGTGAGCTTCACCACCTTCGCTACTTGGATCTCTCACATAATTCATTGGTTGGCGAGGTACCCAAGAGTTTGCAGAAACAGCTCAGGGGCCTCACCACCGTTGGTCGTTCACTGGGTATGGCTTTCACTAACATGCCATTGCATGTGAAGCGTAACCGAAGAACACTCGACGAACAACCAAATACAATAACTGGGACCAACAACACTGTCAGATCTGGGAGCAACAATGTTGTTTCTGGAATGCACAACACTGTCATGTCTGGGAACACCAACGTTGTTTCTGGGACCCACAACACTCTCGTAACTGGGAGTGACAATGTCGTAAGTGGTAACAACCAAGTCGTATCTGGGAACAGCCATGTCGTAACTGGGAACCACAATGCCGTATCCGGGAACCACAATACCGTATCCGGGGACCACCATACCGTATCAGAAGACCACAATACCGTATCCGGGACCACCATATCGTATCAGGAAGCCTCAATACCGTATCTGGGAGCAAGAATGTCGTATCTGGGAGGAACCATGTTGTAACTGGGAGCAACAAAGTCGTGACAGGAGGTTAATGATCTGTCAGTGGATTGTTTCCATCTTCCCTAACGGAGCTCACTTCCTTGTCCAAGTTCAGTGTAGCTCACAATCACTTTGTGGGGCCAATCGCGTTGTGTAGCTTCATGTATATAGCATCCTTTTCCTACTTTGAATAAAACTGCCCTACAATATCTTACATATATACATGTTGACGTGAATATCAACGGCGGCTTGCGGCTAGTGTAGACCAAGCGTGTTTGTTCATGTACAAATTTGCACCGTTGATGTCTACATGTGGTGATTATTTCATGTCTTCTATTCTCTGCGATGTGTGATGAGTTATTATCCTGATTGGGCTGTGGTTCACATGGTGAATTATAACTGCTTAATGTCAGCTAGCTATACACTTCTCTGGTGCAAGTGTCAATATTGCACGCATCAATGTCGAATGTCTGGATGAAGGAGATGGAGCAAAAGAGCAGAGATTAGTACAAATAAATATGTACTGTCCATCCGACTTGATCTAATGGACCAGCTCCCTCGATACTAGTATAGTATAACGAGCAAAGTATTTATTCGGCCAAGAGTAATAATTCCCACAAAACTCGACCATCCATGCGTCTGGGAAGAAAATTGCCCGATCGTGCCAGAGCTTTTGCACGCAGGCAATATAGCAAAATGGTTGCGGAAAGTTATTTCCCCGGCACACACAGCTTGATGTCTTTTTTTCGAGAATATGCCATGGAAAGGCGTATCATTGTCATAGAAGGAAAAGCCAAGCGGCTAGTACAACGCCCCGGAAGAGGCTACAAGGATAAACACACGGGTCGGTTCGTGCTCTCACATACACTCGCCGACCTAACCCACCCTATTACAATGATTACTCGCCCTCGCTCCACCTCCTCGGCCCCACTGCCATGTCACCGAAAACATCTCCTCTCAGGAGTCTCGCCTTTCCTCCATAAATTTGCCTCCATCTTCGTCATTGCAGTGTGTCTAGATACACAACATAACTTGAATGATTGCCGACCAGATGTCCTGGTAATCTCCGCACGCTGGGCCTCGATAGTCCACCAAGGTATGATCTATGTATCCTGCCGTGGTAGCCACTCCAGGATTTGCCATTCGCTAAGCCTGACGTGCCACACCTGTCTACCCACCACGCATCCGAGAAGGAGGTGCCTCAAAGTCTACGGCTCCTGGTCACATAGGGGGCATGCGGCCGGATGCGGCATACCCCTCTTGTGTAACCTATCCGCGGTCCAACATCGGTTCTTGGCCACTGGCCATGTGAAGAATTTGTAGCTCATAGGTGCCCCGGACTTCCAAATGGGAGCATGCATCGGATTATTCTCCGTTTCTAAAGATAATGCCGATTTAATGCCAACAGCGGAAACACGTTGATACGGGACGCCCGATCAATCCGGTGCGTGTTGCCTCACGAATAACGCTCAGCCGTACACCACGCGCCATGCACGGACTTGCGGTTCTATGGATATTCGCCCAACACGCACCGGATTGATCGCCGCCGACTACGAAGGGAGATCGCCAAGCCCTCATTTCCCAGCGGAAAAGCAAACTTGACCTTGATCTTCAGAAAAGGAAACACGGTATCGTCCAATCCCTCTCACTAACCCTCGTATGAGTTGTGGAATAGAGGAACAAGCAATTTTTGCAATGTTTCAATCTTCAATCTGTAGATTAAACGTAGTCTGCCCTAGAAAGTCGGTATATATAAAGCAACGATGGCTGATGGCTATCCTAAGTTGGTTCGGATTCTAATTAACAACCGACCCACGTAGGTGCGGCCCAGAATTGGCACGCAGGCCTTTATTTCAAGCGACTAATAAATCTGACAAGACGTGCCCATGTTGATTGACCTTTCCATATACGTATGCATTCTGAGTGCTTTGGCCCTTGGATGTCATCGACACGTTCTAGTTTCCAGACTTTGATTAGTACTTGTACTAACTCCTCTCGGCATCAGGTTTCGGCAATACGCCAGACTTGGACTAGTACTTGTACTAGGCTTTCTCTGACGCGCACATAGCACAGCTTCCACGCCTCCCTCCCTCTGCTTCCTTTGTATGTGCGCTGGTAGCACGGCGCTACGTATCCGTGATCATCAACATATCTTTTCTTGTAGTTGTTCGCTCGAGCTCGAGTGATCGGACCCGTCGGCATCTCGATACGAATAGCTTGTGCTTTGTCTTCTATCTCTTGATTAATGATTGGAGAATGTGGCAATATAGTAGTGATGCCCTCATCATCCTCCCCACTTGAAAAGGCGTCGTCCTCGACGCTGGATCATCACCTCCAAAGAACGGTGACAAATCAGCAACATTAAATGTGGAGCTCACTGCATAGTCATCTCCTGGAAGCTCAAACTTGTATGCATTATCATTAATTTTCTTTGTTTCCTCCGGGTTGGTGCGGTATGGTGGTCGATTTGGCAATGTCGCTCCTGGTATTAAATCAATCTGATGCTCGATCCTGCGGAGTGGTGGCAAACCAGCAGGGACCTCCTCTGGAAAGACATCGTTGAACTCCTGCACAAGATGAGAGACACCACTAGGAAGAGATGTTAAGTCGTCAGTAGAAAGCACTCCATCCCTGTACATAAGTACAATATGAACCAAATTAGGATCCTCTACAAATGCTCTCATTTCAGATTTGGTGGCTAGCATGACTAATCCTTTCTCTCCCTCAATTTTATTTTTACCACTACGTTTTACTTTGTGATGGCTCTCATTATCAAGTTTTACCTCAGTTTTCTTTTTATCAGCATGAACAATTTGTGTAGGAGTAAGGGGATGCAATACTACAACCTTGTTGTTCCACTTGAGCTTGTAGCAATTCGTCCATCCATCATGACAAACCCGACGATCAAATTGCCATGGCCGTCCCAGCAACAAATGACACACTGACATAGGAACAACATCACAATCAACGGTATCCTCATAATCTCCAATCTTAAAGTGGATCTTCACCAAATGACTCACTTTCACTTCGCCAACATCGCTAAGCCACTGAATATGATATGGATGCGGATGTGGTTCGTACTTTAGGCCCAATTTTGTGCACATCTCTTTGCTGGCCAGATTGTGGCAACTTCCTCCATCGATAATTACTTTGCAAACTTTACCACCAACTGTTGCCCATGACTGAAATAAATTGCATCGTTGTTCTGTGGATTGCTTCTCAGACACACTAAGGACACGCGGTGTACACACAAGAAAATTCGCAGCATCAGGAGACCCCGGTCGACAGTGCACTTGTTCCTCAGAAGAAGGTGCCATCAAAATCAGCAAATGGATTAATGTCCTCTTCCTCAGAAATATACCCCTCTTCTGTGAGAATCATGACCTTCTTATTTGGGCAATCTTTCATAAAGTGTCCAAGTCCTCGCATTCCTTATCACGTGAACGACCTGAGGAACCCATAGATGACATCCCACTAGCAGTAGGTGCCGCTGGTCTGCGCGAGGATGGTGGCAAAGGATCATTCTTTTTCTCAGCTGAAACACGCGCCGCTGAAGACCTCTCAGGTTGTGTACTATGACCAGCAGGTGCTTCCTTGCTGTATGATGACGCTGAACCTTGTGAATAATGTTGTCGTGTTGCAAATTTAGAGTCCTCAATGACTTGCTTCTCAGCCTCTCGTGCCTGATGCATCAACTCGACCATAGTATTATAAGGATGGTGATTGACAATGCGTTTGATGGAATAATTCAAACCTGCATTGAAACGAGCCATAGTTTGTTCTTGTGTTTCTCTAACATCAGCATGTATAATAATTGTCTCCATGTCTTTATAGTACTCGTCACTGTCTTTGATCCTTGTTTCAAACCAACTAGCTTCTCATAAAGTGAACGCTTGTAATTGTGAGGAACAAAGCGTGCTCTCATTTGTCGTTTAAGCTCATCCCAAGTGGTTACACGCGCCTCATGAAACTCCATGCGCTGCTGGACACAACGCTCCCACCATGCAGCAGCGTATCCATCCAAGCAGCAACAGCAAGATCCAACTTGCGCTGATCAGAATAGCGATTCATACGGAATAACTTGTCGACCTTGAGCTCCCATGCAAGATAGTCCTCCACCGCCTCAGTACCTTGAAACGTAGGCATCGTGAACTTAGGCTTAGCAACCACATCATCATCATCCTCGTGACGGCGTGGTGCCGCTGAAATTGTGGTCTGCGTGGAGATAAATGGCCGTCGTCATTGTAGTCATCATACACAGGAGCAGCTGCAGCATGTCCACCCCCAACATAAGCACCTGGTATGTGTGCGTCGTTCATGCCTTGCCCTTGACACCATGAGTGCCCCTTCCATGGTCGCCATACGCATCCGTGGGGCATACCGTATGCATCCTGGTTGTAGGCTCCGAAATCAGCACCCTGGGCAGCCAGGTGGCCACCTCCTCCTCTGCCGTTGCCACGGCCACGCCCCACGGCTAGGGGTGGTCGTGCCATGCCATCGATGGCACGGCGCTGTTGCACCCCTTCACGCAACTGACGCAGCCTTGCGTCTTCATGAAGTTGGGGCTCTATGTCAAGTTGTCGGTGACGCGGATCAACCTCTTGGCGATGTTCTCCCACACTCCCAGCATCACCACGTGTACTAGTCTCAACCAAGGTGGTGAGTCTAGCGATGGCAGGACATCTCCTTGTGACGCTCATCCGCTGTCATGGACATCTTCTGAAAGTCTGCTCCAAGATTGTCCAAAATATTGTGGACGGTCGCTACATCATGTTGTACCAAGCTGATCGCCTCGGTGAACTCCTCTCGCAAGGTGGCACGAAGTGAGTAGTAGTGCATTGCGGTCAATGGATCAGCCGGATCACCCAAGTCCGGTTGTGTAAGTCGTCGTTCCCTGCCATGAACAAAAACAAGAGAAAAACAAGTGAAGGTATGTGTGGTTAAATAAAATCCCTCCCTGCTCACAACTCTCAAATCTGAAGAAAAAACAAGTTTTACCGTTCCGAAGTGAACTAAGAGCTGTAAATCTTACACTTGCAGTAGCAACAATCAACCAAGAATATTGTGTGAGCGAATACCAAGAACCACAACCAATGCACGACACGGGTGTTTTAGTGGAGCTTGGTGGGGAACCTATCAAATTCTGAAACTAGATTGTCAAGCTAGGTAGCAATCCAAACAAAACCACGGTGCCTAATTGCTGATCAATAAAAGAAGTGAAGTGTATATAGCAACGCACACGTGGAGATTAACGGGACCGATGCAACTTTATGGAGGCGCAAAAATAGATATATGTGGAGACGAACGCGCGATGTTGCAACGGTACAAGGAGAGACGCTAGCTGATGCTCAAGATCAAAATGAGGGCACAAGATTGCTCAAACTAAGTGTGCAAGTCAAAAGAAAAAAATAACTGTAAGGTCCTGAAAAATGCTCCAAAATATAAAGACGATATCAAAGGCCAGATTTTTCTTTTTTTTTTTTCTTTTTTTTTTGTTCTTTTCTGTTTCTTTTTCAGTTTTTTTTTTTTTGGCCACTAAATAGAACTTTTCTCAAAGCAAGGAGCAGGTATGACCAGCTAATGGGGAAACGATCCCAACTTGAATAAACGGGAAAACAAAAGGATGCACACAAAACCTATAGAGCAGTCCCTCGAGCAAACCTAAAGCTAGTCTCTGTAGGTAATGGAAAACGCAAAGAGGTGTAGCTCACTAGACTCAACAAGATCTCCAGATCACTTTTTTTTTGGAATTTTCTAGATATGTATGCCGACACAGTAAAGATCAGGAACAAATTGAGAGGAAGAAAAGAGAACAAGGCTAAGGTACGCGAACGGAAACTTGACCAGCAACTAAACACGATGAACGAGTGGATTAAGACCTAACAAGACGCACTAAAAAACAGAATTAAACTACGGCTAAGAATAAACTATTTTTTTTGGCTTTTAGGTGTATAGGACAGAAAAATAAATCTACTACTGTGGGTAAAGAAATTCTACCGAGTTGCCCTGAAATCTGATACCACGATGATACGGGACGCCCGATCTTCTCAGTAGAATTGTGGATAACTAGTGCTTGCCTCACGAATAACACTCAGCCGTACACCACGCGCCAATGCACGGACTTGCGGCTCTATGGATATTCGCCCAACACGCACCGGATTGATCGCCGCCGACTACGAAGCGGAGATCGCCAAGCCCTCAATTCCCAGCGGAAAAGCAAACTTGACCTTGATCTTCAGAAACGGAAACACGGTATCGCCCAATCCCTCTCACTAACCCTCGTATGAGTTGTGGAATAGAGGAACAAGCAATTTTTGCAATGTTTCAATCTGTAGATTAAACGTAGTCTGCCCTAAAAAGTCTCCGTACAGGGTATATATAAAGCAACGATGGTTGATGGCTATCCTAAGTTGGTTCGGATTCTAATTAACAACCGACCGATGTAGGTGCGGCCCAGAATTGGCATGCAGGCCTTTATTTCAAGCGACTAATAAATCTGACAAGACGTGCCCATGTTGATTGACCTTTCCATATTCGTATGCATTCTGAGTGTTTTGGCCCTTGGATGTCATCGAGACGTTCTAGTTTCCAGACTTTGATTAGTACTTGTACTAACTCCTCTCGGCATCAGGTTTCGGCAATACGCCAGACTTGGACTAGTACTTGTACTAGGCTTTCTCTGGCGCACACATAGCACAGCTTCCACGCCTCCCTCCCTCTGCTTCCTTTGTATGTGCGCTGGTATAGCACGGCGCTACGTATCCGTGATCATCAACATATCTTTTCTTGTAGTTGTTTCGCTCGAGCTCGAGTGATCGGACCCTGTCTCTTGATTAATGATTGGAGAATGTGGCAATATAGTAGTGATGCCCTCATCACACGTGAGTGGAACAAGCGTCGAAATTTGAAGCAGAACGAGATACCTTTCATCATACACTGATTTTACAGATAGCCTGAGACTTCTAGCCAACTATGTGTGGTTATCTAGTGGATGTTCTATTAATCAATATGTTTCTTGTTTAGCTAGACACCCTCATTAGGCTCACAAGTCACAAGTCTCATGCTGACGGTCCAGCTATGTAGAAAACAGGGTGCATAAAACCTTATGCGAGACATTCCTAAGAACAAGAAAACTAGGTAACTAAATCTTACTATCTCATACCACTGCAAAAGACAGGGCATACCATATGGGCCGGCTTGTTCACGACAAGAAGGTGCTCATCCTCGTAAACAATGTCCAGCGGAATCTCCTCCGCCTCTGCCCTGAGCGGTGTTAGCTCCGACACAGTGCAGCTGACAGTGCAAAGCAAACCAGCCAAAGAATACTACTCCCTATGTACACAAAAGAGCCAATCGCAGGAGATTGACGCCGCGCCGCCGCCCGTGCTGGAGGAGCCGCCAGCCAGGGACTGGTCGATGCTGCCCCTCGACGCCCTCGTTTCGGTCTTCGTCAGTGTTGACGTGGTGGACGTCCTCATGAGCGTCGTCCTCGTGTGCCGTTCGTGGTACCAGGCGGCGATGCTTCCAGACGTTTGGCGTGTCGTGGACATGTTGAACCACAAGATCGCGATCATGGGCGACAACGATGTCTTGCGTTGTCGTACCGCCCGAGAGATGGGCGAACACCTGCAGCTGCCCATCGGAACGGTCGACGGCTGCCTTCGCCATTGACCTCAAGACGTCGTCGTCGTCCGCGAGCCTGATCTTGTGGTTCAACATGTCCACGACACACCAAACGTCTGGCAGCATCGCCGCCTGGTACCACGAGCGGCAGACGAGGATGGCGCTCATGAGGACATCGACCATGCCGACACTGACGAAGACGGAAACGAGGGCGTCGAGGGGCAGCATCGACAGTGCCTGGCTGGCGGCTCCTCCAGCACGGGCGGCGGTGCAGCGTCCATCTCCTGCGATTTGGTAACTGAAAACAATGAGAGCATCTGGTGAATTCAGAGATCCGAACCTGGTGAGGAAGAGTGAAAAGTTTAGACCGCTCCTAGATCGTGCGCGCGTACCTTTCCCTGCAGCGAGTTGTACGGTCCGCCGCCAAGAAGCTCGGTCTATCTGAGAATGTTGGTGATCCTGATGAAACCAGTTTATGTAGGCGATGTTAGAAGAGTTAGTTGTTACCGTTGGAGGAAGCGGCCGGTGCGGGTATTCAGGAGGAGCAGATTGCCTTGGGCGGCCTCGTCGAGGACGATCCACGCGAGCGGCATGAAGCGGCGGTCGGAAGAGTTGCTCTGGGGATCGTCGGTGGCGGCGCGCCAGCCGTGGCAGACGGAGCGGCAACACATGTAGCAGTCGATGTCCTTGGTGGCGAGGAAGGAGTCGGCAATGCCGCGGACGAGGTCGTCCGGGAGCGAGGAACAGCCTGCAGTCGCCGTGGCCAGATCACCGGGGTCCTTCTTATCCGTTTTGGGCGGCGGAACTAGAAGAGGCGTACCAGGCGCGGCCGCCATTGCTGCTGCTAGATCGGTTGCAAGATCCAATCTAAAGCCCTAATCGTCCCTGGTCGCCCGCCAGGCGGAAGGAGAACTCGCGATGGGATGTGAGACCACGTAGTCTATATATGTACCTCACTTGGGCTTATTAATGGGCCTTATGAGATGCAGCCCACTTACAGCTTGTAATTCTCAAGCTACGAGTAGTTTTCTAGAATTCCACTAAAAAAATAAGTAGTAGTTTTCTAGAAAAAATAACGCTTCTCGTCGGCGATGTATCGATCCCAAATTGGCGAGAACACCGCCGGGATCCACGGCGCCGCGGAGGAGGAGGAGTCCACGGCGCTGCGGCCCTCGTGCCCCTGTGCTTCTCCAGCAAACCGTCGGGGCGAATGGGACGCCGCCGGGTAGACAAGTTCCTATCATTCGACCATTTTTTTTCTCGATCCAGCATGTTACCATGTACTTGTTGATCAAGGCGACGACCTCGAACTGGCCATGCCGACATCGTTTTTCTATGCAGAGTCTAGCCGGGTCATGTTGGCATTGTTGATGATTTTTCTTTTTTCTAGAGGCATTATTGATGATCAACGAGGGGCGGACGGCCGAAGTTCCTCTGGCGACGGGAGTAGGAGGTGGCGATGCCACCATCACTCCATCAGGCACGGCCATGGCAAGAGAACAGAGTAGTCCTGAAATGATTGGAGAGTGCCTCCTGAACTGTTTGGAGATGGGGTAGCTGAATTTGTGATTGGTTCAACAAATGCAGACTGATCAAGTTGTATTTTTCAGCGAAAAGATTGATCAAGTTGTGTTGTTTGACTAAGTACCACTTGTACAGATGCACATGCGTTCTTCATTTCTATATTGTGGCATTACCAACGCGATCCCCACTGGGACCGAATTTCATTATCAACAGATAACAAAATACGGCAGCATCCACGTGCAAAGTAAAAACAACTACGAACTAGAAAAATAAAAGGAACCAGCCTCCCCGCCGACAGCGAAAGCGAGCTAGGTTCAAACATCCGGGGTAAACTCCTAAGCATCGTAGAGTAAAAGATTACAAACTTCAGGCGTTACAAACAAAAACGACACTGCAGCCACAAGCATGTCGACAGCCAGCCCGACGGCGAGAAGAGTTTCAAGTTTCCAAACCACTTTCACGGACACAGCCACTCTTGATTCACTTTTTAACGCTTCAGACATTATGATTGGATCCTCCCAGCAGACTTGGACCAACAGCATTCCCAGCAACAACCGACGATGTTGCGAGGTTCATCAGGGTGTCAGCTCCCGCGCGCAGGTCTTCTGCAGAATTGTGTAAACCTACCCAGTATTTCACAAAAACACAGAGGTAACAGATTAGTTCATTAGGATTTTTGATAAGTTTTCCCTTGAAACAGGCAGTATTACGTGTCTTCCAGATGGCCCAGCACACTGCGGCCACCAAAGTGATCTGAACATTTCTACTAATCGGGAGGAAACGAGGTATCCACCCGAAGTATCTAAAGATACAAACGGTAAGACCAATTGGAGGCTCCTCAGCGATTTGACCTTTCTGTCCGTCCGATCCTCCCGCACCGTGCCTCCGCTCCGTCCGATCGCTGTCGGCTCCTGAAGTCGGGATGAATAGGGATTTGCATACTCGCTAACCGTACCAACCTTCTTGCACCCACTCTCGTTGACATCCTGATAACCCACAAGTATAGGGGATCGTGTGTAGCCTTTTCGATAAGTAAGGGTGTCGAACCCAATGAGAACATAAAGGTAGGATAAGTATTCTCTCAAGTTCTATCAACCACTGATACAACTCTACGCACACTAAATGTTTGCTCTAACTAGGGAATAAAACTAGAGTAACAATATGGGTACGAGAAATAGCTTTGCAGGATAATAAATAACAGGAAAATAAAGTTAGTTGCTGCAGCAATACACTAAAGAACACTAAACTAACAGAACCATGAGTGTGAAAAAGTGGTGGAAAGTGCGATGGATTTGTACAAGATTAATTAGTGAAGATACTTGGTTCATTGTCTTCGATGCAGTTTTCTATGTGAGAGAGGCTAAATATACATGCACTCAACTATTTGTGATTACACATACTATATGATTGGATTGCTAGCAGGCATCCGCAAATACTAACAATGCATTAAGATTTCCCCAACCATAGCCTTAAGTTAATGCTCTTCTTATTCACATACGTGCAACGTTCCGGTTTGCGTCCTCAGGTTTCTGTAACTCCGGCAGGACTACCTCCTTCCTTTACAAATACCACAAACCCTATGATGTTTGATCCATGCGCGCATAAATATAATGGATACCAAATTACTGCACCATATCAACACATAACTCTAATGAAGCAAAGGCATTCAACCATTCAATTTAAGAACAAAGAAACTACACAAACATGACATAGATCATAGGATAATGGGAGCGCCTAGCGCTCGGGTGACCGAGATTTAACCAAACGCTCGGTCGAGCACTCGCGTCAGCACTTGACGCAATAGCTGGTCGCGACTCGCCAGCCCGTTTCCCTCCAACCACTTGTACGTCCTTTTGTGGGCTTTTTTTGTGTGCTTGCTTTCATGTGCAAACTGGGCCCAATTACGTGTCTTTGATTTAGCTAAATCGATCGTTTGAATCTACTACGTAGCAGCTAGCTCGTTTTTTCCCTTTTTCTCACCCTACTGCATGCAACTTACGGGTCAATTTGGCAAAATTAAACTTGCTCATGTTCCTGTCAATCAATCAAAAAAAGAAGCAAAGAATATATTGTGTGTATCAAGAAAAGTGCTTGCAGGATACAAAAAATAGGGTCATAAAAATAGAAATACATACTCATATATTATTTCAAGAAAGGCTTCAATATTGCATAGTGTCAGGCAAATCAGCAGGAAATATATACTTATCATTACAAATGAGCAACTTGATCGAGCAAATAGCCTCAAGTCAACTTGATAGAGCAAATCAGCAGCCAACCCATGCAACATCTCCTCAAATAATCAGCAGGACAGACATATGTAAGATTGATAAATAAACCAAGGCATCACTTGTAATTTCCAAAAATCACACAGTACACAAGTTTGATCTTCACTACTGTACATGTGCAGCTATAGAAAAAAAAAAGAGGGAAATACATCTAGTATATCAATACGAAACGACAACACATGAAAGGCAGCCCTCACACACATGGCTGGCTAGATTCTTCACCACAGAGAGTAGCTACAACGCCATCCAATCAATCAATCAACAAAGATAATGGCTGCCAGGAGGTTGGAGTCTCTTCTCCATCTCGCCATCCATGGATGCAAACTGCCTATAAAGACAGAAAGGTACTGGATCATTCATCGGACCCAGAATCATCAACACACAAATACACAATGAGAAAAGCATCTCAGCAACAACTCTGCTTGTCCATGAGTTGCGGTATAGTGCGCATGGCACGGGAGGCCATGGAGAGCTCGGCAGCAGCACCGTCAATGCCCTCGCCGGCAGCCGCAGGTCGGAGCGGTAGCCAGAAATAGCAGCTCAGGTACTTTGTTGGGGAGCAGCTCCGAGTTGGCCGGAGAGGCGCCATACGAGAACACCGCCAGTCTATGACCAAGAACTGTAAAAGGCATACATAAGAAACGAGTATTGAGGTACTTGCATTGTTCACACATAATTCAACCAACAGGCAAAACTATTTTATCGACGAAATGAAACAATCGAGGAGGGAGAGACCACTAGACATAGCTTAGTTAAGCAGAAATTAATTGGACGTTAATTAGGAAGAATGTATATAATTTGACATGACCATGGCTGAATATACCAGAAAAGGTTCAGAGAACTTAAGAAAAATGTTTGGATGGCACACAACAAGCATGGATGAAATTCGACAATTTGCTACATATGAATCAGCTGTGCATGCAAACTATGATGCTACTACACATCCAAACTGCTCAGGTCGCTGCAAGTTCACGACCCAAAGTGTGATACAAAATAGTGCAGACAAAATTGCATACACCATGCCTAATTGGTCTAGCAATGTAAGATGCAACAAGATAAACAACTTTCGGCAGTCTTCGTAACAGGTTTCCGGCCCGACGGATTTGGCAGCCATGGCCAGCATCAGCTAGCTAGGCATGCACATCAGCATCAGCTATAAATGCATACTACACTTGTGCAGCTCCAAAGTAGCTGCCAGATAAGAGCATCTCAGGTTATACTAAAAAAGAAAGCACATAAAGCATACCCAGGAACACTCCGCTGTTCGGTGTATGCCCCAGAGTACCACTGGTCGAAAAAATGCTCGGCTCGTGCATCACCTGCGCGACAAAAGACCAAGAAAGAGTTACCTCCATGTACAACACAGGAGACTATCACTCAACAGTCAACAAACAAACAAGATCTGATCCAGCCAGCAACCATTGAACCCTCTAACTATAAGCTCCAGATTAGAAAAGGGAAATACTTATGCAGAGAATGAAGGTTTAGCTTTCATGTTTGAACCCAACATATAATCTACGTTTAGAAGCCAGATTATGTTCTTTCCCTATTTCTTATTTGCAGAGCTAGAACAATGTAAAAAAATGGAGCTACTCTCCCTAAAGAAGACCTAATCAAGACCACACGGTAATAACCAGTAGCATTCAGAACCATATAACAGCAAGATGAGGCTAATAACGCAAAAATGGAGCTACTCTCCCCTGACAAAGACCTGATCAAGTTCATTGGCTTACAAAAATACTAGCACCAGGACCTCTGACAACCAGGCCTAGATATCCGATTCGTGGCAACAATTCCAAATAGGCCATCGGCTCCATGGCCGAAGCAAAACATAGCCACATGGAGGAAAAAGAAGAGAAACCCAAGAACTTACCTAAACCTTGAAGATTCTTGAAGACAAGGCCATTTGAATAGTTTCCCGTGCTTGGTATTCTTGAAGCCAAATATTCACATGACTCAAGACTTGTCCTGGGGAAAGACACAAGTTCACTTTCCAGCAAACAAAGAAAAAAGATCTTGAAACAACTTGGACTAGCTGAATTAAACAAGCTAATTGCCTAGGTAGAAATTTCCTATTATCTAGAACCATGAGACATTTTCATGCTTAATTTTACAGTATAGCACTTAAGTTGTATTACCCATCACAGGAAAAGGCCTTATATTACTGTGCAGCACAAGTCACGGCTACTCATATAATAACACCTTTCTTGCTAGCTGATAAAAAACACTCACAAAGAGAGACACAAAACTGGAGACTGGATGAACATCTCATCCAAACTGAAGAGACTCCTACAATATCAAAGTAAGCCACCAATGATGCCAAATGGAACACACAATATGTAAGCATTTCAATTCAGTAGCAATAAAGCTCAGCTACTTAAGCGGCCTGGAATATTCAACAGTTCAAAAATCGATTGTTGCCAAAGGAAATCAAATTGAAACCAACATAAGAAAAGGGAAACACAGCTGATCATTTTGAATGGATATAATTAATGACATAATGTAAAATTTCGAACATCTTGGCTCACAATTATACATGACCAGATCCCAATAAAAAGAATGGAACATGAAGAAAAAGGCATTATACATATGTGACAAGTAGCATACCACCAAATGAGTGTAGCACGCTCTGTTCTTACCTATTCTATAACCAGAATAAGTAACCACATATCGCATACACCTATTATAAGATATAAGTTGATCATCCTCCGCTCGACGGCCGGAGCACAACCATGGCGGAATGGCCATGCTTTCACATTGCACGCACAGGAGACAAGGGAATAAGTAGAAGCTCACCTAAACCATGGAGACGGAGAAGAGACCACCACTGCCACCGGTGAAGATTCATCCGAGTGAATCTGCATTAATGCAAGAACCAGAATTAGCTACTAAATGTCAGACCGGCATGACAAGAAAATTTCAGGCCATGGACAGGAGAGGATAAGGCATGTATGCATTACTGATTCGGGCATGTCACCCTCCCAGCAAATTGCTGGGCAGAGAAGAACAACTAATTAATTGGAATTTAAAACAAGACAAGGTCCGTGAGGCGCGTGAGCAAAGTCATGTACAAATTGCATATATATTATCATCTGCGCGTGCAACACCCAACGCGTTGTTTGAATGCAACTGCTAATTAGAATAGTTTCTACTTTCTAGACCAAGCTCAAGATTCTAAGAATAGTTTGGAACCTGTCAAATGCTTTCATTACCCCCAGAAACATCTGTGTCAACAAACTCCGCAGCATAGCTACATCAAGATCGAAGTAAAACCATGGACAAGTAAAGCTAATCCATTTGCACTAAAAAAAACATTTCTTAACAGCTATCAGAGAATAATGATTCCATCCAGCAAGACAAGACTAGGGGGGTGTGATAAGGTGGTACTGCTGCCACGCCCGACAGCGTCCATCTACCCACAAGAAATCAGGAATCGAACAACTTTACATCACAGCAAGGTACTAACAACCTGGATACCAAAATAGGCTAAATTGGCACCAACTAAAGCTAACAGGGGCGACTAAATTGACAAAAGCTAGACCATTTGCTGCTGATATGTGTCCTAATCCAAGTAATCATCAGGCCATACATACAGGCATCATGACCAAATCCTAACCCTACATGCCATGGCACGATGGCCATAGCTCAGAGCAGAAGCGAAGATCTGGAGCTCACCTGAGACCGATGGTAGCCGATGCCGCTCTCAGTCAACGGAGAGTCGCCATCCAGCCGGGAAGCCGCCGGTCTACGACCGCGCCAACCAGACGCGGGGTCCAGGGTTGCCTCCAAGGCCAGGGAAGTTATACCGGCAGCAGAATCTTGGGGAGGTGGTCCAGAGAGACGCCAACAGCCACTCCGGCTAGACGCCGACAGCAGCAGCAGCCCATGAAGGTGAGCACCAGCAAGAGCTGAAGGATTCAGTCCTGAGCTGCACGGCCGTGGGCACCCTGAAGAAGACGAAAAGTCGTCCACCGACGGTCTCAGGAACATGAACTTGACCTGAGCATAACTGAATAAGCAAAGGAACACAATTATTGCATCACAAAATAACACGACTAACTCTCGGGATCATCACCATATGTAGAGAACTCTAGTGAGCCACTTACTGGCAGAACAATTAAATTACAGACCAAGCTCAATTGGCGATGCGTCTAAATAGAAAAAGAAAACCTTGAACACGAGAAACTCCTAGCCTCTAAGTACAGTCCAATTGATACCAGCTCAAGCAACTCAAATTTGTACAAGCACTGAACAAACAAAATGTGTATGCTGCAACGAGGACACTTCAATTTTTATCGGAAATCAAACACCTTTACATCACAGCTAGGTACTAATAATCTGAATAACAAAATAAGCTAAATTCGCACCAACTAAAGCTAATGGGAGCAACTAAATTGACAAAAGCTAGAGCTTTTCCTGCTGATTTGTGGCCTAATCCAAGTAATCATCAGGACATACATACACGCATCAGGACCAAATCCTAATCCTACAACGCCATGGCACAATGGGAATAGCTCAGAGCAGAAGCGAAGAGCTGGAGCTCACCTGAGACAGATTGTAGCCGATGCCAGTCTTAGTGAGCGGAGCGGCGCCGACCAGTAGCAGCCTCGAGGGGGGCCTCCGATACCAGGGAAGCTGTACCGGCAGCAGAAGCTCGGGGACTTGGTCCAGAGAGACGCCGGCAGCAACTCTGGCTGGTCGCCAGTAACAGCAGCAGCCTGGGAAGGTGACCACCAGCAAGAGATGAAGGAGTCTCCTGAGCTGCAGGGCTGTGGGCAGCCTGAAGAAGAGGAAGTCGTCCACCGAAGGCCTCCAGAACAGGAACGTGACCGGACAATAACTGAATCAAGAAAATGAACACAATTATTGCATCACAGAATAATACTACTAACACTGGGAATCATCGCCATTGGCGGTGCATCTAAACAGAGAACGCCTTGGCACGATGGCCATAGCTCAGAGCAGAAGGGGAAAGCTGGAGCTCACCTGAGACGGATTGTAGCCGACGCCAACCTTAGTGAGCGGAGAGGCGCCGTCGGAGGACAAGGAAGTTGTACCGGCAGCAGAAGATCAGGGAGGTGGTCCAGAGGCCGGCAGCATCAGCAGCCCGGGAAGGTGAACACCAGCAAGAGCTGAAGGAGTCAGTCCTGAGCTTGAAACCCTGAAGAAGACCAAGTCGTCCACCGACGGCCTCTGGAACAGGAACCTGACATGAGCATAATTGAATCAAGCAAAGGAACACAATTATTGCATCATATAATAATACGACCATCACCCATGGACAATCACCCTATGTACAGACTAATTGCTGCAAATGAGTGCATGAACAGTATAAGCTTGACAGCCTCCATGCTTGACATGGAGAATTTTCAAGCATAAATAAAAATCAATTGCTACATATCAGTAGATACCCCTTTATCAGGCTACTAGTTAAACAAGTGTATAGCATTGGGCAAGAATATTGCACTCAACCAATCTGAACTAATTCATGCAGGAAATCTAAAACACCACATGAATATACAGAAAAAAAGACCTCGGGTTCAAAATGTAATCAGAAATGAAATGGATCGATAACAAAGTTTAATATTTGCATAAGTATCGATTCTAGTATGAGATGGCATACGGCACGCCGATGCCTTTAATTAGGACTGCAAGTGTTTGTAAAAAAAAATGAAAGATCTCGGCAACACTCTGAACATTGGAACTACAATGTAAATTCAACAGTAACACTCAAGAGGAGTGAGACCTTGAAATTTTGGCACTAGAGATCTGCAGGCCAAAATGAATAAACGGGTCATTCAAGTTTCATAATGGATCAAGAAAGTTTTGAGAAATATGCTCCTCCTTTGTTGTCAAGATAGCAAGAATATATGCTTGTGAAATCCTACTCTTATGCAATGCCAGATAATCAGAAAACACAACAAAACCAGAATCAAATAATTGCACCAGTGTGTGTGTGTGTGTTTCGTCCAATGACCACATGGATAAAAACATTAATCAGTATAAGAGCCTGCAGAATCTTACGCCTCGACCAGTAGATAACCGTTAATGTCTACCCAGATTCCTTTCTCAACCAGTGGAGATGCTAATGTAAGGTACCTGAAAGTGGAATGGGAATTAGTGGCCATGCATGTTAGAGTAACAGTCTGAAGTTAATATGAATGCATATAGAAGAACAAGATTTAGTCAAAATACACTCATATTAGTTTTATGAAGGATAGGTAACTAGTTTAATCCGATGAAGCCCACATTATCGCATCACCCCAAACATTTACAAGCTAATAATTCCCAGTCCACAAATTCAAGCATGCCCTCTTAAGCATTAAGCCAATTGATTTTTCATCTCGAAGTGTTAAAAATCCCGGAAAATTTGTATGGCTGGAGAATGTTTAACAATAAACCAGTTATGAGTTATACTAAGTTCATAAACAGACATGACGCTATAAAAAATATACTCCCTCCGTTCATAAATATAAGATGATTTGGCTTTTGTCCATATTCACATGTGTCAACATGTATGTAGACATGTTTTAGTGTGTATGCACACTTATTTGGGTGTGCACCTAGTCAACATGTGAACCAGCGCCCGAAACTCTTCTTTGTTTACCGAGAAAAAACAACTAGCATGGAGTTCATGGCAATGGATGGCTGAGTTCCCTCTATCTGGAGAGATGAGCTCGCCAGCGGCAGGCCGGCCTGCGTGAACAGTAAGATTCAACCATCACCTTGCAGCAACGAGCGCGCGGCCAAGGAGGAAGAAACAAATAATTACCTGATGTCGGAGGAGAAGCGCCACTCGCTCTCGCCCGGCCGCTGCCGCCACGCCTAAGTCCTAAGTCTAAGTCGCACGCGCCCCCGCACGCGGTAAGCTCGCCATGTGCTTGGATTTATAGAGCCGGGTTGAGAGGTAGCGCGCAGGAAGAAAGATGACGAGGGGCACTAATTTCAGATCCTCGTTTCTTTGCTGCTTGTTGTGGGAGAGATGCACAGGATGGATGGCCAAGATGATTTAGTCCCACGATCGGTTACATGGATAGAGGTGAGGTGAATCCTTCCTTATTTTCTGGGCTATTTAATCTTGTGATTGCATGCCATACGCGCTTGTAAATTAAATATGAGCGGCTCGGTTCTCTACCCAAGATGGGAGGCGTAACAAACGGGAGTAAATATCCATTCAATGATTTGCTGAGAGGGAGGGATTGGGCGGACTTTACTCTAAAAAAACATGATTTTTTCCCAAAACCGTGATGAGTTCCATATGTTCCCACAAATTCCATGATTTCGTTACTATTGCAAATCAGATGATCCTCCTATACAGTATCTGTCGGTTTATTAATTAAATTTTGATCCATCTCCCTACGAATCAGGTGCAGAAGATGTTTAATTAAGTTGCAAATTCCGTGATTTTCAGTCACGATGTCGTTTATTAGCATGCATGGCTACAAAATCCGTGGTTTTCAGTCACGATGTTTCACAGGTAGAGAATACTGAGAGCTTCATGTCCGAGATTGAGCAAATTGTCAAGAAATAGTTTGCATGCATGACTTAATCGGTTGAGATGGAAGCAAACGATCAAATACACAAGAAAGGCTTCAATATTACATAGTGTCAGGCAAATCAGCAGGAAATATATACTTATCATTACAAATGAGCAACTTGATCGAGCAAATAGCCTCAAGTCAACTTGATAGAGCAAATCAGCAGCCAACCTAGTCAACATGTGAACGAGCTAAAACATCTTATATTAAAAAACGGAGAAGTACAATTTAGCTGTATGAGGGAAGGGCTTAAATTAAATTCGATCAAGCCCACAGCATCACATTACCCCTAAACACTTAATAGGTAAGAATACACATTTTCCAAGCCTACAGATTCAAGCATGCTCAGTTAAGCACTTAAACCAACCTGATGCAATTCAATAAAAGTAAGAGTGCACTGTATCTCTGAAAATGAACAACAACAACCAACTGAGATAATGAAAAAAATATGCGATGGGAAAAATTAACGTGCATTCAAGATTGCAAACTATGGATTCAGTGGGAAAACAAAGCTATAAATTTAAGGGCAGCAAATAGAGATACTAACCACTTCACAAAGCAATTCTTGTGATTACGGGTGGTCAATTTCTTAGCGATGGCCTCCCGGGAAATGATATATCTTATCTATCAGAGAAAATAAGAAAACAACATCATTAGATTCAATCACGATTCAGGCTGTCCAAGAATAGGAACAGCTTTGAAAGGGAAGCTAGAATGAAGTTGGACCAAAATATACACAGTTCTTCAAACCATGGAAGCTGGACCAAAATACACAATATCTGGCAAACTACAAATCTCATGCAACATTAAATTAGTTAAATTACTTTACAATGTTGGGCACTAACACCTCATTATTATACTGGAACTCCAGACCACCTCATTATTATACCAAAGGAAGCGCATCTCAGGATCAAAATGTAATCAGTAGTAAAATTCGCGCAAGATGGTGTTCTTACGGGGTAGGAGGGCGCCCTTCGCCGGCGTCCAGCAGCAGCACCGCGCTCCCTCGGCCGTGTGGTTCATGGCGCTCCTTGCAGCGTGTGGCCAGGAAGCAGCTTCGGGAGAGGGTGTTCCCTGAAAAAAAAGCACAAACACAAGTAGATGAGGTTGCTGTTGATCCCCATGACCTAACTAGCTACTTTACTTATCCATGCATGTATTTCCATGGATCTCACAGTATGTCAGTCTAATTAGAGATCACCAAGCAGGCATGAATCCCTGTCTATCTAATTAAGCCTAAACAGAGTTGTGCATCTAAAATGAACAGAGGACTGTAATGTAATGGAGGCCAAATGCTGATGAACATGGCAAGACCAAACAGCGCCTTGCATCAGGCAGCAAACGTTTGGAGCGCGACCAATGAAAAAATTGACCTTTTGGGTGACGATGCCGACGAGGTCCAGAACAGCAGCGTCGAGGTCGGCGCAGTGGGCCTTGGGGGCGAGCAGCTACACCTCCTGGACGCCGTGGACCCGCCCCCACAAGGTCTTCGGTGCCGCTGAAGATCGCATCACTAAAGTCTGCCATTGTCAACAGTAGGAATGAGTAGCTCGGACTCCATGTCGCCATACATGGATCCCAGCCACGGCTTCACTGGTCCTGCAGGTTAATGATCCACATCAGGTTCACGATACAAGAAGCTACTATGTAATCAAAATTTCTCATTTAATTTAAACATAGACTAGTCTGCTTAGCAATTTCCTTTTGCTTTACTCGGCTGCCAAGTCTGTGAAAGTTCATAACAGATTTCGTAAGTGTAGATTGTTGTGACTAGTGAAATCATGAATCTTTGTGAACTGCAAGTATAAACAACATATGTTGCAGCAAAAATAAACAAATTAAATAGGGAACATTTCCAACATCCAAGTTAACAGATTTTGGCAAGCTCCCACATAATGGTTCGTAGCAAGATTGTAAATATTGTTCTATGCTTTTCTCTAAGAGCAAATTGAAGTGTTTAACTGTGCATTCTGCCTGAAACAAAGTTGCGTCACATAAACAAATTGAAGGGAGGGCATCCTTGGTAGGATAATGCGATGAGAGTATTTGGTACTCAATTGCTAAGCTATTGTGTTAATTGCAGGTAAATGGATACCACGGTACCATCGACTACAGTAATAATTAGTTCAATTCTAGAAATGCTGTTGAGACACCGAATAGCATCTCGAGTATCTGTTGCATCAGGCAGCAAACGATTGGAGCGCGACCAATGGAAAGAATAGACCTTTGGGTGACGAGGTCGGCGCGGTGGACCTTGGGGGCGAGCAGGTCGACCTCCTGCACGCCGCCCCCCACTCGGTCTTGGGTCGTCGGCGCGGAGCTGCATCCCTGGCCGTGCAGCAGGAGTTGGGTGAGGCCGTTGTTGGTCTCCTCGTCGTCGTCCTCAGGCCCCAGGAGCAGGAGATGGGGGTCTCCATGAGCAGATGGAGATGGGGAGGGTTTGGGGTCGAGCGGATCTGGTGGGCGGCGAGAGAGGGGAGGTCGACGGCGACGTGCTGGTAGCAGAAGAGGAGGGCGGCGGCGGTGAGGATCGAGGGAGTGATGAGTGGCGGCTGCGAAGGAATCGAGGGAGTGAGAATGGATGCGTTTTGGTTTTGGTTGGAGGAGCCTGGCTGGGTGCCTTCTCTCTCGCCGGAGCGAGGAGATGCGTTGGATCGAGATAGATGGACGACGGGGATCAGAGCTGTGGACGGCGATCCGCGACGAGCTCTATGCAGCATCTCATTGGCTCCGGTAGACGGAAAGGCATCGCCAATCCAGTCCCACGCGTGCGTTTGTGAATTGTGATGCGCCTCGATAATAAATTGGCTCCGGGAAGGCGCAAATCCGCGTGCGTTTGTGCTGCCATAAATTGTGCGCCTCGTGAGTTTTCTCTTTTCCTTTTTTTTTCCCGCTCTTGTGTGTAACAAAGAGGCTGGTTAGTTAGTTTCCAAAAGAAAAAAAAGCGGCTAGTTAGTTAGGGTTCGTACCTAATAAGTGGCGCCTTCGTCAAAAGAGTAAAAGCTCATCGTATGTTAAATTTCACCGGCTTCATTTACCCGGGGAGGGAAATATACGTGTGTTATATACTCCGAACTAGTCTTGGCTCTATCTACTTGTAATTCGTATATCGCTTCTTTTATATGATGATCACCGATCCCGCCGCCGCCACCATGTCCGCACACAACCCATCCTCGACTATGAGCCCGGTGTCGCGTACTAGCTAGGAGCCAGAGCAAATCAACATCACCATCCGTTCACCTTTAAGTGTGGTCCATCCCGTCGATCTGCTCGTGGTATTTGTCGGGACTGGGCACCGAGATGTACGTAGCATAGCCGTGTCCGTGGACTCGACCATGCAGCATCAATGTCGGACATCACCGGCACAGCGACGTTGGGGCCGTTGGAGCTAGAGGTCGTGATCGGCACGCGCTTCAAATCTCGAGAACGTTTCCTTTGGGTGGGCAGGCCAAGGGGGAGGCGTCCGTTTCGGGAGGAAAGACGGTGATCATGTGGACAGTTCAGATCCACGGGGTTCATGAGATCCGCGAGGATGTTGTTTCTGTCATCAACGAGATAGTTGCGTACTCGTTTCGCTCTCCTTGGTCATATAGAAAGATAGCAAGATCGGTCGCACAAGGATCAGACACACCCCGTTGCGGACATGTCATAATGTCCATATTCAATGCCCCTTTCTATTAAATTTGATATATATATAATTCTATTATCCGCTCACTCCATTTTTCATATTTGTTTTGTCAAACCCTAAGCCACTCGGAAGCCCTACAACGTTGGCAAGCCCTTTACGTTGTAGTACTAGATGGAGGATACATACATGTATCGAAGCTCGTCGGAATGCAAGCTACGGTATGAAATGTTCTCCATATAGTTGTCCACTCGGAGTTGACTCAACCTTGGAATCCGTTTAAAAGCCAATAAGAGACCTAGATAACAAGTTTCCCATGAGCCATGAGACGAATCCGAGAACGTTCCGTATTTCAAGGGGACTGAGGTTAGCTGGACGATATGACGGTGGATCTAAGAATGTTAATCCATTATAAGTGGTTTGGTCTAGTTTAACGTGTTTTTTCAGTTAATCAGGGATAACTTTCACTTGCAAAGTTTGTGCTTTTGTTTTCAGCCCCTCCAAATATGCAGAAAAAATTAGATGCACATGAAACAAAAGTAGGAACGTGCAATTTTCTTGACAATACCCTCAAAATTATCCTTCAAAGCATGGATTCTAGCGTATAATAGTGCACGCGCGCAGGTTGGTGCATACGTCATGGATTCAGATGTGCACCCCAACCATCCTGGGCGTTGGACGTCGTCATTCATTTAGTTGTACGGCAGTTTGATCTGCATGCGTCGATTTATCTGATGAAGCCTCGTCACACAACGCCCACGCGTACGTCAGACTTTCTTCCGGTCGCGAGTGGGCGAGGTGCGACTTCTTGGTTCGTGAGATTTTCCGATCGCCAGCTCAGATTTGGTGCGACGAGGGATCGATGCTGCTGGCGCGTGCCAGTCGCGCCCCCACCGGTACGTGCGTGCGTGTATCGATCCTCAAACTGCTGTCCATCGAGGTCGAGTCCGAGCTGCAGCGCGCCGTGGCGGAGTACACCAGCCGCACTTGCGCCGATCGATCGCATCCTGGGGCACTACGTCATCTACGTAGGTCTCATGGCTCATACGACGTTGGCACGAATCCATCTGTCCGAAAGAGGCTCGTACGCGTGTCGTGTCGTTGCTTGATGTCGGCACACCAACCAGCAGGGACGTTCCTCGCGAAAGTGCGTACTCCACCTCCAGCAGGTAAGTGTGTGCTCCACCTCCAGCAGGGAGTGCGTGCCTAACAAAGCCCACATATATATATATATATATATATATATATATATATATATATATATCTATCTTATTGAAATATATTTCGTGAAATTTATGTTTCAAACTTTTATGAAATAGTTGTTATTGAACTACATATGTTAGTGAAAATATATTTCAATATAATTATTTCTATTAGAACGCAAAAACAATAATTTCTATTACTTTCTATTATATTTCGCTGCTAAATTTGCAATTTAGAAATTACAACGAAAATATTGTTGTGTGTCGAACAATCTGGTTCACATCCGACTAAAAAAATGTTTTCTGTGTGTCCAAACAAAATCAAGCAACAACAAAAACATCTTTCACCATACTGGGAAATGGATCATCTAACTATAATTTTTTGTTGATTTCACATTAAAAAAAATATGTTCATACAACTCAGGAAGATTTTGTTTTGTTGATTTCACATGACTAATTCTACCCGGTGGTGAAGGAGTGACCAATCATAAAAACTAGAAAAATACCCCGCGTGTTGCAGCAGGAACTTTTTATAAAAATTGTAATATAAACGAAAGGACATATGACACATGGGGGAAAAAATTCGGGAATATTCAGGATTCGATTGAGCACAATAATCGAGAATCTAAATTTAATCAATGTAGAATATTTGTATATTTAACAACTAAAATTGATGAGGTAATTGTATGGATAAAAGAATTTATAATGCGAATAGTTTTCATGGATGAATAGAAGATCATTAGTAAATGTGGGATGACATGGATAAATAATGGCTCAAATAGTGGATGATGTGGCTTATGGAATAGATGATGTGTGATTAATTAGTGGAGATGACATGAGCAATTGATTGGTTAAGAGAATAGATGATGTGGATAGCTTGCATGTTGAGATAGAAAAATAATTAATGAAGTTAGTGGGGTTTTGCTTTATAAGAAGTATAGATGTGGGATGACATGGATAAATAATGGCTCAAATAGTGAATGATGTGACTTATGGAATAGATGATGTGTGATTAATTAGTGGAGATGACATGGACAATTGATTGGTTAAGAGAATAGATGATGTGGATAGCTTGCATGTTGAGATAGAAAAATAATTAATGAAGTTAGTGGGGTTTTGCTTTATAAGAAGTATAGATGGGACGTCCCTTTTCAAAAAAAATATCGTTCTATTTTTTTCAGACCAAGATGCAATAAAATGTCATTCACTTCCATTCCATCGGCCGTGTCTCTTTCTCGACCCTATCACGATAACAACAGAAATTATTACTCACGAATTTCTGTCGACACACAACAACAAAAACCAAGTTTGAATTGTGGCCACGGACTACTACTGGACCACTTGCAATGCATGCTTACAAACACGTACGTACACATGCACTATAAGATAGGATGCACCACCCAAGAAGTTTTTGCCAACAACACTTGCTTGCATTCCAAAAACGGTTTCTGGCTGAGCTGAATCCATGGCGAAATGTTGGCTGATGCTGCTCTTCTTGGCGTTCCTCTTGCCGGCGGCGAGCGCAACATCGTGCCATCCTGATGACCTCAGCGCACTGCGGGGCTTCACCGACAACCTCAGCGGCGGCGGCGTCCTCCTCCGTGCCGTGTGGTCCGGCGCCTCGTGCTGCGGCTGGGAAGGAGTGGGCCGCGATGGCGCCATCGGCCGCGTCACGACGTTGTGGCTCCCCGAGCGCGGCCTCGCGGGGCCCTTCCCTGGAGCATCCTTGGTCGGCCTCGTGCGGCTGGAGGAGCTCAACCTTGCCAACAACAGGCTGGTCGGCACCATCCCATCGTGGATTGGTGAGCTTCACCACCTTCGCTACTTGGATCTCTCACATAATGCATTGGTTGGCGAGGTACCCAAGAGTTTGCAGATACAACTCAGGGGCCTCACCACCGCTGGTCGTTCACAGGGTATGGCTTTCACTAACATGCCATTGCATGTGAAGCGTAACCGAAGAACACTCGACGAACAACCAAATACAATAACTGGGACCAACAACACTGTCAGATCTGGGAGCAACAATGTTGTTTCTGGAATGCATAACACTGTCATGTCTGGGAACACCAACGTTGTTTCTGGGACCCACAACACTCTCGTAACTGGGAGTGACAATGTCGTAAGTGGTAACAACCAAGTCGTATCTGGGAACAGCCATGTCGTAACTGGGAACCACAATGCCGTATCCGGGAACCACAATACCGTATCCGGGGACCACCATACCGTATCAGAAGACCACAATACCGTATCCGGGGACCACCATATCGTATCAGGAAGCCTCAATACCGTATCTGGGAGCAAGAATGTCGTATCTGGGAGGAACCATGTTGTAACTGGGAGCAACAAAGTCGTGACAGGAGGTTAATGATCTGTCAGTGGATTGTTTCCATCTTCCCTAACGGAGCTCACTTCCTTGTCCAAGTTCAGTGTAGCTCACAATCACTTTGTGGGGCCAATCGCGTTGTGTAGCTTCATCTGTATAGCACCCTTTTCCTACTTTGAATAAAACTGCCCTACAATATCTTACATATATACATGCTGACGTGAATATCAACGGCGGCTTGCGGCTAGTGTAGACCAAGCGTGTTTGTTCATGTACAAATTTGCACCGTTGATGTCTACATGTGGTGATTATTTCATGTCTTCTATTCTCTGTGATGTGTGATGAGTTATTATCCTGATTGGGGTGTGGTTCACATGGTGAATTATAACTGCTTAATGTCAGCTAGCTATACACTTCTCTGGTGCAAGTGTCAATATTACACACATCAATGTCGAATGTCTGGATGAAGGAGATGGAGCAAAAGAGCAGAGATTAGTACAAATAAATATGTACTGTCCATCCGACTTGATCTAAGCAGGCAATATAGCAAAATGGTTGCGGAAAGTTATTTCCCCGGCACACACAGCTTGATGTCTTTTTTTCGAGAATATGCCATGGAAAGGCGTATCATTGTCATAGAAGGAAAAACCAAGCGGCTAGTACAACGCCCCGGAAGAGGCTACAAGGATAAACACACGGGTCGGTTCGTGCTCTCACATACACTCGCCGACCTAACCCACCCTATTACAATGATTACTCGCCCTCGCTCCACCTCCTCGGCCCCACTGCCATGTCACCGAAAACTTCTCCTCTCAGGAGTCTCGCCTTCCTCCATAAATTTGCCTCCATCTTCACCCGATCAATCACCACGTGGGGGGATGACTGTGCCCCATTGAAGACCATGTCATTGCGGTGTGTCTAGATACACAACATAACTTGAATGATTGCCAACCAGATGTCCTGGTAATCTGCCGCACGCTGGGCCTCGATAGTCCACCAAGGTAGGATCTATGTATCCTGCTGTGGTAGCCACTCCAGGATTTGCCATTCGCTAAGCCTGACGTGCCACACCTGTCTACCCACCACGCATCCGAGAAGAAGGTGCCTCAAAGTCTACGGCTCCTGGTCACATAGGGGGCATGCAGCCGGATGCGGCATACCCCTCTTGTGTAACCTATCCGCGGTCCAACATCGGTTCTTGGCCACTGGCCATGTGAAGAATTTCTAGCTCATAGGTGCCCCGGACTTCCAAATGGGAGCATGCATCGGATTATTCTCCGTGCACATCTCAGCCTGATTTGTAGTTCGTCTGTGATTCATTTTACTGGAATTTTTCTCATACAAGTACTGAGAAAATATTTGCATTCAGATGATTTAACAGATGAGCTGGTCGAACAAGCATGGCTTTCCCATTGCTGCACCTAGTAGTTACTAAATCATGTCTGAGAATGCTAAGTTTAGACAAATACTCAATACATGTAACAAGATTCCTCAAACAACTCAGTGCTGGCCTGTTTTAAATTCAATTCAGGCACTTGTGATTTAACATATCTTTCATGTGTGATCCAGCCTGACTTTGCACCAAGGAACAAATATTTTACTGGAGATTCTAAAACTTAGGACCCTGTTTCATTTCCTTGTGATTTAACATATCATGCATGTGTGATCATTTCCTTGAATTTCATTACTGAACAATGATGGCAACGTGTTGGTGAACCCCAAGAGGAAGGTTATGATGTAGACAGCAGAAGTTTTCCCTTGAATAATCTACCCAAGGTTAATCAACCAGTAGGACTTGACGATCTATCGGAAGGTTGTTGATGTTGACTCCCCCTGGCGCTAGGGAGCTTGCACCAACGTGGAATCTGCACAGACACAAACCAGAACTTTGCCCAACACGAAACAGAGAGGTTGTCAATCTCTCCGGTCTTGCAGAAACAAAGAGTTAAACGTATGGTGTGGAAAACAGCAGGAAAAACAGCAAGTAACAGGAAACAGATGATTGCAGCAGGTTGTGTAAACAGTATGAGGAAATTGGACCAGGGTCCACAGTTCACTAGTGGTGTCTCTCTCAGAACAGATAACTAGCATGTTGGGTAAACAAATTACAGCTGGGCAATTGACAAATAGAGAGGGCATAACAATGCAATACATGCCAAGATGTCTACTATGAAATCTAGTTGGGCATTACAACAAAGTACATAGACCGTTATTCCAACCGCATCTATGCCTAAATAATCCACCTTCAAGGCAGCATCCGCATCCATTCAGTATTAAGTTGCTAACAACAGATTATTGCATGAAGTAAAGTGTGTAATGTAATCAATACAAGTGCCCTTGGACACTGCACCAATGTTTTATCCCTAGTAGCAACAGCACATCTACCATCTTAGACCTTTCTGTCACTGATCCAGATATCTAGAGACTGAACCCACTATCGAGCATAAATACCCCCTCTTGGAGTCACAAGCATCTACTTGGCCAAAGCATCTACTAGCAACGGAGAGCATGCAAGATCAAGAGCACATAGATAAACAACTTGAATAAACATGGTATCAATATTCATCGGATCCCAGCAAACACAACATCTAGCATTACAATAAGATGATCTTGATCATGTTAGGCAGCTCACAAGATCTAAACATGGAGGCACAAGGTAGAGAGACAACCATCTAGCTACTGCTATGGACCCGTAGTCCAGGGGTGGACTACTCACGCATCACTCCGGAGGCAGGCATGGTGATGTAGAGCCCTCCGGTGATGATCTCCCCTCCGGCAGGGTGCCGGGAAGAGCTTCAGAACTCCTCCGATCTGAGATTGACGATGACGGCCGCGACGGAACTTTTCGTGGAATATGATCGACCGTAATAGGGTTTTCGCGTCGCGGAGAATATATAGGCGAAGAGGCGGCGTCGGTGGCCGAGGGGGGCCACCACGCCATAGGGGGCGCGGGCCCACCCTGGGCCGCGCCCTAGTGTGGCGTGGCCCCCTGGTGGGTCTGCTCCGACTCCCCTTTGGACTCCGTGATCTCCTCGTGATATTATTGACGATGTCTTTTGTTTCGTCCAATTCCGAGAATATTTCCTTAATAGATTTTCTGAAACCAAAAACAGCAGAAAACAGGGAACTGGCACTGTGGCATCTTGTTAATAGGTTAGTCCCAGAAAATGCATAAAAATGATATAAAGTGTAACCAAAACATGTAGCAATTGATATAATAACAGCATGGAACATCAAAAATTATAGATACGTTTGAGACGTATCAAGCATCCCCAAGCTTAGTTCCTGCTCGTCCTCGAGTAGGTAAACGATAAAAACAGATAATTTTTGAAGTGACATGCTACCAACACAATCTTTGATCAAATAACAATGTAATGCACATGATCTGAATGAAGTGATCCAAGCCAATGGTCTATAGTTTGCAAGCAAGTAAATAAAGAGTAAACATAAGTGATCACACAAGTGCAAACTTTCATGAATAATACTATAAAACATTTAGAGATATAATAGTCTAACATAATAGTTAGTTCACAGCAGCAATAATTCTCAACATGAAAGTGTTTGTATCAACACAAAGGAAGATAATAGCTTCAGCTTTTGCTTCAACTTTCAACATGTATATCATATAGATAATGTCAATGCAAAGAATATGATCAACCAAACACAAAGTTATGTAAAAACTGTTATACTGGAGTTGACAATGATGTTTGCTTAAGTAGACAGAAAGAAGTGGGAAAACTGACTCAACATAAAAGTAAAAGAATGGCCCTTCGCAGAGGGAAGCAGGGATTAACATCATGTGCTAGAGCTGTAGTTCCCGAAGGCATATAGAGAGCATAAAATATTGTTTTGTAAGGTAATGGTGTATACAGGTGTCAACAAATCAAATAGCAGGTACTTGTCATCTTCCATGGCTAACTAACTTTTAGAGCGGTTCCGAGAGTTTTTAGGACTGCACTTGTAACAAGCACTTATTGGTGACACTCCTCCCAACCATTTACTTTCCACAAACCATGGCTAACCGAATCCTCGGGTGCCCACCAACATTCACCATGGAGGAGTGTCTATTTATTTATTTATAGGGTGGACTAACCAGCTCTTTAATGCAAAATAAAAGGTGGAGAAGCAGATGAAGCTGCCAATCCTTGTAAATTAATTAGCATGGAAGATGACAAATCTCACTACTACGTCCTTATGAGCTTTTCAAGTAGTGACACAAAAAGGAAATGTAACAGTTTTGAGTAGTTAGTAGATAGCACATGAAGAAATTTACTTGGAATGGTGAAAACACCACATAATAGGTAGGTATGGTGGACACAGGTGGCATGGATTTGGCTCAAGGTTTTGGATGTACAAGAAGCATTCCCTCTTAGTACAGAGTTTAGGCTAGCAAGGTTATTATAAGCAAACATCATTATCAACTGGAATAGCAAGAGTGTACATAAAACACAAGGTTTGACGAACCATAGACTCCCACTGTCTTCCTTGTTAACACATAGCCTTCATCCAAAAATTATCTAGACTACTATGGACTTCCAATTATGCAACAGATTATTATAGCAGAAAATCCTTATAGTAGTTCTTCATTAATAGCCATTACTTACATGATGCACAAGCTTAAACATTAATTACTTGACAGCTCAAAACAATTGGCAAGCATCAAATTACTCAAGACAACGATCTAAAAAGATTCATGTAAGCATTTTATACCACTACCACATGCATAGCATTTTTCTGGTCCAACCAAACACCAATCAACTTATTTGACAACTCTCCAAACAGATATAAGTGAAGCAAGAGAGTACTTTCTTCAAAAGAAACTGAAAGCTCTAACAAGAGATACATGAAAAACTGAGAGCTAACAGCAATAACAGCAACTAGACAGGAATACTCAACAAGTATAAGTGAAGCACAAGAGTATTCTAATGAAAAAGTGGAGCGTGTCTCTCTCCCAAACATGAATACTAGGATCCAACAAGTATAGCACAGCAAACAAAACAAAACAAACTGAAAACAAAAACACACTGACGCTCCAAGGAAGAGTACACTAGCATGAAGCAATAAAAATATAGCACCATTAGAGATGACCTGATAATTTGTAGATGAAGAAGGGGATGCCTTGGGCATCCCCAAGCTTAGATGCTTGAGTCTTCTTGAAATATGCTGGGGAGGTAAGCCTCCCCAAGCTTAAGCTCTTCACTCTTCTTGATCATGTAATATCATTCTCCTCTATCAACACTTGAAAACTTCCTTCACACCAAAACTTAACAGCTTTTCTCATTAGCAGGTTAGTGCACTAAAAGATAATACTTCAAAGTTCTAGCAAAGACAAAACTCACAAGCCAACTATTTTAAACATTAGCCACTGTTACTAGGCTCAAGTGGGCACTTTTACACGAAAAGAAACCACTTAAAAACTTGTAAAAGAGAGAATGCAAAATAAAAGACAGAATCTGTCAAACCAGAACAGTCTGTAATGACGAATTTTTTCGAGGCACTTACGATGCTCAGATGAAAAACTTTTGAAATAATGAAAGTTGCGTAACATCATCAGGAACATGCACAAAAAGTTTCAGCATTTTTCGATTTTTTCTGATTTTCTACTGAATTAAACGGTGACGAACAGCAATCTGTCCCAATGCAGTCCCGAAAATAAAAACCAACTTTGCATTAGTAACTCTCCTTGGCACAACAAAACAGCAAATAAAGATACAAAGGAGTTGCTACAGAGGTAAACAAGCATCCTTGACTCAAGAAAACAAAAATAAAACAGCAAATAAAAACATGGGTTATCTCCCAGAAGTGCTTTTCTTTAATGCCTTTGAGCTAGGCATGAAGAGATGCATCAAGTATTGTCAAGACCAGAAAATCCAAAACCATAATTTGTCTTGACACTAGTATCATGTGAGTATTTCATCTTCTTCCTAGGGAAGTGTTCCATACCTTTCTTGAGTGGGAATTGAAATTTTATATTCCCCTCTCTCATATCAATAACAGCACCAACAGTTCTCAGAAAAGGTCTTCCCAAAACAATAGGACAAGAAGGATTGCATTCAATATCCAAAACCACAAAATCAACAGGGACAAGATTGTTGTTAACCATTATCAAAACATCATCAACTTTTCCTAAAGGTTTCTTCATAGAAGAATCAGCAAAGTGAACATCCAAATGACATTTTTCCAAAGGTGCAAGCTTGAGAATATCATATAAATTTTTAGGCATAACCGAAATACAAGAACCAAGGTCACACAAAGCATTGCATTCAAACTCACTCAGTTTCATTTTAATAACAGGTTCCCAATTATCATCTAACTTCCTAGGGATAGAAGCTTCAAGTTTTAATTTTTCTTCCCTAGCATGCATGAGAGCTTTGATAATATGTTCAGTAAAAGCCATATTTATTTTACTAGCATTAGGACTCTTAGCTAGCTTTTGCAAGAACATGATGACTTCAGTTATGTTACAATTTTCGAAATTGAAGTTGTTGTCATCAAAAACAATGGAGCAATTATCACCAACACCTCTAAAAATTTCAGCACTTTTACTAGGAACAAAAGTAGTGCTATCAGGCAATTTAAACTTTTTTGTAGAGGTAGTAGAGACATTTCCAACACTTATTATCTTTTCACTAACAGTAGGGGGCGCATTAGCATGTGAGGCATCATTTGTTTCATTAGTAAAAATAGTGCAAACTCTAACAACACTATTTTGTTCAGCAATTTCAGCTTCTCTTTCTTCTCTCTCCCATCTTTCATGAAGTTCAGCAAGCATCCTAATGTTATTATCAATTTTAATTTGGATAGCATTGAGTGTTTTACTCTCTCTAATATCACTAGGAATAGCTTTTATTTTCAGCATTTCAACATCATGAGCAAGACTATCAACTTTAGCAGCAGGGCAACTCGAAATTAAAAACTAGATGCAGGAATTTAATTTTTTTGGGTTTTTGATTTTTAACAGCAAGCAAAACAAAACTAAAACAAGACAAAAACAAAGTAAAGAGATTGGAACTGAGAGACTCCCCTTTCCAATAGCCTCCAAGTCCCCGGCAACGGCGCCAGAAAACAGCTTGATGGCTACGTGTTGGTGAACCCCAAGAGGAAGGTTATGATGTAGACAGCAGAAGTTTTCCCTTGAATAATCTACCCAAGGTTATCAATCCAGTAGGACTTGACGATCTATCGGAAGGTTGTTGATGTTGACTCCCCCTGGCGCTAGGGAGCTTGCACCAACGTGGAATCTGCACAGACACAAACCAGAACTTTGCCCAACACGAAACAGAGAGGTTGTCAATCTCTCCGGTCTTGCAGAAACAAAGAGTTAAACGTATGGTGTGGAAAACAGCAGGAAAAACAGCAAGTAACAGGAAACAGATGATTGCAGCAGGTTGTGTAAACAGTATGAGGAAATTGGACCAGGGTCCACAGTTCACTAGTGGTGTCTCTCTCAGAACAGATAACTAGCATGTTGGGTAAACAAATTACAGCTGGGCAATTGACAAATAGAGAGGGCATAACAATGCAATACATGCCAAGATGTCTACTATGAAATCTAGTTGGGCATTACAACAAAGTACATAGACCGTTATTCCAACCGCATCTATGCCTAAATAATCCACCTTCAAGGCAGCATCCGCATCCATTCAGTATTAAGTTGCTAACAACAGATTATTGCATGAAGTAAAGTGTGTAATGTAATCAATACAAGTGCCCTTGGACACTGCACCAATGTTTTATCCCTAGTAGCAACAGCACATCTACCATCTTAGACCTTTCTGTCACTGATCCAGATATCTAGAGACTGAACCCACTATCGAGCATAAATACCCCCTCTTGGAGTCACAAGCATCTACTTGGCCAAAGCATCTACTAGCAACGGAGAGCATGCAAGATCAAGAGCACATAGATAAACAACTTGAATAAACATGGTATCAATATTCATCGGATCCCAGCAAACACAACATCTAGCATTACAATAAGATGATCTTGATCATGTTAGGCAGCTCACAAGATCTAAACATGGAGGCACAAGGTAGAGAGACAACCATCTAGCTACTGCTATGGACCCGTAGTCCAGGGGTGGACTACTCACGCATCACTCCGGAGGCAGGCATGGTGATGTAGAGCCCTCCGGTGATGATCTCCCCTCCGGCAGGGTGCCGGGAAGAGCTTCAGAACTCCTCCGATCTGAGATTGACGATGACGGCCGCGACGGAACTTTTCGTGGAATATGATCGACCGTAATAGGGTTTTCGCGTCGCGGAGAATATATAGGCGAAGAGGCGGTGGCCGAGGGGGGCCACCACGCCATAGGGGGGCGCGGGCCCACCCTGGGCCGCGCCCTAGTGTGGCGTGGCCCCCTGGTGGGTCTGCTCCGACTCCCCTTTGGACTCCGTGATCTCCTCGTGATATTATTGACGATGTCTTTTGTTTCGTCCAATTCCGAGAATATTTCCTTAATAGATTTTCTGAAACCAAAAACAGCAGAAAACAGGGAACTGGCACTGTGGCATCTTGTTAATAGGTTAGTCCCAGAAAATGCATAAAAATGATATAAAGTGTAACCAAAACATGTAGCAATTGATATAATAACAGCATGGAACATCAAAAATTATAGATACGTTTGAGACGTATCAAGCATCCCCAAGCTTAGTTCCTGCTCGTCCTCGAGTAGGTAAACGATAAAAACAGATAATTTTTGAAGTGACATGCTACCAACACAATCTTTGATCAAATAACAATGTAATGCACATGATCTGAATGAAGTGATCCAAGCCAATGGTCTATAGTTTGCAAGCAAGTAAATAAAGAGTAAACATAAGTGATCACACAAGTGCAAACTTTCATGAATAATACTATAAAACATTTAGAGATATAATAGTCTAACATAATAGTTAGTTCACAGCAGCAATAATTTCAACATGAAAGTGTTTGTATCAACACAAAGGAAGATAATAGCTTCAGCTTTTGCTTCAACTTTCAACATGTATATCATATAGATAATGTCAATGCAAAGAATATGATCAACCAAACACAAAGTTATGTAAAAACTGTTATACTGGAGTTGACAATGATGTTTGCTTAAGTAGACAGAAAGAAGTGGGAAAACTGACTCAACATAAAAGTAAAAGAATGGCCCTTCGCAGAGGGAAGCAGGGATTAACATCATGTGCTAGAGCTGTAGTTCCCGAAGGCATATAGAGAGCATAAAATATTGTTTTGTAAGGTAATGGTGTATACAGGTGTCAACAAATCAAATAGCAGGTACTTGTCATCTTCCATGGCTAACTAACTTTTAGAGCGGTTCCGAGAGTTTTTAGGACTGCACTTGTAACAAGCACTTATTGGTGACACTCCTCCCAACCATTTACTTTCCACAAACCATGGCTAACCGAATCCTCGGGTGCCCACCAACATTCACCATGGAGGAGTGTCTATTTATTTATAGGGTGGACTAACCAGCTCTTTAATGCAAAATAAAAGGTGGAGAAGCAGATGAAGCTGCCAATCCTTGTAAATTAATTAGCATGGAAGATGACAAATCTCACTACTACGTCCTTATGAGCTTTTCAAGTAGTGACACAAAAAGGAAATGTAACAGTTTTGAGTAGTTAGTAGATAGCACATGAAGAAATTTACTTGGAATGGTGAAAACACCACATAATAGGTAGGTATGGTGGACACAGGTGGCATGGATTTGGCTCAAGGTTTTGGATGTACAAGAAGCATTCCCTCTTAGTACAGAGTTTAGGCTAGCAAGGTTATTATAAGCAAACATCATTATCAACTGGAATAGCAAGAGTGTACATAAAACACAAGGTTTGACGAACCATAGACTCCCACTGTCTTCCTTGTTAACACATAGCCTTCATCCAAAAATTATCTAGACTACTATGGACTTCCTATCATGCAACAGATTATTATAGCAGAAAATCCTTATAGTAGTTCTTCATTAATAGCCATTACTTACATGATGCACAAGCTTAAACATTAATTACTTGACAGCTCAAAACAATTGGCAAGCATCAAATTACTCAAGACAACGATCTAAAAAGATTCATGTAAGCATTTTATACCACTACCACATGCATAGCATTTTTCTGGTCCAACCAAACACCAATCAACTTATTTGACAACTCTCCAAACAGATATAAGTGAAGCAATTCCTTAACACGTCGAACTGCTCGTTGAATGCGATGTAGCAATTCCTTACATGATCTTGAGCAAAGCGTCTATTCACAAAACAAAAGTTAGTTTCAGCCGAAGTGTACTTAAACTACCGCGTTAAATTAAAAGATTAGACATACCTTGCGACGTGTCCAAAGTGTACCGAAAGTAGGCATGTCGATGCGATCTGCGTCAAACAACTCGCCCACAGGGTAAGGCTCCTCAGCCAATACGTCTGGTTGTCCGATAGGGAACCTCTCCCATGACCACAACTGCAACAGTATAGGGCATCCAAGCAGGCCTAACATACGCGACAGAAGATACCACCCGTTGCCTTCATTGCATTGAGTATACCTGCATGCCTGTCATGAAGGATGCACACATTCGGCTTATCATGCACAACTGCTATTTTGAGCTGCCTGAAGAACCACGTCCAACTTTCAGTGTTCTCGCTCTCCACAAAAGCAAATGCGAGTGGCACGATCTGATTCTTGCCGTCTTGACCAATGGCGGTCAGGATCTGACGCTTGTACTTGCCAGTGAGAAAAGTGCCATCTACGCATATCACTGGTCGACAATGACTAAAAACTTCGATGCATACACCGAAAAAGAAGAACAAACGATGTAGCACCTTCACAGTTGGGAACTCTGGTATCCAGAAGTGTTGGATGTCGACATAGATGCCTGGATTTCGGGACTGCAGTGTGTGGAGGAGCCGGACAACTGAGTCGTATGAGTCCAGGAACGAACCAATTCTGTTCTCAAGCGCCCTCTACTTAGCCCTCCAAGCCTTGCCATAAGAAATGGTGTACTTAAACCTGGTAAAAACTTTATGCACAATAGCCTTCACTTCCATCGCTTTGCTCTGCACTATCTCCGTTTAAAGCAACCGAGCAAGAAGCGTGGACGAAAGGTTACGATGATCTTGAGGGATACTTGAAATACGACATGTGTGTAGTACTAGTCACTCCCACCCAGTCTGTGTTAAACTTAGGGAGATAGCCATGCACCCTTCCGGGACAATTTGTGTCCTCGCATTCCATTGTCAGATATCTTTTACTTGACACCTTAGTTTTGAAAACCCTCGACGTGGACATTGCCCACTGAATGATTGCATCATGCAAATATTGCTTGTAGAATTATCTAGCACCCTTGGCCATGCTGTTCTGGTGATATTGCCAGGTAGAATAATGACCATCGTTCACGGTCATTGCAGAAGAGAAGGCCTGATTCCATGATGCAGGATTAGGTACCTCCTGTTCATTCTCTTCGTCCTCCGACTCATCGGAATCATCGGCATAACCACTATCACCATCTGTATCTTCATCTTCCATTTGGTTCTGCATGCGCCCATCTGCCTCGTCCGCCTCTGCCTCGACGTTATCATCATGTCCTCCTACTGCTTGACTGCTCTGCCCTGAATCGTAGCCACCACCTCCAACATCTCCCTGACTACCATCATGTCCGAAGGGGTGACGCAGCGACAGCCCGTTTCTCGATCGGTGGTAGACGTGCGTACTCGGGGACGTGCTTGGCGGAGACGTGCGCATGATCGGTTGATCAGACCGACGGCGGAGTTGTACGCGCCATGGCGTGGACGACGGCGCGTAGATCGGAGTTGGTGTCGACTTTGTCGGTGATGTCCCGGTCGATGACAACGAAGAAGGACCGGCGACGGACACCACGCGGGCGAGAGCAGCCGGCTGATATCACAATTGCGAAAGAATCACAATTCACTTCAGAATCAAACCACATGCATGTACACGGCAAAACTGTTGGGCCACCCCAGGAACAAAAGACAACGACGTTGGCACGAATCCATCTGTCCGAAAGAGGCTCGTACGCGTGTCGTGTCGTTGCTTGATGTCGGCACACCAACCAGCATGGACGTTCCTCGCGAAAGTGCGTACTCCACCTCCAGCAGGTAAGTGTGTGCTCCACCTCCAGCAGGGAGTGCGTGCCTAACAAAGCCCACATATATATATATCTATCTTATTGAAATATATTTCGTGAAATTTATGTTTCAAACTTTTATGAAATAGTTGTTATTGAACTACATATGTTAGTGAAAATATATTTCAATATAATTATTTCTATTAGAACGGAAAAATAATAATTTCTATTACTTTCTATTATATTTCGCTGCTAAATTTGCAATTTAGAAATTACAACGAAAATATTGTTGTGTGTCGAACAATATGGTTCACATCCGACTAAAAAAATGTTTTCTGTATGTCCCAACAAAATCAAGCAACAACAAAAACATCTTTCACCATACTGGGAAATGGATCATCTAACTATAATTTTTTGTTGATTTCACATTAAAAAAATATGTTCATACAACTCAGGAAGATTTTGTTTTGTTGATTTCACATGACTAATTCTACCCGGTGGTGAAGGAGTGACCAATCATAACAATGGGACGTCCCTTTTCAAAAAAAATATCGTTCTATTTTATTCAGACCAAGATGCAATAAAATGTCATTCACTTCCATTCCATCGGCCGTGTCTCTTTCTCGACCCTATCACGATAACAACAGAAATTATTACTCACCAATTTCTGTCGACACACAACAACAAAAACCAAGTTTGAATTGTGGCCACGGACTACTACTGGACCACTTGCAATGCATGCTTACAAACACGTACACATGCACTATAAGATAGGATGCACCACCCAAGAAGTTTTTGCCAACAACACTTGCTTGCATTCCAAAAACGGTTTCTGGCTGAGCTGAATCCATGGCGAAATGTTGGCTGATGCTGCTCTTCTTGGCGTTCCTCTTGCCGGCGGCGAGCGCAACGTCGTGCCATCCTGATGACCTCCGCGCACTGCGGGGCTTCACCGACAACCTCAGCGGCGGGGGCGTCCTCCTCCGTGCCATGTGGTCCGGCGCCTCGTGCTGCGGCTGGGAAGGTGTGGGCTGCGATGGCGCAATCGGCCGCGTCACGACGTTGTGGCTCCCCGAGCGCGGTCTCGCGGGGCCCTTCCCTGGAGCATCCTTGGTCGGCCTCGTGTGGCTGGAGGAGCTCAACCTTGCCAACAACAGGCTGGTCGGCACCATCCCATCGTGGATTGGTGAGCTTCACCACCTTCGCTACTTGGATCTCTCACATAATTCATTGGTTGGCGAGGTACCCAAGAGTTTGCAGATACAACTCAGGGGCCTCACCACCGCTGGTCGTTCACAGGGTATGGCTTTCACTAACATGCCATTGCATGTGAAGCGTAACCAAAGAACACTCAACGAACAACCAAATACAATAACTGGGACCAACAACACTGTCAGATCTGGCAGCAGCAATGTTGTTTCTGGAAACCACAACACTGTCATGTCAGGGAACACCAACGTTGTGTCTGGGACCCAGAACACTCTCGTAACTGGGAGTGACAGTGTCATAAGTGGTAACAACCAAGTCGTATCTGGGAACAGCCATGTCGTAACTGGGAACCACAATGCCGTATCCGGGAACCACAATACCGTATCCGGGACCACCATATCGTATCAGAAGACCACAATACCGTATCTGGGAGCAAGAATGTCGTATCTGGGAGCAACCATGTCGTAACTGGGAACACTCATGCCGTAACTGGGAACCACAATACCGTATCCGGGGACCACCATACCGTATCAGGAAGCCTCAATACCGTATCTGGGAGCAATAATGTCGTATCTGGGAGCAACCATGTCGTAACTGGGAGCAACAAAGTCGTGACAGGAGGTTAATGATCTGTCAGTGGATTGTTTCCATCTTCCCCAACGGAGCTCACTTCCTTGTCCAAGTTCAGTGTAGCTCACAATCACTTTGTGGGGCCAATCGCGTTGTGTAACTTCATGTATATAGCATCCTTTTCCTACTTTAAATAAAACTGCCCTACAATATCTTACATATATACATGCTGACGTGAATATCAATGGCGGCTTGCGGCTGGTGTAGACCAAGCGTGTTTGTTCAGGTACAAATTTGCACCGTTGATGTGTGCATGTGGTGATTATTTCATGTCTTCTATTCTCTGTGATGTGTGATGAGTTATTATCCTGATTGGGCTGTCGTTCACATGGTGAATTATAACTGCTTAATGTCAGCTAGCTATACACTTCTCTTGTGCAAGTGTCTATTACACGCATCATTGTCGAATATCTGGATGAAGGAGATGGAGCAAAAGAGCAGAGATTAGTACAAATAAATATGTACCGTCCATCCAACTTGATCTAATGGACCAGATCCCTCGATACTAGTATAGTACAACGAGCAAAGTATTTGTTCGGCCAAGAGTAATAATTCCCACAGAACTCGACCATCGATGTGCTTGGGAAGAAAATTGCCCGATCGTGCCAGAGCTTTTGCCAGCAGGCAATATAGCAAAATGGTTGCGGAAAGTTTTTTCCCCGGCACACACAGCTTGATGTCTTTTTTTCGAGAATATGCCATGGAAAGGTGTATCATTGTCATAGAAGGAAAAGCCAAGCGGCTAGTACAACGCCCTGGAAGAGACTACAAGGAAAACACACGGGTCGGTTCGTGCTCTCACATACACTCGCCGACCTAACCCACCCTATTACAATGATTACTCGCCCTCGCTCCACCTCCTCTGCCCCTCTGCCATGTCACCGAAAACTTCTCCTCTTAGGAGTCTCGCCTTCCTCCATAAATTTGCCTCCGTCCTCACCCGATCAATCACCACGTGGGGGGATGACTGTGCCCCATTGAAGACCATGTCATTGCGGTGTGTCTAGAAACACAACATAACTTGAATGATTGCCGACCAGATGTCCTGGTGATCTGCCGCACGCTGGGCCTCGACAGTCGATCATGGTATGATCTATGTATCCTGCTGTGGTAGCCACTCCCGGATTTGCCATTCGCTAAGCCTGACGTGCCACACATGTCTAGCCACCACGCATCCGAGAAGGAGGTGCCTCAAAGTCTCTGGCTCCTAGTCACATAGGGGGCATGTGGCCGGATGCGGCATACCCCTCTTGTGTAACCTATCTGCTGTCCAACATTGGTTCTTGGCGACTAGCCAAGTGAAGAATCTGTAGCTCATAGGTGCCCCGGACTTCCAAATGGGAGCATGCATCGGATTATTCTCCGTGCACATCTCAGCCTGATTAGTAGTTCGTCTGTGATTCATTTTACTGGAATTTTTCTCATACAAGTGCTTGGCAAGGATCTGCGTTCTGAGAAAATATTTGCATTCAGATGATTTAACAGATGAGCTAGTCGAACAATTATGGCTTTCCCATTGCTGCACCTAGTAGTTACTAAATCATGTCTGAGAATGCTAAGTTTAGACAAATACTCAATACATGTAACAGGATTGCTCAAACAACTCTGTGCTGGCTTGTTTTAAATTCAATTCAGTCACTTGTGATTAAACATATCTTTCCTGTGTGATCCAGCCTGACTTTGCACCAAGGAACAAATATTTTACTGGAGATTCTAAAGCTTAGGACCCTGTTTCATTTCCTTGTGATTTAACATATCATGCATGTGTGATCATTTCCTTGAATTTCTTTACTGAACAACATATTATATATAACAAAAATTTATGAAGGACAATTTATCTTTTTACAATGATTACATGTGGTGCTCTGTTTTTTATAGTTTGTTGTTTTCTGGGACTGAGAGAGATATGTATGATTTCAAATTATAAACAGAATCAAGTTTACCTTCTTTATTGTTTATTTATTTTAGAGTGGCCATGGTTCGATTTGTATGGATCATAACCCATTGGGCTTCTGATACCTCGATCTCTTATTGGCAAAGCTTACTTGCAGTGGCAGCTTTTGACTTAGGTTCTATCCTGACAATACTATTTGTTTGGTAATAGAAAGAGACAAGGTAATGAGGGCTTCATCCTAGAACATTTTCAGTCGTTTGTTGATCATCTGAAATCAGCTAGTGGTAACTAGTAGGTTGACCTAGTGCAGGATTCGCCTTTGCGCCTGCTTCTAAGACTATGTGTTTCATCAAGTGATTGTGCTTGTTACCCACCTCATCATTTAACCTGCAATGAAAACTTCCAGTTAGATTTGTGTTTCGATCTTAATATTCCTGCAAAAGAGTCATAGGTCAATATGATTGTGTAAGTAAGCTAGGCCCTTGAGTAAGTAGTGAACTTACTGATTAACCTGGAGCCGAAACGAGGTCCCTTTGGCTTATCGATTTGCAAAGCAAGCAACCAAAACCTTCATTATGCATATAGCATACCATTCAGCACAACAGTAGTCCATTCTTGTTTTGCTTTAGCAGCTGATGCGGACACTCCACTTACTCCCCGATCGATATACACACTCACCCACGGACACCCATGGACATTCTTGTTTTGATTTACCACCATCAATCTTTCATTATCTCAAACACCCATCTAAATGCGTGTCATTTTACCGTCATCTTTCATTTTCCCGAAAGAACATCTAAATGTGTGTCATTTTACCATCATCTTCTTCCATGTATTTGCTTTTCCGCAAGAGAGGATATGTAGAAGACACAACACTCGGATCGCCGGTAACTATTGATGTGACTTGGTGGTAGCAAGGAGCTTACTTCTGCTTGGTGTTTTATCACGAATCATGTTTGCTTTTGCTTTGGCAGCTGATACAAACATGCCAGTTACTCCCTGATTGATATACATTCTCACCCCATGGACACACGCAGTGATCTAAGCTTGCCAATTTGACTGCCTTATAAAGAACTTTCTTTAACCTGTCATGGACGAGGACTTGGTGCGAGATTTGCGGTTATCTGGACCTGCTACTACTGCCGCTTTGCCATCACCTTTCATTTTCTCGAACACGCGTGTAAATGCATGTCATTTTACCGCATATCCTGTTTGTGTGGTTACGAAAGCTAGTACTGTCATGTAGGACTTGTGTGTGTGTGGCTATTTAGGTGTCCTCCTCCTATCCAGTTCATTAGTAAGATTTTGAAGTGCCAACTTCATTTAATCTAATGCATATACACCAGATTGTTCAGGAAGAGAAATTTTCCAGCATTTGTAACTGACCATAACTACTCTTGTGAAGAGTGCGCTTTTGGTTCTGAAGAAAGACATCACTGCCCTTCCTGGGTGCGGTTAAAGTAATAATCATCACATTTCTTCCTGGAATGTATCATATCCTTGTACATAGAAGATGACCGTGAAGCAGGCCGTGCGACGAGCCGTCACGAGTTTTTTGCCGGCGAGCATGCAGGCCAGACGGTTGGGTGCGAATGAGTCTGTGATCGTGACAATGAGACCGTCTCTGACAAGTAAGAGCACCGCCTCAGTTAGTCCTTAAATTAAATAAGTGGATCTATGTAACGCCCCGACATCGGCACTATGCAGATCTATGGTCTCCGCTAGGAACCGCATAATACCGATTATAGGACGCCCACCAAGCACAACGTGCACGTCGAAACATACACACTATGCGGGTGGAACGGTAGTATCACAACTATAGTCCACGACAGAACTAACAAAACAACATATATACAACAACAAATCCAATGAGTCAAGTTTAACAAAATGATACATTACAAAAAGTTACAACTCACAACGAAAAAGAAATAACATCCGAGTACGGATAAGTTTAACAAATGGACCTAAGAGGCCTAAAGATAGACGATTGACGTCTATATCCCTGCCCAGGCCAAGCCGGAGGAATAACCCAGCTAACGTCGTCCGTCCGATAGAACTCACGTGAAGCAGCAAACGGATGTGAGTACAAAGGTACTCATCAAGACTTAAGAAGATCTATACTACACATGTATCATTGTCCAAGGAAGGGGGTAGGTGGGGTTAAGCGGCAGCATAGCACTAAGCAACCTATAGAGACACGCTACAATTTGTGTCTACTAGAGAATATAAGAGAGCGCATGAGAACCAACTAGCGACTTACGTCTACTAATTCATGAGAACCATCTAGTGTACGAAGGTAACCACCAAACATAGCACTATCTTTCGTCACCCCCTCATTTACCCTACGAGGAAACAATTCCAAAGGCATACATATGGTCGGCAATTTTAAAGGTTATTATTGTAGTTGTTCTATTTTACTAGTCAAGTTATTATTATTAGGTGTAAGTTGTTCTATGATCAAGTCGCATGTCTCCAAGTCGTCCATAACCGCGGACACGGCTTTTCAAAAAGATTTAACCCTACAGGGGTGCACCATGTTACCCACATGCACGAACAACCCACTTTAAGATGTATGCCGGCGGAGCAGTCGACACAACACTTCCCTCCACTACAAACAAGTCCAGGGGGCCACCCAACTGAGTTTACCCGTATCGAAAGTCCGGCCGAAGCTCTGAGACGGACCCAACTGTTGCATGATCGTCTAAGAAGGTTCAGAGCCCAGCGGGATGGACAACTTCGCAAAACAACCCGCAAGCCCTATATGCTCACAACATAACATGAATAAACATAAAGTAACATGCACATGTGTATGCTGAATGGAAAACCCAAACTAGTTCTGACCCCTGGACAAGGCTGCAGATCCGATACTAGGTCGATGGGGAGTCCCATTTCCTCCCACGTGTGTTTAGGGCGCACGGTCTCAGATCACGCTGACAAGAACTCGGGTCCTAGGCGGCACAAGTGGAACAAAACACCAATGCTTACGCATGGCCTCCCACCTTTGCCTTATTATTAGATTAACATGATTATTTCCAGAACATAACATAACATAAAGTAGTGCATGTGACAACTTCCCATAAGCATCGTAGATAAAAGGTAACATGACTCGAGCAACAACATAAGCATGCAAGCTACGACATGTGAGGCCAACAAGGTAAACAAGCACAACAGGTTTGCTAGGATGTGGAAGGTAAAGGCTATATCATGGCGACAAAAGCAGGCTATGCATAAGAATAGGCATCATGACTCATCTAAAGCATCGTTACTCTAGTGCATGAATAAGAGAGGGGCAAAGGTGATACAGATATGAGCAAGGGGGAGTGCTTGCCTGGAAACCACGGTTGGTACATCGCAGATCTTGCATCACTGCTCACATCATATCTGAGTCCTATCCGAGAAGAAGCAGAAACACTTGAAAGAACATCGGATGCAAACTTACTACTATGACAAAAGATCCAGCATGTTCATATGAGACCATGCTTGAAACCAAGACTACAAGCAGGAAAATATCAAGATGATGCATGATGGGAACCCATGCGATGCAGGCCCTCCTATTAATAACAGGAGATTCAATCTCGGGAGAAAATAACATGTCGGGAAACGCAATGCAGGCCCTCCTATTAATAACAGGAGATTCAATCTCGGGAGAAAATAACATGTCGGGAAACATGCTAGAATGCTAGAGTATAGGCGAAGGTGATATGATTAAAAATGGGATCTTACATTGAACACTATATATTACGATGGTGATCTTTTATGGGGCCCATCTATCTGTTGCTAGAGTTAAGGCGAAAATCTTGTATTGTTATTATATATCCATCGACGATAGATGACACTTCTATATAACTCTTTAATAGAGAAACGAAATAATACCTAAATTTGTCAGAAATTTGAAATTTTTGGCATGGATCCATATATTGGGTAAATGAGCTTAGGATAAAAAAAATACATACATTTAAAATGGTACTCCCTCCGATCCATATTAAGACAAAGGTATCCAGAGATGTTTTAGTGCTCATCGACAATTAATATGAATCGGAGGGAGTACTTATTTCATGATAATGTGCCCATTTTCCATTTTCTAAGTGCAAAAATGAGGGTTTTTTTTAGCAAGTGCAAAGAATTTGGTGTAAAATGGCGCCTCTCAAAATTTCACACAAATTAGACCATATTGGATGGCCAATTGAAAAATATTACAAATTTCTCACTTTCTAGCTATCTTTTTCCATTTTATATAAATTTTGGCCAATTCAAGTAATTCAAATGTAAACCACAAGTGTGTTCTAGTTTACTCCTAATTTTTTTTCAAAAATCAATTGAAGGTACCCAAGTAGGGTTTTATGCTACAGCCACGGAAGATGTTGAAAGATTCAAGTCATTGCTTTGAATAGTTGTGCAAACATTTTTCACCAAATTTTGAAAAAAAATCAAAGAAAATTTTGAAAAAAAATCCTTTGCCGTGGAGTCCTTTTTCGTGTCCTATTTTCCATAAAATATGTTAAACTTGGATTTTGACATGTCTTGAAAAACCTTCACAAAATGGCATATCACTACAAGAAGAACCCCCATACAACAACACATACTTAGCAACCATTTTTTTTTAGTATAGCAACCATTTAAATACGCGTTGCAAAGTTTTACCCTAGATACACATGTATGCGTGGCAGGCTAACACCCTCGTCCGATATACAAGTATATCGACCGGTAAAAATAATTACGGGCCTAGCACACTAACCACCACTCCCTTTACGTGTATTCTTTTTGAGAGCGCGCGCCGCTTCCCCGTTGGCGAGCGGTTCCTCCCTAGCTTGCCGGTGGAGCGCCACAGGATGATACCTCTCCTATTGCTAGGAAGAGGAGCGTATCTGGAAGGGCTGATTTGATCATGGCTCCACGTTCGTGTAACACGGAATCGCATTGCAGCATAGATGGATTTGGTACACCTCCAATCTGAAATCCCTTTCTGCGTTCCTCTCCAACCTCATAATCCATGTTTTCCACTGTCCGGCGTTGGCAGGACGCAACGGTGGTGTCTGCATGCGACAACTTGGGCGAGGCGCTCTGCAGTCATCAAAGCCACCACCCACCTACGAGCCTCCGCTCGCTATTTTTTTTAAATAATACATTTTTTTTACAATTTCCAGAAATAATATGCATTCTGAAGGTATTACAGAAATATTGCACCCTCGGCCACGGCAAAGCTGATAGGCCCCTGTCGGCCACGACGTAGCCGATTAGCTGGTCGGCCGATGGCTCTGCGCCAGCCCGGACCTGATCGGCCACGGTGCAGCCGACCGGACCTGCTCGGTCACAGAATTCTGAAAAAATTCAAAAACTGCAAAAAAAAATTAAAAAGTTTAAAAAAAATCAGAAAAATCAAAATATGAAATAATATGAAAAATCCTAATTATTCGAATTATTTTCATATTTTTTGAATTTTTTGAACTGATACCTTCCCGCTAGGTCACCCATCCTCAAATTGCTCCAACCCTAGCACGCTTAACTTCTAAGTTCCACCCACTTCACCTACCCTTGTGCTACTCAAGTTCTTATTGATATATATATCATATGTATCCTCTTAAGTCTTGGATGTGTATATGTTATGTATATGTTATAAACGTGTGTTTTTAAATTTTAGATTTTTCAAAAACTTATAAACTTTCAAAAGGAGATTCAAAAGTTTCAAAAGATCCAAAAAAAATTCAAAAAACTTAATTTTTTTCAAAAAATCCAAAAAATCCAAAAAAATTCAAAAAATCTAAAAAATCCAAAAAAATCCAAAAAAATAAAAAAAAGTCAAGAAAAGTCAACAATCTTCTTTGTTATACATTTCTGTTGACCTAAAATATTATTAAGACTCGTCAACTATTAAGCACCACGAAATAATAATGTCTATAATATTCACTCTACGAAAATAAAAATTACTACCGGACCACCTAAATAATACCACACGACAAACTAAATAATACCGTTAATCGAATTAACTGAAAAACACGTACCCTTGAAGTGTACCTTGAGTCACCGGAGCAGCAGCACCAACACCACCACCACCACCACCACCACCGGAGCAGCACCACCACGTCCACCTCGGCTACCCCAACACCAACCTCCACCGCATCTCCATCATTGCTCCAAAAGAGCACCACCAAATCAACTCTACAAACTATCCCATGAGTAGATTGGCGTTCCTCCTGCTCCCTACTACCTCTAGGACGAAGATTCGCTGGAACTTTGGAATAATTCGCTGGAACTTTGGAATAAATCAACTCTACAAACTACCCAAGGCAGCAGTGCGAGGAGGAAGAAGAAAGGAGCGGGCGGCCTATTTCTCTGGCATTTGTCGGCTGCGCCACGGCCGACCAGCCACTCGGCGACGCCGTGTCCGATTAGTGGCTACACCTGACCGACAGGCCAGTCGACCGCTGGGCAAGCCTGGCCCACGACCTGCTCGGCTTTCTCGCGGCCGATAGGGCCTCCTCGGCAACGCCGTGGACGACAGGGCCTGCTCGGCTTAGCCACAGCCGAGGGTGCAATATTTTTCAAATTTCTTCCGAACGTTTATTATTTCTGGAATTTAATAAAAAATGTATTATTTTAAAAAATTAGCCCTGCGCTCACCCTCCTATGGGTGATTCATTTTTATTATTATGCATATTTCCTAGTATTTGATATTAGCCCAAATTAATCTGCCCTGATTACTTTGCCTTACTAATTCTGTGAATGTGTAATTGTAATTTCATCAGGTGTTTCATTCATTTTCACCCAATTTTGTGTGTACTAATTATGTGTTTAACTCCAGTTAAAATTACAGACAGAATTTTGGTTCGTTTCTCCATGACAGCGGAGGTTTCTTGAAGAGACACGGCAGCAGTTGAAAGACAGGGGACGTGGCGAATGAACAGTACAACAGAGGTGCCGGGTGCCGAAGAAGACGTCCGATCCGAGCTTGCCAAACTCGGGGACACGTCGGGGATGGAGGCATGCCTGTCATGAAGGATGCACACATTCGGCTTATCATGCACAACTGCTATTTTGAGCTGCCTGAAGAACCACGTCCAACTTTCAGTGTTCTCGCTCTCCACAAAAGCAAATGCGAGTGGCACGATCTGATTCTTGCCGTCTTGACCAATGGCGGTCAGGATCTGACCCGTGTACTTGCCAGTAAGAAAAGTGCCATCTACGCATATCACTGGTCGACAATGACTAAAAACTTCGATGCATACACCGAAAGAGAAGAACAAACGATGTAGCACCTTCACAGTTGGGAACTCTGGTATCCAGAAGTGTTGGATGTCGACATAGATGCCTGGATTCCGGGACTGCAGTGTGTGGAGGAGCCGGACAACTGAGTCGTATGAGTCCAGGAACGAACCAATTCTGTTCTCAAGCGCCCTCTGCTTAGCCCTCCAAGCCTTGCCATAAGAAATGGTGTACTTAAACCTGGTAAAAACTTTATGCACAATAGCCTTCACTTCCATCGCTTTGCTCTGCACTATCTCCGTTTAAAGCAACTGAGCAAGAAGCGTGGACGAAAGGTTACGATGATCTTGAGGGATACTTGAAATACGACATGTGTGTAGTACTAGTCACTCCCACCCAGTCTGTGTTAAACTTAAGGAGATAGCCATGCACCCTTCCGGGACAATTTGTGTCCTCGCATTCCATTGTCAGATATCTTTACTTGACACCTTAGTTTTGAAAACCCTCGACGTGGACATTGCCCACTGAATGATTGCATCATGCAAATATTGCTTGTAGAATTATCTAGCACCCTTGGCCATGCTGTTCTGGTGATATTGCCTGGTAGAATAATGACCATCGTTCACGGTCATTGCAGAAGAGAAGGCCTGATTCCATGATGCAGGATTAGGTACCTCCTGTTCATTCTCTTCGTCCTCCGACTCATCGGAATCATCGGCATAACCACTATCACCATCTGTATCTTCATCTTCCATTTGGTTCTGCATGCGCCCATCTGCCTCGTCCGCCTCTGCCTCGACGTTATCATCATGTCCTCCTACTGCTTGACTGCTCTGCCCTGAATCGTAGCCACCACCTCCAACATCTCCCTGACTACCATCATGTCCTTCTAAATGCATCTCTTCACTGCTCTGGCCAGGATCGTGCCCACCCTCGCCTTCAGGGGGATTGACCTCCTTCGCGACGGGAAGCAGTAAGGCGACAGGGTTAGTTCCTCTGCTTTCGCAACCTTGTAACCAGCGCACCCACTGAGAGGTCCGATCTATCGGTCTCAAATAGAAGAAAATGTCTGAACTTGACCTCGTCCACAATGCAAGCACACCGACGGTGTGTGTTTCAGGATTAAGATCTAAACTTTCTGCCAACCAGTCTTTCAACCGGCTAACGGACCATGTTTGCGGGGAAATCAGATCCAACTCCGCAGTGTGAAACTGATTCAGATTAGCCCCCATCCCATTTGTTTGGACAGTACCGGCACCGTAGTCAAAAATACACTTCACTAAATTAGACATCTCTGCTGACCTAAAATATTATTAAGGCTCGTCAACTATTAAGCACCACGAAATAATAATGTCTATAATATTCACTCTACGAAAATAAAAATTACTACCGGACCACCTAAATAATACCACACGACAAACTAAATAATACCGTTAATCTAATTAACTGAAAACATAATTAACCAAAAAACACGTACCCTTGAAGCGTGCCTTGAGTCACCGGAGCAGCAGCACCAACACCACCACCACCACCACCACCACCACCACCACCGGAGCAGCACCACCACGTCCACCTCGGCTACCCCAACACCAACCTCCACCGCATCTCCATCATTGCTCCAAAAGAGCACCACCAAATCAACTCTACAAACTATCCCATGAGTAGATCGGCGTTCCTCCTGCTCCCCACTACCTCTAGGACGAAGATTCGCTGGAACTTTGGAATAAATCGCCGGTGAATCGCGAGACACACGCGAGCAGGAAAATAAATGAGAGAGAAAAAGGCAGCAGTGCGAGGAGGAAGAAGAAAGGAGCGGGCGGCCTATTTCTCTGGCATTAGTCGGCTGCGCCGCGGCCGACCAGCCACTCGGCTACGCCGTGTCCGATTAGTGGCCACACCTGACCGACAGGCCAGTCGACCGCTGGGCAAGCCTGGCCCACGACCTGCTCGGCTTTCTCGCGGCCGATAGGGCCTCCTCGGCAACGCCGTGGCCGACAGGGCCTGCTCGGCTTAGCCACAGCCGAGGGTGCAATATTTTTCAAATTTCTTCCGAATGTTTATTATTTCTGGAATTTAATAAAAAATGTATTATTTTAAAAAATTAGCCCTGCGCTCACCCTCCTATGGGTGATTCATTTTTATTATTATGCATATTTCCTAGTATTTGATATTAGCCCAAATTAATCTGCCCTGATTACTTTGCCTTACTAATTCTGTGAATGTGTAATTGTAATTTCATCAGGTGTTTCATTCATTTTCACCCAATTTTGTGTGTACTAATTATGTGTTTAACTCCAGTTAAAATTACAGACTGAATTTTGGTTCGTTTCTCCATGACAGCGGAGGTTTCTTGAAGAGACACGGCAGCAGTTGAAAGACAGGGGACGTGGCGAATGAACAGTACAACAGAGGTGCCGGGTGCCGAAGAAGACGTCCGATCCGAGCTTGCCAAACTCGGGGACACGTCGGGGACGGAGGCATGCCTGTCATGAAGGATGCACACATTCGGCTTATCATGCACAACTGCTATTTTGAGCTGCCTGAAGAACCACGTCCAACTTTCAGTGTTCTCGCTCTCCACAAAAGCAAATGCGAGTGGCACGATCTGATTCTTGCCGTCTTGACCAATGGCGGTCAGGATCTGACCCTTGTACTTGCCAGTGAGAAAAGTGCCATCTACGCATATCACTGGTCGACAATGACTAAAAACTTCGATGCATACACCGAAAGAGAAGAACAAACGATGTAGCACCTTCACAGTTGGGAACTCTGGTATCCAGAAGTGTTGGATGTCGACATAGATGCCTGGATTCCGGGACTGCAGTGTGTGGAGGAGCCGGACAACTGAGTCGTATGAGTCCAGGAACGAACCAATTCTGTTCTCAAGCGCCCTCTGCTTAGCCCTCCAAGCCTTGCCATAAGAAATGGTGTACTTAAACCTGGTAAAAACTTTATGCACAATAGCCTTCACTTCCATCGCTTTGCTCTGCACTATCTCCGTTTAAAGCAACTGAGCAAGAAGCGTGGACGAAAGGTTACGATGATCTTGAGGGATACTTGAAATACGACATGTGTGTAGTACTAGTCACTCCCACCCAGTCTGTGTTAAACTTAGGGAGATAGCCATGCACCCTTCCGGGACAATTTGTGTCCTCGCATTCCATTGTCAGATATCTTTTACTTGACACCTTAGTTTTGAAAACCCTCGACGTGGACATTGCCCACTGAATGATTGCATCATGCAAATATTGCTTGTAGAATTATCTAGCACCCTTGGCCATGCTGTTCTGGTGATATTGCCAGGTAGAATAATGACCATCGTTCACGGTCATTGCAGAAGAGAAGGCCTGATTCCATGATGCAGGATTAGGTACCTCCTGTTCATTCTCTTCGTCCTCCGACTCATCGGAATCATCGGCATAACCACTATCACCATCTGTATCTTCATCTTCCATTTGGTTCTGCATGCGCCCATCTGCCTCGTCCGCCTCTGCCTCGACGTTATCATCATGTCCTCCTACTGCTTGACTGCTCTGCCCTGAATCGTAGCCACCACCTCCAACATCTCCCTGACTACCATCATGTCCGAAGGGGTGACGCAGCGACAGCCCGTTTCTCGATCGGTGGTAGACGTGCGTACTCGGGGACGTGCTTGGCGGAGACGTGCGCATGATCGGTTGATCAGACCGACGGCGGAGTTGTACGCGCCATGGCGTGGACGACGGCGCGTAGATCGGAGTTGGTGTCGACTTTGTCGGTGATGTCCCGGTCGATGACAACGAAGAAGGACCGGCGACGGACACCACGCGGGCGAGAGCAGCCGGCTGATATCACAATTGCGAAAGAATCACAATTCACTTCAGAATCAAACCACATGCATGTACACGGCAAAACTGTTGGGCCACCCCAGGAACAAAAGACAACGACGTTGGCACGAATCCATCTGTCCGAAAGAGGCTCGTACGCGTGTCGTGTCGTTGCTTGATGTCGGCACACCAACCAGCATGGACGTTCCTCGCGAAAGTGCGTACTCCACCTCCAGCAGGTAAGTGTGTGCTCCACCTCCAGCAGGGAGTGCGTGCCTAACAAAGCCCACATATATATATATCTATCTTATTGAAATATATTTCGTGAAATTTATGTTTCAAACTTTTATGAAATAGTTGTTATTGAACTACATATGTTAGTGAAAATATATTTCAATATAATTATTTCTATTAGAACGGAAAAATAATAATTTCTATTACTTTCTATTATATTTCGCTGCTAAATTTGCAATTTAGAAATTACAACGAAAATATTGTTGTGTGTCGAACAATATGGTTCACATCCGACTAAAAAAATGTTTTCTGTATGTCCCAACAAAATCAAGCAACAACAAAAACATCTTTCACCATACTGGGAAATGGATCATCTAACTATAATTTTTTGTTGATTTCACATTAAAAAAATATGTTCATACAACTCAGGAAGATTTTGTTTTGTTGATTTCACATGACTAATTCTACCCGGTGGTGAAGGAGTGACCAATCATAACAATGGGACGTCCCTTTTCAAAAAAAATATCGTTCTATTTTATTCAGACCAAGATGCAATAAAATGTCATTCACTTCCATTCCATCGGCCGTGTCTCTTTCTCGACCCTATCACGATAACAACAGAAATTATTACTCACCAATTTCTGTCGACACACAACAACAAAAACCAAGTTTGAATTGTGGCCACGGACTACTACTGGACCACTTGCAATGCATGCTTACAAACACGTACACATGCACTATAAGATAGGATGCACCACCCAAGAAGTTTTTGCCAACAACACTTGCTTGCATTCCAAAAACGGTTTCTGGCTGAGCTGAATCCATGGCGAAATGTTGGCTGATGCTGCTCTTCTTGGCGTTCCTCTTGCCGGCGGCGAGCGCAACGTCGTGCCATCCTGATGACCTCCGCGCACTGCGGGGCTTCACCGACAACCTCAGCGGCGGGGGCGTCCTCCTCCGTGCCATGTGGTCCGGCGCCTCGTGCTGCGGCTGGGAAGGTGTGGGCTGCGATGGCGCAATCGGCCGCGTCACGACGTTGTGGCTCCCCGAGCGCGGTCTCGCGGGGCCCTTCCCTGGAGCATCCTTGGTCGGCCTCGTGTGGCTGGAGGAGCTCAACCTTGCCAACAACAGGCTGGTCGGCACCATCCCATCGTGGATTGGTGAGCTTCACCACCTTCGCTACTTGGATCTCTCACATAATTCATTGGTTGGCGAGGTACCCAAGAGTTTGCAGATACAACTCAGGGGCCTCACCACCGCTGGTCGTTCACAGGGTATGGCTTTCACTAACATGCCATTGCATGTGAAGCGTAACCAAAGAACACTCAACGAACAACCAAATACAATAACTGGGACCAACAACACTGTCAGATCTGGCAGCAGCAATGTTGTTTCTGGAAACCACAACACTGTCATGTCAGGGAACACCAACGTTGTGTCTGGGACCCAGAACACTCTCGTAACTGGGAGTGACAGTGTCATAAGTGGTAACAACCAAGTCGTATCTGGGAACAGCCATGTCGTAACTGGGAACCACAATGCCGTATCCGGGAACCACAATACCGTATCCGGGGACCACCATATCGTATCAGAAGACCACAATACCGTATCTGGGAGCAAGAATGTCGTATCTGGGAGCAACCATGTCGTAACTGGGAACACTCATGCCGTAACTGGGAACCACAATACCGTATCCGGGGACCACCATACCGTATCAGGAAGCCTCAATACCGTATCTGGGAGCAATAATGTCGTATCTGGGAGCAACCATGTCGTAACTGGGAGCAACAAAGTCGTGACAGGAGGTTAATGATCTGTCAGTGGATTGTTTCCATCTTCCCCAACGGAGCTCACTTCCTTGTCCAAGTTCAGTGTAGCTCACAATCACTTTGTGGGGCCAATCGCGTTGTGTAACTTCATGTATATAGCATCCTTTTCCTACTTTAAATAAAACTGCCCTACAATATCTTACATATATACATGCTGACGTGAATATCAATGGCGGCTTGCGGCTGGTGTAGACCAAGCGTGTTTGTTCAGGTACAAATTTGCACCGTTGATGTGTGCATGTGGTGATTATTTCATGTCTTCTATTCTCTGTGATGTGTGATGAGTTATTATCCTGATTGGGCTGTCGTTCACATGGTGAATTATAACTGCTTAATGTCAGCTAGCTATACACTTCTCTTGTGCAAGTGTCTATTACACGCATCATTGTCGAATATCTGGATGAAGGAGATGGAGCAAAAGAGCAGAGATTAGTACAAATAAATATGTACCGTCCATCCAACTTGATCTAATGGACCAGATCCCTCGATACTAGTATAGTACAACGAGCAAAGTATTTGTTCGGCCAAGAGTAATAATTCCCACAGAACTCGACCATCGATGTGCTTGGGAAGAAAATTGCCCGATCGTGCCAGAGCTTTTGCCAGCAGGCAATATAGCAAAATGGTTGCGGAAAGTTTTTTCCCCGGCACACACAGCTTGATGTCTTTTTTTCGAGAATATGCCATGGAAAGGTGTATCATTGTCATAGAAGGAAAAGCCAAGCGGCTAGTACAACGCCCTGGAAGAGACTACAAGGAAAACACACGGGTCGGTTCGTGCTCTCACATACACTCGCCGACCTAACCCACCCTATTACAATGATTACTCGCCCTCGCTCCACCTCCTCTGCCCCTCTGCCATGTCACCGAAAACTTCTCCTCTTAGGAGTCTCGCCTTCCTCCATAAATTTGCCTCCGTCCTCACCCGATCAATCACCACGTGGGGGGATGACTGTGCCCCATTGAAGACCATGTCATTGCGGTGTGTCTAGAAACACAACATAACTTGAATGATTGCCGACCAGATGTCCTGGTGATCTGCCGCACGCTGGGCCTCGACAGTCGATCATGGTATGATCTATGTATCCTGCTGTGGTAGCCACTCCCGGATTTGCCATTCGCTAAGCCTGACGTGCCACACATGTCTAGCCACCACGCATCCGAGAAGGAGGTGCCTCAAAGTCTCTGGCTCCTAGTCACATAGGGGGCATGTGGCCGGATGCGGCATACCCCTCTTGTGTAACCTATCTGCTGTCCAACATTGGTTCTTGGCGACTAGCCAAGTGAAGAATCTGTAGCTCATAGGTGCCCCGGACTTCCAAATGGGAGCATGCATCGGATTATTCTCCGTGCACATCTCAGCCTGATTAGTAGTTCGTCTGTGATTCATTTTACTGGAATTTTTCTCATACAAGTGCTTGGCAAGGATCTGCGTTCTGAGAAAATATTTGCATTCAGATGATTTAACAGATGAGCTAGTCGAACAATTATGGCTTTCCCATTGCTGCACCTAGTAGTTACTAAATCATGTCTGAGAATGCTAAGTTTAGACAAATACTCAATACATGTAACAGGATTGCTCAAACAACTCTGTGCTGGCTTGTTTTAAATTCAATTCAGTCACTTGTGATTAAACATATCTTTCCTGTGTGATCCAGCCTGACTTTGCACCAAGGAACAAATATTTTACTGGAGATTCTAAAGCTTAGGACCCTGTTTCATTTCCTTGTGATTTAACATATCATGCATGTGTGATCATTTCCTTGAATTTCTTTACTGAACAACATATTATATATAACAAAAATTTATGAAGGACAATTTATCTTTTTACAATGATTACATGTGGTGCTCTGTTTTTTATAGTTTGTTGTTTTCTGGGACTGAGAGAGATATGTATGATTTCAAATTATAAACAGAATCAAGTTTACCTTCTTTATTGTTTATTTATTTTAGAGTGGCCATGGTTCGATTTGTATGGATCATAACCCATTGGGCTTCTGATACCTCGATCTCTTATTGGCAAAGCTTACTTGCAGTGGCAGCTTTTGACTTAGGTTCTATCCTGACAATACTATTTGTTTGGTAATAGAAAGAGACAAGGTAATGAGGGCTTCATCCTAGAACATTTTCAGTCGTTTGTTGATCATCTGAAATCAGCTAGTGGTAACTAGTAGGTTGACCTAGTGCAGGATTCGCCTTTGCGCCTGCTTCTAAGACTATGTGTTTCATCAAGTGATTGTGCTTGTTACCCACCTCATCATTTAACCTGCAATGAAAACTTCCAGTTAGATTTGTGTTTCGATCTTAATATTCCTGCAAAAGAGTCATAGGTCAATATGATTGTGTAAGTAAGCTAGGCCCTTGAGTAAGTAGTGAACTTACTGATTAACCTGGAGCCGAAACGAGGTCCCTTTGGCTTATCGATTTGCAAAGCAAGCAACCAAAACCTTCATTATGCATATAGCATACCATTCAGCACAACAGTAGTCCATTCTTGTTTTGCTTTAGCAGCTGATGCGGACACTCCACTTACTCCCCGATCGATATACACACTCACCCACGGACACCCATGGACATTCTTGTTTTGATTTACCACCATCAATCTTTCATTATCTCAAACACCCATCTAAATGCGTGTCATTTTACCGTCATCTTTCATTTTCCCGAAAGAACATCTAAATGTGTGTCATTTTACCATCATCTTCTTCCATGTATTTGCTTTTCCGCAAGAGAGGATATGTAGAAGACACAACACTCGGATCGCCGGTAACTATTGATGTGACTTGGTGGTAGCAAGGAGCTTACTTCTGCTTGGTGTTTTATCACGAATCATGTTTGCTTTTGCTTTGGCAGCTGATACAAACATGCCAGTTACTCCCTGATTGATATACATTCTCACCCCATGGACACACGCAGTGATCTAAGCTTGCCAATTTGACTGCCTTATAAAGAACTTTCTTTAACCTGTCATGGACGAGGACTTGGTGCGAGATTTGCGGTTATCTGGACCTGCTACTACTGCCGCTTTGCCATCACCTTTCATTTTCTCGAACACGCGTGTAAATGCATGTCATTTTACCGCATATCCTGTTTGTGTGGTTACGAAAGCTAGTACTGTCATGTAGGACTTGTGTGTGTGTGGCTATTTAGGTGTCCTCCTCCTATCCAGTTCATTAGTAAGATTTTGAAGTGCCAACTTCATTTAATCTAATGCATATACACCAGATTGTTCAGGAAGAGAAATTTTCCAGCATTTGTAACTGACCATAACTACTCTTGTGAAGAGTGCGCTTTTGGTTCTGAAGAAAGACATCACTGCCCTTCCTGGGTGCGGTTAAAGTAATAATCATCACATTTCTTCCTGGAATGTATCATATCCTTGTACATAGAAGATGACCGTGAAGCAGGCCGTGCGACGAGCCGTCACGAGTTTTTTGCCGGCGAGCATGCAGGCCAGACGGTTGGGTGCGAATGAGTCTGTGATCGTGACAATGAGACCGTCTCTGACAAGTAAGAGCACCGCCTCAGTTAGTCCTTAAATTAAATAAGTGGATCTATGTAACGCCCCGACATCGGCACTATGCAGATCTATGGTCTCCGCTAGGAACCGCATAATACCGATTATAGGACGCCCACCAAGCACAACGTGCACGTCGAAACATACACACTATGCGGGTGGAACGGTAGTATCACAACTATAGTCCACGACAGAACTAACAAAACAACATATATACAACAACAAATCCAACGAGTCAAGTTTAACAAAATGATACATTACAAAAAGTTACAACTCACAACGAAAAAGAAATAACATCCGAGTACGGATAAGTTTAACAAATGGACCTAAGAGGCCTAAAGATAGACGATTGACGTCTATATCCCTGCCCAGGCCAAGCCGGAGGAATAACCCAGCTAACGTCGTCCGTCCGATAGAACTCACGTGAAGCAGCAAACGGATGTGAGTACAAAGGTACTCATCAAGACTTAAGAAGATCTATACTACACATGTATCATTGTCCAAGGAAGGGGGTAGGTGGGGTTAAGCGGCAGCATAGCACTAAGCAACCTATAGAGACACGCTACAATTTGTGTCTACTAGAGAATATAAGAGAGCGCATGAGAACCAACTAGCGACTTACGTCTACTAATTCATGAGAACCATCTAGTGTACGAAGGTAACCACCAAACATAGCACTATCTTTCGTCACCCCCTCATTTACCCTACGAGGAAACAATTCCAAAGGCATACATATGGTCGGCAATTTTAAAGGTTATTATTGTAGTTGTTCTATTTTACTAGTCAAGTTATTATTATTAGGTGTAAGTTGTTCTATGATCAAGTCGCATGTCTCCAAGTCGTCCATAACCGCGGACACGGCTTTTCAAAAAGATTTAACCCTACAGGGGTGCACCATGTTACCCACATGCACGAACAACCCACTTTAAGATGTATGCCGGCGGAGCAGTCGACACAACACTTCCCTCCACTACAAACAAGTCCAGGGGGCCACCCAACTGAGTTTACCCGTATCGAAAGTCCGGCCGAAGCTCTGAGACGGACCCAACTGTTGCATGATCGTCTAAGAAGGTTCAGAGCCCAGCGGGATGGACAACTTCGCAAAACAACCCGCAAGCCCTATATGCTCACAACATAACATGAATAAACATAAAGTAACATGCACATGTGTATGCTGAATGGAAAACCCAAACTAGTTCTGACCCCTGGACAAGGCTGCAGATCCGATACTAGGTCGATGGGGAGTCCCATTTCCTCCCACGTGTGTTTAGGGCGCACGGTCTCAGATCACGCTGACAAGAACTCGGGTCCTAGGCGGCACAAGTGGAACAAAACACCAATGCTTACGCATGGCCTCCCACCTTTGCCTTATTATTAGATTAACATGATTATTTCCAGAACATAACATAACATAAAGTAGTGCATGTGACAACTTCCCATAAGCATCGTAGATAAAAGGTAACATGACTCGAGCAACAACATAAGCATGCAAGCTACGACATGTGAGGCCAACAAGGTAAACAAGCACAACAGGTTTGCTAGGATGTGGAAGGTAAAGGCTATATCATGGCGACAAAAGCAGGCTATGCATAAGAATAGGCATCATGACTCATCTAAAGCATCGTTACTCTAGTGCATGAATAAGAGAGGGGCAAAGGTGATACAGATATGAGCAAGGGGGGAGTGCTTGCCTGGAAACCACGGTTGGTACATCGCAGATCTTGCATCACTGCTCACATCATATCTGAGTCCTATCCGAGAAGAAGCAGAAACACTTGAAAGAACATCGGATGCAAACTTACTACTATGACAAAAGATCCAGCATGTTCATATGAGACCATGCTTGAAACCAAGACTACAAGCAGGAAAATATCAAGATGATGCATGATGGGAACCCATGCGATGCAGGCCCTCCTATTAATAACAGGAGATTCAATCTCGGGAGAAAATAACATGTCGGGAAACGCAATGCAGGCCCTCCTATTAATAACAGGAGATTCAATCTCGGGAGAAAATAACATGTCGGGAAACATGCTAGAATGCTAGAGTATAGGCGAAGGTGATATGATTAAAAATGGGATCTTACATTGAACACTATATATTACGATGGTGATCTTTTATGGGGCCCATCTATCTGTTGCTAGAGTTAAGGCGAAAATCTTGTATTGTTATTATATATCCATCGACGATAGATGACACTTCTATATAACTCTTTAATAGAGAAAACGAAATAATACCTAAATTTGTCAGAAATTTGAAATTTTTGGCATGGATCCATATATTGGGTAAATGAGCTTAGGATAAAAAAAAATACATACATTTAAAATGGTACTCCCTCCGATCCATATTAAGACAAAGGTATCCAGAGATGTTTTAGTGCTCATCGACAATTAATATGAATCGGAGGGAGTACTTATTTCATGATAATGTGCCCATTTTCCATTTTCTAAGTGCAAAAATGAGGGTTTTTTTTAGCAAGTGCAAAGAATTTGGTGTAAAATGGCGCCTCTCAAAATTTCACACAAATTAGACCATATTGGATGGCCAATTGAAAAATATTACAAATTTCTCACTTTCTAGCTATCTTTTTCCATTTTATATAAATTTTGGCCAATTCAAGTAATTCAAATGTAAACCACAAGTGTGTTCTAGTTTACTCCTAATTTTTTTTCAAAAATCAATTGAAGGTACCCAAGTAGGGTTTTATGCTACAGCCACGGAAGATGTTGAAAGATTCAAGTCATTGCTTTGAATAGTTGTGCAAACATTTTTCACCAAATTTTGAAAAAAAATCAAAGAAAATTTTGAAAAAAAATCCTTTGCCGTGGAGTCCTTTTTCGTGTCCTATTTTCCATAAAATATGTTAAACTTGGATTTTGACATGTCTTGAAAAACCTTCACAAAATGGCATATCACTACAAGAAGAACCCCCATACAACAACACATACTTAGCAACCATTTTTTTTTAGTATAGCAACCATTTAAATACGCGTTGCAAAGTTTTACCCTAGATACACATGTATGCTTGGCAGGCTAACACCCTCGTCCGATATACAAGTATATCGACCGGTAAAAATAATTACGGGCCTAGCCCACTAACCACCACTCCCTTTACGTGTATTCTTTTTGAGAGCGCGCGCCGCTTCCCCGTTGGCGAGCGGTTCCTCCCTAGCTTGCCGGTGGAGCGCCACAGGATGATACCTCTCCTATTGCTAGGAAGAGGAGCGTATCTGGAAGGGCTGATTTGATCATGGCTCCACGTTCGTGTAACACGGAATCGCATTGCAGCATAGATGGATTTGGTACACCTCCAATCTGAAATCCCTTTCTGCGTTCCTCTCCAACCTCATAATCCATGTTTTCCACTGTCCGGCGTTGGCAGGACGCAACGGTGGTGTCTGCATGCGACAACTTGGGCGAGGCGCTCTGCAGTCATCAAAGCCACCACCCACCTACGAGCCTCCGCTCGCTATTTTTTTTTAAATAATACATTTTTTTTACAATTTCCAGAAATAATACGCATTCTGAAGGTATTACAGAAATATTGCACCCTTGGCCACGGCAAAGCTGATAGGCCCCTGTCGGCCACAACGTAGCCGACTAGCTGGTCGGCCGATGGCTCTGCGCCAGCCCGGACCTGATCGGCCACGGTGCAGCCGACCGGACCTGCTCGGTCACGGCAAAACCGACATGCACTACTGGGAAAACAGCTATCAGTGGCGCACCAAATTATAATTCTGTGGGGCACCCCCAGAATTGCTGGGTGCGCCACAGAATACTCGCCACTAATTTTTTTTTTCTGTGGCGCACCATGGGCGTGCGCCACAGAAATCCACTTTCTGTGGCGCACCTGGCCTGGTGCGTCACAGAAATCCACATTTCTGTGGCGCACCTGCATGGTGCACCACAGAATTCTGAAAAAATTCAAAAAATTCAAAAACTGCAAAAAAAAATTAAAAAGTTTAAAAAAAATCAGAAAAATCAAAATATGAAATAATATGAAAAATCCTAATTATTGGAATTATTTTCATATTTTTTGAATTTTTTGAACTGATACCTTCCCGCTAGGTCACCCATCCTCAAATTGCTCCAACCCTAACACGCTTAACTTCTAAGTTCCACCCACTTCACCTACCCTTGTGCTACTCAAGTTCTTATTGATATCTTTACTATTAAATGGGAGTTGGTACTTCGTACGTCACCGGCGGACCACGGCTCGCTCCATTGCATATCCCGCGACGCGCGCCGACCTGTGGCTGTGGGCCACCAGAAAAGCCCATACGGGTCTGTACTCCGGATACGTTCCCTTCCCCCGAAAGGTCGAAACCCTCGCTTTTCCCCAACATCCTTCGTCTCCTGGTTCGGCGGCGCGGCTGCGCGGGCAGATACATCGCGTGGCTGGAGAGAGAGAGGGAGAGCATCGGCCCTCCTCTGTCCCCCGCAACGTCGCTGGTCGGGGGCTTCTGTGGTGTTTGCAACCTGAGCACGAGCGGGGCCATCGACATGAAGAAATTCAACATGTCCATGGCGTCCTGAGGACGAGCGGTGGCGGCGGCTTGAAGAATTTCATGTCGTCCATAGCAGTCATAATTGTTGTGCTCGTCACCGCCTTATTCTTCCACCTTGACCGGGTTCTTCTCGATCTACATCCGGGGCTGCGTGGGATCCGCTCGTCAAGATTTCCTCTCCTGGATGAAGCTTATGGATGGCCGTATGGAACTATGAGCTGTGATCTACAGAGGGTGGCACCTATCGGGATCCATCTTGGTTAACATCGAGGCGTCGCAGGCTTCATATGCCGCCGTTCAAGATGTTGAGCGCGGTAAGTGCCACCTTCTGGAACCTTTCTTTCTCCTCGTGGCCTGCTCGACCTCCGCCTCGATCTCGCGCACTGCTCGATCTCGCTGGTCATCTTCATCATGTTCTGGAGGCTATCTTGGACCTGCTGCGACATGTCTGCAGAGAAGAATGTATGGGACGTGTTAGAAGTTCATTGAGCTGGTACCAGCACTGAAGAGCACTGAGAACTTATGGGACATCAGGTAAAGATGATCTCTATATAGGATTCTACTACTTTTTTTTGTAAATATGATGCTGCCTATCGAAATGTATATTATAAAAAATAAATTTGCCAAAGCAGAACGGGAAACAAGAGTGCTCGAGAAGCAGACATGAACTAGGACCAAATAACAATTCTAAGCTTGTCCCATACATTCCACTATTTAATTGCAAACAATAGGAACAATGCACATGAAGTACCCACAACACAAATGAAGTACGTAGATGTTTTCTTACAGGCGATTTCTCTCATTACTTCCACGAATTTGGCCAATCAAACTACCTTGATAAACACAATCCGAAGGCAATAGACAGAACAAATTTAGTCCGAATATACCGAAAGCTATACTGAATCTGAATTTGAAATTATAATCGTATAGCTATTTAAATAATGTAAACACACAAGAGTCTGGAAAGTAGAAAATGATGTGTTCCATTACTACTCATTTGACAGTTCTTATTTTCCTCAGGTTATCATCAAACTCTGCATGAATTACTGAATGCATATCTGAAGCTTCGAATAACCAAATTTCTATGCTCTAGCAATGTCTTGTTTTCATGCTCTCCGGTAGAAAAAAAAATCCGGAGCCAAAGTGTTCATCCTTCGGGTGGAGGAATATTCACAAGACAAATTGTGCAGCAGGTCAGAGGTAATTTTGCACATATTATTTGCTTTTCTTATTTCGAATCATTGTGAAACCCTCTAGATTCATACTATTCCATTCACAGAATAACCATTCTAGGGAAAATGTGAGGATATACTCCTCCTAGAAGCTTTAAAAATTGAAAGTCCGGACACCACAACCTCTTCATTCTTAAGTGATTATTGTCACTCTAGCACATGTAACAGCCATCTTCATGAGTGTTCTGGTTCTGGTCTGAATTTTGCAGCGAAAGATGAAGGATGACCTGAAAGTTGCCATCAAGTTGCTCTTGTTGGAGTCGAGACAAGGGATTTTTTTTTCTTGAATGAGTCCATAAATAGGAGAGTCTTGACCAGTTCAAAAAAATGGTGGAGGGGGCGATAGCGCTGAGGCGGATGGTACAATAAGGATATGCTAAGGTATGGCAGCAACTCTGCACTGACATATACCAAATTACAAAAAAAAAGGTCCTCTCCGGAGCAAACAAAATTACCATTCCAGTCTACTGATGTTTTCTATTTGTTCTATAAAAAGAATACATACGAATGAAAATATTAAAGTCTGTCTCTGTACTTCTGGGAACTTATTACGACGTAGAGCGACACATAAAAAAGCTACAAAATAAAGCTATGTGTTCAAGACAAAACAACAATTAAACGATATTATTTGCATGAGTCTATAAAAGAAACTTTGTACTTTGCTATAAGGAGCATTGATAGCATTTGTTCATGATTAGATAATCAGGCTTCGTACCTGATAGCAGTTCCTTGTTGCAGCAATTAAAACCTGGCACCGTATTCCTTTTTATTCTCAGATGAGTCGAAGAAGGCGATATTAAGAAGAGAGGTACATCACTATAGAGGCAGCTCTCAGGAGAGCCTGAGCTGTGAACAAGGTACATGAACTTGACAACTTTCTGAAAAACTAAAAGAAACCCTCCCTACGAGCTACTCAGCAAGTCAGCAGGTGTAAGAAGGTAAATAAGGAGCATAATCTGAATAAGGATGTTAGGCTGATGTTGAAGATCTTGAATGAATACATGCTGGCACTGAATACATTCGGTTTACTTTTCAAGTGCCTTTTTTAAATTATGGGGCACATATTATGGAGAGGGTGTGTATTTCCAAATTCTATAGACCTATACAACATGTTCTCTTTTAGACTCAACTATGTTCAGTTTATTAAGACATGTGTCCTGAGTTTGAATGAATTATTGTTTGTGAGGGTACACTTATTTTTGTCTTCCGAAGATTAACACTACACTTATTAGATTGGTGATGTATAATTGTGAAGATTTCACGTTTGTATGTCTAGGACTAGGAAAAGTGGAGGAGGAAGACAGAGCTACTGCATGTCTTTGCAACAAATAATTCAAAACTACTGTTCAATTTTGTCTGTTATGGTTTGAAAAGTCCTATTTTCAATATAGCAATAAATCATAATTAATTGTAATATGATCGGCCGACCTGGAGTCTAAGGAATTTCGTACTTACCTCGACGATGGGCGATCTGTATCCGCAAAACATAATGATTATTTGATCAATATATTTTCTTCATAGCAAACATAATGAGCATAACTGGTTTGTAGCGAGTGCAGTGCAGCTATGGCGTGCCATGAATGCATGTTTTCGATCGTGCCAGAAACATAATCGTTTGTGTAACCCGAAAAGGGAATAGGAGTGGGGACCCGAGGCGAGACAACGCGCGGGTCAGAACCAATCGGGTCAGAACCAATCGTGGCCACAGTCATCCGGAATGAAGCCCGTTCGGCTAAAGGAGTTGGAGATTATAACAATTGAGGAAGCAAGCACATAATTCTTATACGGATTCTATTCTATTTGAATGTTACATCTATATTTTTGTCATTCCATAGAAACTTCGAAGTCATGGCAATTGGAATGATATGGTACATCTGGAGAAAACATCGGCACACAAGAGTAACTGTCGTAGGTACAGTGACAACATTGTTACAATGAGGCGACTAAGCACTAGCGGTGAAGAAAGTAATTTGACCGTGTAACATATCGTTGGAGTAGGTACAATGGCGACATTGTTGCGACTAAGCACGATAGCAGTGAAGAAAGTAATTTACAATCCGTAGCAACGCACGGGCATTCAACTAGTATATATCATATGTATCCTCTTAAGTCTTGTATGTGTATATGTTATGTATATGTTATAAACGTGTGTTTTTAAATTTTAGATTTTTCAAAAACTTATAAACTTTCAAAAGGAGATTCAAACTTAAAAAATTGGAAAAAATCCAAAAAAATTCAAAAAATCTAAAAAATCCAAAAAAATAAAAAAAAGTCAAGAAAAGTCAACAATCTTCTTTGTTATACATTTCTGTGTCTTTTTTGGAATTTTTTAATTTTTTTGAAATTTTTTGATTTTGCTGCGAAAAATCGTCTGTTTGAAATAACTTTTTTTGACATATTTTTTGCGTTATTTCGACGTCGTATGCAAAAGTTATGGCCGTTACAAGATTTTTTCCTGTTTGTTGCAGAAAAGGTCAAAATTCATATTTCAAAATTTCTATACCTACTAGACACTCATACGTAACTACATGTCAAAGGATTTTATTTATTAATTTTTTTATCAAAATCTTTTACTTCCTGCAAGACAAAAAAGGCGATCCACGGGGGGGGGGGGGGGGGGTGGGATTTGAAAAAAATAATTGTGCGCCACAGAATGTCAACTTTCTGTGGCGCACGTGCCAGGTGCGCCACAGAATTATTTTTTTCAAATTTTAACCCGCCCCCCGGATAACTTTCTGTGGCGCACCTGGCCATGTGCGCCACAGAAATGTGACTTTCTGTGGCGCACCAAGCCTGGTGCGCCACAGGGTGCGCCACAGAATGTAACCTACCTATAAGGGTTTTCCCAGTAGTGATGGCCTGATTGGCCACGCTGCAGCCGACGGAAGCTGCTCGGCTACAGTCCGGCCAACAGGTGCATGGTCACAATCCCGGCCCCTACACTCCCTCCATATTTTCCCGCTACGGTTGCTCCCGGCCTTTTTTGCTGCCACCGTTTCTCCGCCACCATTGGTCCCGCTCTATGTTCCCGCCATCGTTGCTTCCACCTTTTTTCCCGCCATCGTTGCTCCCGCCATTTTGTCCTGCCACGGTTGCTCCCGCCACCGTTTCTCCCGCCATTTGTTCTCTTCTCGTCCTATAAAACCCCCTTCTCACCGAGGTGGGTAAGCATATTCAGTCGAAGATGTCGGGTTTTCTTGTAAATCGTAGTTTGGTAAATGGTATGTCCGAGCGTCTTTTGTGGTGTGCGGGGGAGTTGAGGGTAGACAATAAGGAAGTTCCATTCGAGGAACTCCTAAGTAGTGACACTCTTCTCACTGAGGTTGGGGCGGCATTACGATGGCACGGGTGGCCAAATTGGTACCCCAGTGAATTACGGTAAGAACTTCTCTGGTTGCATGCAAGGTGGGAGAAGAAAAAATTTAGAAGTGAATCTTCGCGTAGATGCTTTGGAAAACATCCATCTTTATGGATGGACGAGAGGGAGGACGATGACGACATCTTCATGCCGAGCAGCACGAGCAAGAGTGGTGCATCGTCGAAGGGCAAGAGTGTTGCATCGACGGATGCTGGAGGCTGCATCGACGGGAGATAACTTCGTGTAGTTCGGTGAAGTTCTTAATTTCCGTCCTAGTGTATTAATTTAAGTTGTAATGTTGCTATTACCGATGTATCTTCATTTCAGTTGTATCGTTTTTAGTTGTAGCGTTTTAATTTGAGTTGAAATGTTTGATTAATAATAATACAAGATAATAGTACCGACGTATCTCCACCATAGCACCACCATTGGTCCAAACATAATAATAGCACTAGTACAGAAAAGCTATTCTGTGGCGCACCATTTTTCTATTCTGTGGCGCATGGGTGGTGCGCCACAGAATAGTCGCCACTAAATAAGCTATTCTGTGGCGCACCACCAGGTGCGCCACAGAATAGTGGCTATTCTGTGGCGCACCCAGCCTGGTGCGCCACAGAATAACTATTCTGTGGCGCACCCCACTCACCATGCGCCACAGAATAGGGTGCGCCACAGAATAGTTCTGGGTGCGCCACAGAATTACTGTGCCGTATTGTACCCGTATATTACCAGAATACAAATACCAGTATAATACCAGAATACATGTATATTTCATATTTACACAGATATAACAGAAACAGGGATATATTTTCACAGATACATATATCAAAACAAACACATTACTAATATATGTCTCATCACAAGTTGATACAAAAGTGCCGAAGTTTTACACAAGTGTTGAGATATATACAAAAGTTAATCGATCGTTGCACACGTTACAAATGAAGTGTTCACCGCCTACACTAGGATCGAATAGATTACATCTCGGCGTTGACGGTGAGCAAAAGCGGGAGCACGACGATCTCATGTAGCGAGCGGTGCGAGCGGCGCCGGGAATGGTTTGCCGTCTTTCTTCGTCATCCACGCCCTGTTGTCCTTCTGCAACTTTAGGCGTTCTTCGATTTCTCTCTGATGCAACCCTGTAGATGGAGATAGATATATATATTGGTTAATAATATCAATAGAGTATGCATGCATGATTTATTCATCTAAGTGGATAAAATAGAGTATGTATGTGTGCATGTGTAAGGTTTTCTTTTATAATACATCCTATCTACCTCGTCGGGAGCAATGGAAGGTCCCCCCTGCTGTGATAACATTTCCGACGATGACTTCCGATAACTTGGTCTTGATGCATTGGAAGTCTTTTCTAAGATCCATATCGGACTTGCGTCTGTCATATTCGACCCATGTTTGTAAAGCAGATGGCAAACCACATTGCGCTCCATCTCGGATAATCATGTTAATATGACGGAGGGCGTAGAAGGCATCCATCTCGCTGCCCGACTGCTCCTTGAGGCAAGAGAACTCGGTGATATGCTTGAACCGGCGCAACTTATTATCAATTAATTGTGGTTGCACGGTGCTTTCGAAGACGCCTCCCTTTTGGTGGTAGCCGTGAAGAGCTTGATTGAGGACAGCAATTATGTTGGCATACCTTTTCGTAGTACTACTACCTGAGTCAAAATAAGTGGCATGGTAATGGCTCGGGTGTAGGATGATGAGGACGCAGTACTTGTCCCTGCTCAACACAATTTAAATGAGATGATGATCAGAAACATGCATGCATTGAACTCGGAAAGGCACAAGATACGGCGGCGAGCGGATGTGTACTTACTCGGGAAAGAAAGGCACAAGAAGGCAATTCTTTTGCTGGTTTTGCAACATGAACCTCTCGAGGTACTCAACTGCGCTGGTCCGTGTCACAGATCCTTGCACCAGCTGGCTGTCACGCATGTAGTAGGGATCCGCTACCGCGACGTGCGAGAGATTATCTCTGTGGATAGTCATGGCCTCATTGAGCGCGTATAGGCGGACCAAGTTATAGTTGAGCCGCTGCTGGTTAAATAGATTGAACACGTCCTCGTATGCTACTAAGAACAGATCCGCGGGGTGTTCACCGACGACCACCAACCCGCCTTCTTCCTTTGGCACTTGGACAGTGAACGCCGGGTAATTTGGATCCCTGTCTTTTAGAAGAAAGCCCTCTAGCATAGAGATAGAATCGCTCAAAGAGATCATTGATGGAGTTGCGAGGTGGATCATCTCCGGAGGCACTATCGGTTTTCCAGCTTCATGAACCATGTGCGCCGATTTGTCCGGAGGGGGTGGTATGGTGTCTTCACGACCCTGGATAATCATAGGAGTTGGCTGGCTCGCAGAGGCGCCCTTTGATCCCTTTGGCATCTTAGGTGGCTGGCTCGCAGAGGCGCCCTTTGGCATCTTCTTGGGGGGCCTCCTGGGCTTATTGTTCCATGGCTGCCCACGAAGCCCCTCTGCAACCGATTTCGCAATCGTGCCAGGGGAGAAAACGCCGGTAGCCGGTTTGTCTTGAGCTGCAACGCCGGCTGCTGGAGGTGTCTCTTGAGATAAACCCTGGAAGTCCAGGCGCTGCGTGACTGCATTGAGACGAGCAGGTTGATCGGCGTGGGCACGGAAGGGTGGTTCGAGATCCACAGGACGCATGAATCCGTCGGCGTCTTCGGCGCCAGTGTTGAGGAAGCCACCGACGTCGATAAGATCATCATCGTCGTCGTCGTCGTTGCCACCAATACGTTGAGGTGCAGAGGCGTTGCCTGCTAATTGCACCGGTTGTGGTTCGGAGCCCAATTGCACCGGTTGTGGTTGAGAGCCTACCAACAGTTGCTTCTGGCGGTTGGTGGTGGTGGCGACGGCTGCAGGCTTCTTCGGGGGACGGATCGGAGCGTCCCGCCGGAACTTTGAGGTGGCGCCGGTGTTGCGTCTTGGGCCCTCATCAATAATACCCCCCCCCCCAAGACGAATCTGGGTCTTCGGCCATAGCGAGACCCATTCGGGGCACTTTCCAAGGACCACGTGTTCATCGGCTCCTTGAGGTTGAACGGGGGGGTCCATGTTGTGATACACTTTCGGCACCGTGACTACCTTGACCTTCATAAAACCCTTGTCCACTGGAGCGTGGTGCATTAGTTCGCTGCCTGTTTTTAGGATAAGGCCCGTAGCAACTTCCTTCAACTCGTCGCCTACCCTATGCAGGAGCATGCAAGGCGTTTCCTATAATGAAATTAAGCAACATATGCATTTGTGTGATTAATACAGTCATCGATCGAAGCAGACATAGTTATACAGAAGGACATAGTTATACAGAAGACGACGCAGACTAATTAATTAGTAACCTTGGTGACGACGTCCAGCTCGGCTTCCGTCGAGACACGGGCGCCGGTGCCAGCGGCGGTGGCCGGAGTTTTCTTCTCGCGTCCCGGTGCGGTAGGCAGCGCCGGTGTGACCAAAGGGGCCATGGGCGGCGGGGTCACGATGATGTCGCTCGGCGACCGGTTCATGGTGGAGTTGCTGCCGGAGAAGCTGGGCACGTGTATCGGCCCCTGTTGACCTCCCGCCATCCAGGCAGCGAACCCCTCCACTATCTGCGGGGGCATGATCTGGTGGATGCCTTCTCGGACTAGCTTTTGCACCTCCTGCTTGTCCACGGTGTTCTTCTTCAGCTCCGCCTTCAGCCGCTCAACCTCGGCTCTATCCTCGTTCTTGGACGTCCTCTTCCTCTTTTTCTTCTCGCCGGCGCCGTCCGAGCTGTAGTACTCCGTGAACTTCACGCTCGTACCATAGCCTGACACACGGCCAGCTGATGTCGGCGGCGCCAACTTGTCCCTTCCCTTTGCAACGTTCATCGCCCGGTTGAAAGTAGTGTCCCACACTTCCCTCTCACCCTGGGACGACGACTGGCCGGCCTCAGCCTCAGCCTTCAACTCGTCCTCCTGCACACAAAGGTGAACACACTTAGAAATTTGAGATCAACGCAATGGACTTTGAGATATCTGTGGTATTTAAATTCACTTACCAGATTTTGCTGGAATTGCTTCACATCGTCGTGATCGGTAACGAACTCCCCAGTTTCCCAGTTGAGATAGTAGCGGGACCGGACAAAGTTCCTGGTCTGCTCGTCTGTGAATTTATCCCATGGGTTGTCCAGCCCACGTTTTCTTATTTCTGCGTCCTCCTTGTCCCAAGTGGGTTGTTTGGATTTGTAACCGCCGCTTCCCAAACGGTGGTTACCTAAGTTCCTCTTCCGCATTTCCTTCCCCCACTCGGTCCATCTTGTACACACCTCAGAATTTAAAAAGTCCTTAAATACCTCGAACTCTTCTAAGGTGATGTGAGGCTCGCCTGTACTAATCTCCTCCCAGCTCTTCTTATTATGAATCTTCGCCTTCACCCGGCATTTCCAGCTGCTCAAGGCGGTGCTCATCTTCGTGGTGGCGTAATTATCCACATTTTTGGGTTTAGGGTTCGGGAAGGTGTATCGTTGGTGAACCCTCCTGAGCAGGTGTTCGAGCAAAGCCGCATTCTCTTCGCTTCTAATGTCAGACGTGTTGATCGACACGCCTTCTCGGAGGATGCACCCTAGTTGCATGCTGTACCCTCGTGCAACGTGCTTAGGCTCCAACGGCATGCCACTTGGACTGACCTCCGTGATCACGTCCGTGACATTGTCCACCGACTGCACTTTACGCGGTTTAGTCCTTGCCCTCCGCTTCTTCTTCTTCTTAGCGGCCGGGTTGCTGTCGCCGGGTTCCGTGTGGTCGCCGCCATCGGTGCGGTCATCGCCAGTGGTCGTGTGGTCGCCACCATCTCCTGAGGTGTCATCCTCACCACCTTCTTCGTGGTACTCGGGGTCGGGATCCCGGACCTCCCGTTGATGCTCCTCAGCCTCGTCGCCACTAGTGACCGCGGCTTCGTCCCTCATATCGTCGGGCCAAAAGTCCATGTTCTGTACTCTTGCTTGCTCTTCGATGCTCATGCGCTTAGAAGCGTCGCCCGACATGTTTGAACTGCATTAAAAAGAGGCAAAAAGTTAGTATGACAAATATAAGAGAAAAAAAATCACCTAACTAAGTACTAAGATACCCCGGCCCATGCATTAGTCGCAATACCCCATATGTCCTATTTTTAGCAAAGTCATGCCAAATTTCACGAAAAAATTCGGCATGACCTTTGCTAAAAAAGGGACATATGGAGTACCCGAAATTGCCGGAACGGAAGTTAATCGACGTTCCGGCAATCTCAAGGGCCTCTCGGGGGTACCTGCAAGCATTTCCAAATTTAAAAAAACACAACTCCGGCCAGCATATCCGGCCGGCATCTCCACGACACGATGGTCGGAGCCAAATCCACATCTCAATAAAAAATCCACATCTCCCGCATCGCCATCTCCACATCTCACCTGAAAGAACGCGGTGCTTCTTCTAAATTTCCTGCATACGGGAAAATAATGCATTAGTTAACTATATCAATGTTATTTGACAACAAATAATGCATTAGTTAACTATATACAATGTTAGTTTCCCTTTTATGAAGTGATCAATGAACTTCCCTTTTATGCTTAATTTTTCTATTTGTGCTGCAAAAATGTTTTCAAATATCTGAGAAAAAACTACATTCATATAAATATTGTTGCTATGTGAATTTTGTTGTACACGTTCCTCTCCTATTCCATGCCATACTTCTGTCAATTTCTGAGGTCCCTGATTGAGCACTCTATTTGTTGCTAAACTGAGGTCCCTGGTTAAGTTTGCCGGCAGTTTGGAGTGCTGCCATAATTGCTTGGAGTACTGGATTGCTTGTAGTAATTTACATACACTGTTAAGATCTTGCTGCCACCTATCTACTTCTCTTCCTGCTACATGCTACTAACAGATACACACTACTTTTCAGATGGTACTAACAGATATTGCGAGAAGTACAATGTTTTTTATGTCTTTACTTTTCAGATGGCATTTGAAATATGTACAACATGTGCCCTGTACCGAGTTGAAACGGGAAATTCAGTTTTTTATGTCTTTATTTTTGCGAGACGTTCTACAACAACATATATTGCGAGAAGTACAATGTTTCATTCAGTAAACTCAAATAGATAATAAGGTGACAGACAGTATTGCATTTGATGATGGTGTAAAAGTAAGTCCACGGTGGAATAACTGAACATTACATTCAGTCATGTCAAAATACAGAAACCATCAAAAGGTTCAAATATCATTCTCATTCCAGCTATTCACCACAAAGAACAGATATGGACAGTTTTACAATTTACAAACATGTGGCAAATCACTTGATGTTCAGCGCCTAATTTTGTCAAACACCTTGCATGCAGGTTCGGTAGGGGAGGGAGGAGGGAGAGAGGGGAAGCACACCTCGGGGAGGGGAGGGCGGGGAGGTCGAGGGCGTCTGCAGGAGAGGGGGCGACGGTGGCGGACGAGGCCGAGCTTGGAGGAGGCGACAGCGGCGGACGAGGCCGAGCGCCATGCGCGGGGGCCGAGGGTTCGCGAGCGCCACGCAGGAGAGGGCGGGGGCGGGGCACAGGGGAGGTCGCCGGCGACTAGGGCGGGGCGCGCGCAGGGTTGGCGGCGAGTTGGGCGGCGGCGAGGGGTGGTTCTGTGGCGGCGGCGAGGATTCGCGAGCGCGGCGGCCGGTTTGGACTTAGAGGAAATTTGGGAAGAGAGAGGCAGCGCGGGGGAGGGCCCACATGTAAGTGGTTGTACAGAAATTTCTGTGGCGCATCCCCTAGCGGATGCGCCACAGAATTGTATAATTCTGTGGCGCATCCCCTAGCGGATGCGCCACAGAATTATAGAATTCTGTGGCGCATCCGCTAGGGATGCGCCACAGAATTTAGTGGCCTGGAAGTTTAAAACTTGTGTGTTGCTGTAGTTTGACAACAACAGCTACATACCTAAATGGTTTCCTTGTAAAACCTGTACTTGGACAGCCAGGTTCGAATTCTGTGGCGCATGCACCCTGGTGCGCCACAGAATAAGCTTATTCTGTGGCGCATGGGCATGGCTGCGCCACAGAATAAAGCCCAAAGTGACTGACCCTTGCGTGGGTGTGGGGCCCGCGCCTATTCTGTGGCGCATGGGCATAGCTGCGCCACAGAATAAGCTTATTCTGTGGCGCACCAGTAAGTAATGCGCCACAGAATAACCTTATTCTGTGGCGCATCTTTATAGGTGCGCCACAGAAGCTTATTCTGTGGCGCACGGCTATAAGGTGCGCCACAGAATAAGCTTCCATAGAATTGGCTTTTCCTACTAGTGTAGTTCTCATACATAGTTAGATAGACATGTCTGTAGTCATAGCGGGAAGTGTCAGCCACGGCGCTGAGGTGGTGGATTATGCGTCGACCATCCATACCTGTTGAGTGCCCCAACGTTACATGCAGGAATCAGGGACCCGTCCTCGTGATACTGTGTATCATGTGTGGGGTATGGTGGAGGAGTGTTGAACATGCTCATCCAATATTCGTGCTGTGTGTAATCCTCCTGGTTGTTCCCACCTTCCTGAGCACTCCCCCAAGCGGACCCGGACGACTGCTGTCCGGACATAGACGCCTGATATCCGTAGGCTCCTGCATGCGGGAATATAAGTATTGCCGAATTACGTTGTCGTAGCCAATTGATATGGAAAAGAATAGATAGCAATATACATACCCTGTGGCTGGGGTTGTGGACGAAACATGAAGCCCGACGTGGGACTCTGCTGCTGCTGCCATGACGAACCTCCAGCCTGAACCAGAAGGGGTGGTTTGGGCGTCGGCTGCGGTGCTGGACGTGGACGCGGCTGCTGCTGGGGCGTCGGCTGCTGCTGCGGGGACGGACGCGGGGCGCTGTGCTGCCTGGCGGCGAACAACGTCCGAAGTGCGTGTGCACGTGATAGCCTCATAAATACCTCGTAGCCTCTCCTCTAGGCGCCGCACCCAGGACTGTTGATGCTGCCGTCCTAGAAGAGGTCCGGACGAAAGCGAACGTCCGTACTCAGCGACATCATTCTGAAGATCGTGTGTCAACTGCGCCTGAAATTGGCACGAAGAGTATTAAATAAATATGGCAAAGTATGTAACAACTAGATGCATTAGATTAGGAGAATATATTTACCGCGTACTATCTGGAGCCCGAAATAGACTGGCTCGGGTACTGATGTCTACGCACGCTTCTATTCTTGTTGACAGTGTTGGGCCTCCAAGAGCAGAGGTTTGTAGAACAGCAGCAAGTTTCCCTTAAGTGAATCACCCAAGGTTTATCGAACTCAGGGAGGTAGAGATCAAAGATATCCCTCTCAAGCAACCCTGCAATTAAGATACAAGAAGTCTCTTGTGTCCCCAACACACCCAATACACTTGTCAGATGTATAGGTGCACTAGTTCGGCGAAGAGATAGTGAAATACAAGTGATAGGGATGATTATAAGTAGTAACTGTAATCTGAAATAAAGATGGCAGCAAGCAAACATGTAGCAGAACTTGATGTAAACGGTGTTTCAATGCTTAGAAACAAGGCCTAGGGATCATACTTTCACTAGTGGACACTCTCAACAATGATCTCATAACTGAATAAGTAAAAGCTACTCTTAAACACTCTCTTGTTGGATAACAAACACCATTCATTGTGTAGGGCTACAAAAGCACACCTCAAACCGGAGTAAACAAGCGCCACAACGTCATAAAGGAATCACACACGGTGCACACACTGTCACCTTTACACCGTGGAGAGTACCGGAGTTCATATTAAAGTAACCTATAGAGTGCATAATAGATAAAGAGTAACATCTACATATTCAACTAGATTAGCACAACTAAACACAAGTAAATACTGCTCGGGATTATTCTCCTTCTTGATAACACAAGAGTACTACGTGTAGGGCTGCAAAAGCACTCCTCAAAGTCTGAGTGAACAAACACCACAGTTCCCAAGAATAAGCCATGATAAATATCTAAATTATTCATAGAGTCACACAAGTACCCACACTGTCACCTTGATACCGTGTTGTCACAACGACTCCAGAAACTAGACAAAATCACTTGAGTAGCATAAACATTATTAATGTATTCAGCGATACTAGCAACACACACGATCACATAAAGATCACACCATGTGAGAGAGAGATGAACCACATAGCTACCGGTAGAGCCCTCAGCCTCGGGGGAGAACTACTCCCTCCTCATCATGGGAGTCAGCAGCGGCGATGAAGATGGCGGTGGTGTCGATGGAGATGACTCCGGGGGCAATTCCCCGTCCCGGCGGCGTGCCGGAACAGAGACTTCTGTCCCCTGAAACTTGTCGTCGATGGCGGCGGCGCTGCGGAACTCTTCTGGAAATATGACTTGTGTTTTAGGGTTTTCGCGTCTGAGGCAATATATAGGCGAAGGGGCAACGTCGGTGGAGGCTCGAGGGGCCCACACCACCTGGTGGCGCGGCAGGGGCCCACCCGCGCCGGGTGTGGTTTGGCCACCTCGGCGCCCTCCTTCGTCTCTCCTTCGGACTCCGTGACGGTGCTGGAAAAATAGGGACGTGGCCTTTTGTTTCGTGCAATTCCGAGAATATTCGCAGAAGTACTTTTCTGAAACCAAAAACAGCAGAAAACAGGGAACTGGCACTGTGGCATCTTGTTAATAGGTTAGTCCCAGAAAATGCATAAAAGTGATATAAAGTGTATATAAAACATGTAGCAATGGTATAATATAAGCATGGAACATCAGAAATTATAGATACGTTGGAGACGTATCAAGCATCCCCAAGCTTAGTTCTACTCGTCCTCGAGTAGGTAAAACGATAAAAACAAATAATTTCTGAGGAGACATGCTTTCACACAATCTTGATCATAATATTGTAAGACATGTAAGCTGTGATCAAATCATTCAAGGCAAATGTATATAGTTGATATCAAAAGACAAAGCAAGAGTCAAACAAGCTAAAAGTTTTCATGAACTATTGCTTCAAAGACATGAAACCGTACAAGGTTCATTAAAGATGGTTTAAGTATCCAGCATAGGAGTTCTATCCTTCAATCCAAGCATCAAGCAAATTTTCATAACATAGAAGGATTCAGCCAAGTAAACATAAACATGAACGTCATGAATCAACTGTTTCGAAGTCTACTCAACCGGTGAGCGCAAGCATTTGGTATTGGCACCATGATGTTATGGCAAAGAGAACATTAATGGGGGTTTGGAAGGCCAAAGGAAGAAAGTCTCACAAAGCTATAAGTGATCATTAGACAAGAGGAAGTCTTATAATCGAAGCTATGTAAGGAGTAGTGATTGCCATGCAACGGATGCACATAGAGCTATATGTGTATGAAAGCTCTCCAATGGAACTAGTGGGGGTGCATCCAACTTGGTTGCTCATGAAGACCTAGAGCACTTTTGAGGAAGCTCATCATTGGAATATACAACCCAAGTTCTATAGTGTAAATTCCCCACATAGTTATACTAGTAGAACATGAAAACTCTCTCACATGGAGTATAGGTGCTAAACAGAGCACAAATGATGACTATGAATACTGCAGGTGCTGAAACATGAGCACAAGTGTGATAAAGGATAGTAGTGTTGCCCCCTTTTTCTTTATTCTTTTTTTTCTTTTTTCTTTTTTTTTCTATTTTTTTTTCTTTTTCTGTTTCACTTTTCGATGGCCTCCATGGCTCTTTTCAAGAAGGGGCAACACTCTAATATGATTACAACTTTTGGTACAAATAACTCATAATGAACAAAACATGATGTATAAAACTGTATGCCTCTGCCAGTGTAGCAGGATGTGCAATGATCTAGCGTAACATGGGTAAACCACACATCAGCTGTATAGAATCATGCAAAGCAATATATAATGATAAATGACAACAAGTCATGTAATGTAAGATGGATGTTGCATGGCAATATATCTCGGAACAGCTATGGAAATGCTGTGGTAGGTAGGTATGGTGGCTGTTTTGAGGAAGATGTATGGGTTTATGTGTAGGAGAACAAGAGGAAGTCTCCCACGGGGTTGGATGTACTGGCGAAGTATGCACAACTCTCAATGTGAGCAGAAGGCAATGCACAGCACCGAAGAGGCTAGCAAATATGGATGGTGGAAGTGCCAAAAACCGTAGCTTAACATTAGTCAAAAAGAACTCACAAGTTTATTGCAAACAACTAGCAGGTTCAACATTAAGAGCATGATTAAAATTCACTCCAAGAAGGGCCGTTCACGGCGGTACAAGTACCCCGTTAGATCCCTCGACCTTCAGCACAACTTAGTTATTACAATGAACTTTCAGACATGGAAAGCTATCAAGTCCAACTACACCTTCAACAATTTTAGAGTTTGTAGTACGGTACAAGCTTAAAGACAACAATCCACTAATGATTTTAACTTAATTAACCAGCAAGCTTTACCATCTAAATATTCAAAACATTTGCAAAGAATCAAGTTATCAAAGTTTCAATGATCTACAAGATTATGCAAGTTTTCATACCACTACCACATGCAGCATTTTCTTTCTTCCAGCAAACACCAACAACTTACTTAAACATAAACTCTCCAAATGATAATATAATGCAGCAAGAGAGTATTTATAAACACGTGCTAACAGCTCAAAGAGATGCATGAAAAACAGGAGCTAAAAGCACTGCAGTAGCTAGTTAAGAATACTCAACAAATATAAGTGAAGAACATGAGTATTCACATGAAAAAGCGGAGCGTGTCTCTCTCCCACACAAGGATTGCTAGGATCCGAATTTATTCAAACAAAACAAAAATAAAAGCACACAGACGCTCCAAGTAAAGCGCATAAGATGTGAAAGAATTAAAATATAGTTTCACTAGAGATGACCTGATAAGTTGTTGATGAAGAAGGGGATGCCTTGGGCATCCCCAAGCTTAGACGCTTGAGTCTCTCTGAATATGGTTGGGATGAACCACGGGGGCATCCCCAAGCTTAGCTTTTCACTCTTCTTGATCACATAATATCACCCTTCTCGCTTGATCCTTGAAAACTTCCTTCACACCAAACTCAAGACAGTTCTCATTAGAGGGTTAGTGCATAATCAAAAATTCTCATATTCTGTAATGAACAATCATTCCCAAAGCTTCTGGACATTAGCTACAGCCACCAATGCTTTGTGGAGCAAAGAAATCCACACAAACACGTAAAAGAGCGAATGCAAAACAAAAGGCAGAATCTGTCAAAAACAGAACAGTCTGGAATGACGAATTTTTTCGAGGCACTTAAGTTGCTCAGATGGATCTGGCCCAAAATAATGAAAGTTGCGTACATATCTCAGGAAGATGCGTGATTTTTCGTAGAATTTTTGAATTTTCTACAGGGAGAAAGCTCAAATCGTGACAGCCAAAAATCTGTTACTGCGCAGAAATCCAAATCTTGCATCAACTTTCAATATAGAACTTTACTTGGCACAACAATGCGATAAAATAAAGATACAAAGGAGTTGCTACAGAAGTAACAAAACTCCTTGACTCAAAGAAAAAAAAATAACAGCAAATAAAAACGATGGGTTGTCTCCCATAAGCGCTTTTCTTTAAAGCCTTTTAGCTAGGCATAGTGATTTTTATGATGCCCATAAAGATGAGAGTTGAAACATAAAAGAGAGCATCAAGAAGCATATATAAAACATGTTTAAATCTAACACTCTTTCTATGCATAGGAGTCTTGTAAGAAAACAAGTCAATGAAGAACAAAGTGACTAGCATAGAAATGCAAAACAAGTGTAACTTCAAAAATTTCAACATAAGAGAGAAGACTTAATATTATTGTGATATATGAAACGTGTCTCCCTCTCTCATAAGGACCAGTAGGTCTTAAAGTACCCAGCAAATAAAAGCAAATCAAGAGAAAGCTCAAAACTTCATCATAAAGAGAATTTTAGTAACATGAAGATTTCTATAACCATACTTTCCTCTCTCAAAATAATTTTCAGCGCATCATGAATAAACTCAACAATATAGCTATCACATAAAGCATTCTTATCATGATCCACATGCATAAAAGTATCATTACTCTCCACATAAGCATAACATTTTATTAGTAATAGTGAGAGTAAAAGTATCACATCCATCATTGTAATCATCATAAATTGCAGGCATAGTATAATCATAATAAACTTTATCCTCCATAGTAGGTGGCACCAAAATACCACTATCATTATAATCATCATAAATTGGAGGCAAAGTATCATCAAAGAAAATTTTCTCCTCAAAACTTGGGGGACTAAAAATATCATATTCATCAAAACCAGCTTCCCCAAGCTTAGAGCTTTGCATAGCATTAGCAATAATGGTGTTCAAAGAATTTATAGTAATACATTGCTACCATCATGCAAACAAGCCTCCATAGGTTTTTTAATTTTCTCTTCAAAAGCATCATGTCCTAATTCAATATAAAGTTCATAAAGATCTCTAATTTTTTTGTTGTTTTCCATTAAGCCTAACTAGTGAAAATAAAAACAAGAAACAAAAAGATATAATTGCAGAATCTAAAGGAAATAACTTCGAGCACTCACACACTAGCAACAACACTAGAAAATAGCTTAGTAGCCAGAGGATGTGAATACCTTTTACCTTACCTCCCCGGCAACGGCGCCAGAAAATAGCTTGATGTCTACGCTTCTATTCTTGTAGACAGTGTTGGGCCTCCAAGAGCAGAGGTTTGTAGAACAGCAGCAAGTTTCCCTTAAGTGAATCACCCAAGGTTTATCGAACTCAGGGAGGTAGAGGTCAAAGATATCCTCTCAAGCAACCCTGCAATTAAGATACAAGAAGTCTCTTGTGTCCCCAACACACCCAATACACTTGTCAGATGTATAGGTGCACTAGTTCGGCGAAGAGATAGTGAAATACAAGTGATAGGATGATTATAAGTAGTAACTGCAATCTGAAATAAAGATGGCAGCAAGCAAACATGTAGCAGAACTTGTTGTAAACGGTGTTTCAATGCTTAGAAACAAGGCCTAGGGATCATACTTTCACTAGTGGACACTCTCAACAATGATCTCATAACTGAATAAGTAAAAGCTACTCTTAAACACTCTCTTGTTGGATAACAAACACCATTCATTGTGTAGGGCTACAAAAGCACACCTCAAGCCGGAGTAAACAAGCGCCACAACGTCATAAAGGAATCACACACGGTGCACACACTGTCACCTTTACACCGTGGAGAGTACCGGAGTTCATATTAAAGTAACCTATAGAGTGCATAATAGATAAAGAGTAACATCTACATATTCAACTAGATTAGCACAACTGAACACAAGTAAATACTGCTCGGGATTATTCTCCTTCTTGATAACACAAGAGTACTACGTGTAGGGCTGCAAAAGCACTCCTCAAAGTCTGAGTAAACAAACACCACAGTTCCCAAGAATAAGCCATGATAAATATCTAAATTATTCATAGAGTCACACAAGTACCCACACTGTCACCTTGATACCGTGTTGTCACAATGACTCCAGAAACTAGACAAAATCACTTGAGTAGCATAAACATTATTAATGTATTCAGCGATACTAGCAATACACACGATCACATAAAGATCACACCATGAGAGAGAGATGAACCACATAGCTACCGGTAGAGCCCTCAGCCTCGGGGAGAACTACTCCCTCCTCATCATGGGAGTCAGCAGCGGCGATGAAGATGGCGGTGGTGTCGATGGAGATGACTCCGGGGGCAATTCCCCGTCCCGGCGGCGTGCCGGAACAGAGACTTCTGTCCCCCGAAACTTGTCGTCGATGGCGGCGGCGCTGCGGAACTCTTCTGGAAATATGACTTGTGTTTTAGGGTTTTCGCATCTGAGGCAATATATAGGCGAAGGGGCAACGTCGGTGGAGGCTCGAGGGGCCCACACCACCTGGTGGCGCGGCAGGGGCCCACCCGCGCCTGGGTGTGGTTTGGCCACCTCGGCGCCCTCCTTCGTCTCTCCTTCGGACTCCGTGACGGTGCTGGAAAAAAATAGGGACGTGGCCTTTTGTTTCGTGCAATTCCGAGAATATTCGCAGAAGTACTTTTCTGAAACCAAAAACAGCAGAAAACAGGGAACTGGCACTGTGGCATCTTGTTAATAGGTTAGTCCCGAAAATGCATAAAATGATATAAAGTGTATATAAAACATGTAGCAATGGTATAATATAAGCATGGAACATCAGAAATTATAGATACGTTGGAGACGTATCAGGTACATATCCCACGTAGCAGGGGCTGGCATCTCCTCCGGGTGCTCGTGATGAACGAGGCGTAGTCGTGTCACGGTCATGTAAACCTGCAAATAGGCATTGAATTGTGCTAGATCAAACACGAGATCCTCCTGCCAGACTCGTGTCGTCGTAGTGTCCCACTCTGTAACATACGACTGAACCCTTCGCAGCCACTGAGTCACGGTCCTGTTAGTTCCCTTTCTTGACAACCTAAAATTGCGGTGTGTGTTCAACAATTAAGTAATGTTTAAATATGGACAATTGTGAAACACAATCAAACATTGCATAAATACATACCCGTGGACGAGTGATGGCATGGGATCCTCCGTTGGCGGAGGAAGTGCCATCTGGCAAAGACCGAATTGCCTCATAACCCTATGTTGGCCCATCTCCTCCACAGAGACATCGAATATGATCTTTGATTTTGTCATCTAGTACGCGCGATCTCTGGTGCAGAGCTCGGAAATACCACCGGGGTATTTAGCCTCCATGGCTACCTCCGTGTACGGCTCCCAGATAACGCAACCGCGCTCAACACGTCGAACTGCTCGTTGAATGAGACGTAGCAATTCCTTACCTGATCTTGAGCAAAGCGTCTCTGCACAAAACAAAAGTTAGTTTCAGTCGAAGTGTACTTAACTACTGCGTTAAATTAAAAGATTAGACATACCTTGCAACGTGTCCAAAGTGTACCGAAAGTAGGCATGTCGATGCGATCTGCGTCAAACAACTCGCCCACAGGGTAAGGCTCCTCAGCCAATACGTCTGGTTGTCCGATAGAGAACCTCTCCACGACCACAACTGCAACAGTATAGGGTATCCAAGCAGGCCTAACATACGCGACAGAAGATGGCACCCGTTGCCTTCATCGCATTGAGTATACCTGCATGCCTGTCATGAAGGATGCACACATTCGGCTTATCATGCACAACTGCTATTTTGAGCTGCCTGAAGAACCACGTCCAACTTTCAGTGTTCTCGCTCTCCACAAAAGTAAATACGAGTGGCACGATCTGATTCTTGCCGTCTTGACCAATGGCGGTCAGGATCTGACCCTTGTACTTGCCAGTGAGAAAATTGCTATCTACGCATATCATTGGTCGACAATGACTGAAAACTTCGATGCATACACCGAAAGAGAAGAACAAACGATGCAGCACCTTCACAGTTGGGAACTCTGGCATCCAGAAGTGTTGGATGTCGACATAGATGCCTGGATTCCGGGACTGCAGTGTGTGGAGGAGCCGGACAACTGAGTCGTATGAGTCCAGGAACGAACCAATTATGTTCTCAAGCGCCCTCTGCTTAGCCCTCCAAGCCTTGCCATAAGAAATGGTGTACTAAAACCTGGTAAAAACTTTATGCACAATAGCCTTCACTTCCATCGCTTTGCTCTGCACTATCTCCGTTTAAAGCAACCGAGCAAGAAGCGTGGACGAAAGGTTATGATGATCTTGAGGGATACTTGAAATACGACATGTGTGTAGTACTAGTCACTCAGCACCCAGTCTGTGTTAAACTTAGGGAGATAGCCATGCACCCTTCCGGGACAATTTGTGTCCTCGCATTCCATTGTCAGATATCTTTTACTTGACACCTTAGTTTTGAAAACCCTCGACTTGGACAATGCCCACAGAATGATTGCGTCCTGCAAATATTGCTTGCCGAGATATCTAGCACCCTTGGCCATGCTGTTCTGGTGATATTGCCAGGTAGAATCATGACCATCGTTCACGGTCATTGCAGAAGAGAAGTCCTAATTGCATGATGCAGGATTAGGTACCTCCCGTTCATTCTCTTCGTCCTCCGACTCATCAGAATCATCGGCAGAACCACTATCACCATCTGTATCTTCATCTTCCATTTGGTTCTGCATGCGCCATCTGCCTCGTCCGCCTCTGCCTCGACGCTATCATCATGTCCTCCTACTGCTTGACTGCTCTGCCCTGAATCGTAGCCACCACCTCCAACATCTCCCTGAGTACCATCATGTCCTTCTAAATGCATCTCTTCACTGCTCTGGCCAGGATCGTGCCCACCCTCGCCTTCAGGGGGATTGACCTCCTTCGCGACGGGAAGCAGTAAGGCGACAGGGTTAGTTCCCCTGCTTTCGCAACCTTGTAACCAACGCACCCACTGAGAGGTCCGATCTATCGGTCTAAAATAAAAAAAATGTCTGAACTTGACCTCGTCCACAATGCATGCACACCGACGGTGTGTGTTTCAGGATTAAGATCTAAACTTCCCGCCAACCAGTCTTTCAACCGACTAACGTACCATGTTTGCGGGGAAATCAGATCCAACTCCGCAGTGTGAAACTGACTCAGATCAGCCCCAATCTCATTTGTTTGGACATTACCGGCACCGTAGTAAAAAATACACTTCACTAAATTAGACATCTCTGCTGACCTAAAATATTATTAAGACTCGTCAACTATTGAGCACCACGAAATAATAATGTCTATAATATTCAATCTACGAAAATAAAAATTACTACCGGACCACCTAAATAATACCACACGACAAACTAAATAATTCCGTTAATCTAATTAACTGAAAACATAATTAACCGAAAAACACGTACCCTTGAAGCGTGCCTTGAGTCACCGGAGCAGCAGCACCAACACTACCACCACCACCACCACCGGAGCAGCACCACACCACGTCCAGCTCGGCTACCCCAACACCAACCTCCACCGCATCTCCATCATTGCTCCAAAAGTGCACCACCAAATCAACTCTACAAACTATCCCATGAGTAGATCGGCGTTCCTCTTGCTCCCTACTACCTCTAGGACGAAGATTCGCTGAAAGTTTGGACTAAATCGCCGGTGAATCGCGAGACACACGCGAGCAGGAAAATAAATGAGAGAGAAAAAGGCAGCAGCGCGAGGAGGAAGAAGAAAGGAGCGGGCGGCCTATTTCTCTGGCGTTTGTCGGCTGCGCCGCGGCCGACCAGCCACTCGGCTACGCCGTGGCCGATTAGTGGCCACACCTGACTGATAGGCTAGTCGACCGCTCGGCAAGCCTGGCCCACGACCTGCTCGGCTTTCTCTCGGCCGATAGGGCCTCCTCGGCAACGCCGTGGCCGACAGGGCCTGCTCGGCTTAGCCACAGCCGAGGGTGCACTATTTTTCAAATTTCTTCCGAACGTTTATTATTTCTGGAATTTAATAAAAAAAATGTATTATTTTAAAAAAATTAGCCCTGCGCTCACCCTCCTATGGGTGATTCATTTTTTTATTGTGCATATTTCCTAGTATTTGACCACGACAGGTGGGGAGGCAGGTGTGCACGTTAGGGGGGCAAACCCGGCGGCGAGGCAGGAGGTGTGCCCGGCGGTGACGACCATGTCCCGGTTGGTCCAAGAACCGGGACCAATGCTGGTCCACGTGGCCAGTTCTGGCTGGGCGTGGGGGAGACCCATTGGTCCCGGTTCTTAATACGAACCGGGACCAATGTGTGCCTTTTTTTTTGGTATTTAGGGTTTAGGGTGCCCCCTCTCCTCTCGCCGGTTCCCTCTCCCGGTGCCCCCTCTCCCTCTCGCCGGTGCCCCTCTCGCCGGTGCCCCCTTCCTCTCGCCGGTGCCCCCTCTCCCTCTCGCCGGTGCCCCCTCTCCCTCTCGTCGGTGCCTCCTCGTCTCCCCCTTCTTCGCATCGCCGACGTGCTCTCCATCGTTTCCGTACGCATATTATACGCTCTACTATATACACAGTACACGTTGATGCATATATAATTAATATTCGATCTCTTGCGAGAATACAACTATTTAATTACATGGAGATAGATCACATATGTAGTTCATCGTCCGAAGCATAATGTTCTCCCTTTTCATCGATGACCTCCCTAAGCAGAAATCCCGCCAATTCCTCTTGAATTGCTGTACGCGCAGTTCTGGGTCGATCTTCTCCCGCATTTTGCTGAAAGCAGTTGTTCTCCGCTCAGTGGTCAACTCGCGAATGAACTCGCAAACGTAGAATCCACATAAATTACTCCCCGGTGGCTGCTGCGGACTTTCACCGTTTTATAAGTTAGCTCATCTTTGAATGGACCTTCTACCTTCTGTTTGAAAATTGTCCAACACCTGCTTTGGCAAAGAAAATGAACAAAGGAGTTATTAATTACTTGACATCAGGGAACGAACGAAAGAGGGCGATATAATGCGATAATGATTGAAATTACTTGTTGAGCATTTCTTTCATGTCGGACCACAACGCTTGGTCCCAACTTAATGAGTCGTGGACTTCAACTATGGACTTGTCAGGTTGAATGCTTAGCAGAATCCAGTGGAACCTGCGGACGTTTACATAAAGCAGACATGCATAGCTCATCAATTACACTTAACATCGAGAAAGCCAAATAAAAATATGTACAAGACAGAAACACTCACCTGAAGTTGTAAGGAAATAGTATTTCCGTACAGAAATGTTGCATGGTTAAAAAGGTGGTCAGGTCATGCTCCACGTCTTTGGGGTGATTGACTAACGTATGTGAATTCACGATATATGGGTCAACGAACCCAACCTCAAAAACTTTAGATCTTTTGCATTCCAGCATCTTCATTCTGCATAATAGCGTACAAAAGGATATATATATAGTCAGGATAATATAATACAGGCAATGAACGAGCTGAGCTAGAGACTTAATTACGAAAATAAATCACTTACAGACAATAGCAAGAGAGGATAGATTTGTCGAGGGCGCGCTTTTGGAATAACTGGAACAGTTCAGTCAGTTGAACATGTATAATGTAACGTTTGAAGAAATGCTCCACTCTAACGTCCAGCGGAAACCACTCTTTCGCGTCCTTCTTTGATGTGTGCACCAGGTACCAGGTATGCAGATTTCGCATATGTGTTGATAGACCCGTCAGCTCCTCATTACTGACCATAGGCTCCCCTTGGACATATTTCCGTGCCATCTCTAACATTGGCGCATATTCATAGCCTAAAAGTTGACCAAGGCTCATACCCAAGGCGGTAGCCTGTTCCTTGGCCTGCGATACAGTGACACCAAGTTCTTTAGCAGCAGCTATGGCTCTGGGGTCCAATAATTCCAGGTCCTTATCCATAGCGACTCTGAAGTCCTTGTCGACATCGGAACACACTATGAGCGGGGGGACCGATTGATTTTTCTGCTGTCCGAGCTGGGCAATTTGTTTCCCGCTTTTTGCACTTCTTCCCTTGTTCTGCTCAGACTGGGCACGTGCTAGCTTAGTAAGTTCACGACCATAGTCAGATGGCAGATTCATCGATATCTGGGATGGCTGCTCAAGGAAGGACTTTCTCCACTTTTTGGATTTTTCATCGTATACCGGCTTCTGCTCGGGCTTTTTTGGTGCAAAAAAAGCCTTATTGTAGGCAGCCACCTCCGCGGCGTTTTCCGCTACAGTCCTGTCATAAGGTCTAATGGGAAGATTCTTATGAGGTACTGTTGGGAGGGGCGACCTTTTACGTTTCGGTGATCGCTTACCCCTCATAGTACGAGCGGTGGGCGGAAACGGCTGACGCGGCGGCGGAGACGGCTGCGCTGGAGACTGGTGAGGCGGTGAAGAGGACTGTTGCGCTGGAGAATGCTGAGGCGGTGAAGAGGACTGTTGCGCTGGAGACTGGTGAGGAGTCGATGGCCTTGGCTGCCAGTTCGGAAGCACGATGAATTCCTTTGGCCATAGAATGGTCGCTTTCTTGGCTTCTCCAAGTTCAAGCACCTCCCCATCTTCACCTGCAGGGTGTTGCAGCTTCAGCTCCTCATAATCTTTCATCACTTCATCCACCGCGACAACAGCGTAGCCATTTGGAACCGGAGAGAAATGGTAAGTTGGATTAGGTCCAATTGGTACGACATAGCCGACCGCCACCTTCACGGTTAAGTTAAAAACTTTCACATGCATCTCACAAGGTGTGCTCTCCGTGATATCATCCACTGGGTAGCGACGAAGTGGAGCCACTGCATCATCATTACCATCCTGGAGCTCCGTGGAAGCCACGCTGCTTTTCCGATTCGATGGGCCACCGGTACCATCGCATGCAGCTTCTACCATGTGCCGTTGAGATTGGCCGCTAGTACCTTGCTGGCTAAGCACGGCAATTTGTTCCTTCTGCAGCTTTAATTCTTCTTCTATATTACGCAGCCGGTCTGCAGCAGCGCGTGCTTCCATTGCCTCCCTTTCCTTTCTCCTCTGATGGCTTCTATCAGGAAATTTCTTCCTGTGCTCGGGAATCGCAATTGTCTTGGGCTTGGAGCCAGGTACGCCTCGTAACCGTCCGTCGTGTTCCTTATTCCCAAGGGCGCGTGTGAGCTCGTCATCCTCTCTATCGGAATGAACCGTCCCTCTCAACATCCTTTACTGCATTTCTAATTTCTTGGATGGGTAGTAGGGGATTATCTTTGTGTCTTCTGTTATATATGCACTTCCCTTCTGCGTCCAACGTGCCCCCATGCCCGTAAAACCAATTTCTTGCCCGTTCGATCCACTTGAGTGGCTCTGGAGTGATCCCATTAGCCAGCAGGTCCGCCTCAAGTTTCTCCCACTTAGGCATGCTAAGCGTAGCCACCAGGCCCCATAGTATGGTGGTACATCTTTAGAGCAGCATTTGCCGCATTTTTTGCAGACTTTTCCAGAGCTTCCTCTGATTTCTTGTACGCCACAAATTCTTCCCAGTAGTCCTTTATCTTCTCATACCCTTTATCGAAGTCTGGAGTCTTATTTTTCTTGACAAACAGTTTGTTCAATCTTTTCTTCCAGTTCTTGAATAGCTCGGCCATCTTCTTAAGTGCCCAGTCCTTGACTTTTTGCTCCATGATTTTCCGGGCAATCTTTTCTGCCTCATCTGGATCCTCCTCATCTGAATCCACCTCTGGCGCCGGCAGGGTGAAATTAACCATGAGCTTTCTCCAAAGTCTTTCTTTGCCCTCATCGCTGACATATAGCTGTCCTTTCTCCTTTGGCCGATGCCATTCTCGAACGGTGATCGGGATGAAGTCCCTAACAAGAACTCCGCATTGCTTTACCATTTTATTTTTAACACCAGGGGGAGCAGTCGGTGTGCCGTCTTCAGCGACTCTTTCGATCGTGTACCTTTCTTGGTCGCCCAACTTTTTGGCTGGGCCTCGTTTTGTCCTTACAGAAGATTTGCTCGATCCGGAGGGCTAAAAGAAGAAAGAGCGTTAATATATGTATATAGACAGCAGAGGCTTAATTAATACAATCTTCGGCTTCATTAATATATGTATATGCACCTCGCCGGAGTTTGCAACATTTAATGTTCCACCGGAGCCTTCGGCTTCTCCCTCGTCGGCTTCTCCCTCGCTGACTTCTCCCTCACCCCGGCCGTCGGGTTCTACCTCACCGGAGCCGTCTCTTCGGTTGAGAGACTCATCTCCCTCACCGGAGTTGTTCAAAAACTCCGTGGTGACATCGACAATATCTTCCGGCCCGCGGATTATATCCTGGAGGATATTTTCCTGATCTTCGTCTCGTTCCATAGTTTCTGCAAATTAAGAACAATGCACAAAACTTTAGTTGGGTAACTTGTTCCATATGTCAAGATACATCTACAATATCATCTCATTTGCAAGAACAAATTAGAAACTTCATATGCTGCCTTATAATCTCATTTGCAAGAGCACCTCGGGCGGGGAGCGGCAGAGCACCTCGGGCGGGGATTCTTGGGCGCGACGGCGAACTCGGAGACCCTAAACCATTAAGCTCAAGAACATAAGACTCAAGCTAAAATATACATCAATATAGCTAAAATCATTTGCAAAGCTAAAATTAAAATTAACATCAATATGTAGCAAAACTAAAATTAACATCAATATATAGCAAAACTAAAACTAACACTAACAAAACTAATTCTAGCAAATGGCTAACAGAAAATGGCTAACAAAAAATAGCTAAAACCTAGCAACTAACCTAGCAACTAACACTAACAAATGGCTAACAAAAAACCATCTACAACTAACCTAGCAATTTCTATAACCTAACAATTTCTATAACCTAACAATTTCTGAACATATTAATCATTTTAATCTACAATGCTACAATTTTAATCTAATTACTTCTAACCTTGAGTAGCAAAATTATGTTTAGAAATTTCTATAACAATTATAATCTATATCTAACAAATTTCTATAACAATTATAATCTACAATCTAGCTACAATGCAAAATTATGAAAAAAAAAGCACTCTCACCTTCAGTAGCTACGGTGGTGGTGGAGCGCGCCGGTGGTGGTGGAGCGGCGGCCAGCGGTGGTGGTGGACCACGCCGGTGGTGGTGGCGGGGCCGCGCCGGTGGTGGTGGGCCGCGCCGGAGCTTCGGGCCGGCGAGCAAGAGGGAGGTACGGCCGGCGCGTGGAGGCCGGCGTGGAGGTGGCGCGTGGCCGGAGGAGAGGTGGCGCGTGGAGGCGGCGCGGCGGACGTCGACGGCGGCGGCGAGGCGCGGCGTGGGGCGGCGCGGAGGTCGGGCAGCCTGACGGCGTCGTTTCGCTCCGCGTCGCCTCTGGTCCTTCGTCGATTTTGCGTGAATGAGGAAGAAGAAAGGGTGCCAGCAGTTATAGCAGGGGTCATTGGTCCCGGTTGCTGGCAAGAACCGGGACCAATGCCTCTTTGGTCCCGGTTCTTGCCAGCAACCGGGACCAAAGAGTGGGTAATTAATGCCAGATCGCGGCACGCGTCTATGGACTCATTGGTCCCGGTTCTTGCTAGAAACCGGGACCAAAGAGTCCTTTTTCAAAATTATTTCGAACTTTTCAGTTCTGAAATTTTGTTGCCGCCTTTTTTTTCTTATTTAGGTGTTTGGATATGAATTTCAAATGGTTTTGAATCTGAAAAGACTTTCAACATGAAAAGTTTTTAAATTTGAATAAATAATCCAAAACCATTTTCTGTTTTCTAAAATAATTATTCTAACTATACAAACTATTAACCATTTTGCCATTTTCAATTAAAAATGCATTAACTTTATTGCATATTTTGAATTGACAAGACTTTCAACATGAAAAGTGTTTGAATTTGTATAAATAATCCAAAATCCAAACTCGACTAATAATATGTATAAATCGATCAAAAATGATTAAGTAAGATTTATGATTAAGTAATAATAATTATTAATTCAGTTAATTCTATTTTTGGTGTTGTAAAATCCCATGGCAAGCAGAAGTAAATGCAGAACAATTTCAGTGAACCTATATTTATAATATGTAATAATAATTATTAATGCAGAACAGTTTCTTTTGAGTGCTTGTGAGCTGTTGGATCACTCTGTGAGCCACCAACCGGGACTAAAGGGAATCCCACCAATAAGGAAGAAGCACACGGATCGTGTGTTTCTTTCGAGCGCTTGTGAGCCGTTGGTTTATGTTGTCAATGTAATTTGCATGGTTTGTTTAATATCAATGCGAAAAGTAGTCACCCATCAATCTTGGATACATTTTACACGATCGTCGTCTTAGCTAGATCAGAAGTAGTTCATGACAACAATCTTGGGTACATAGACAAACCATAGGTTAGTCATACTCCTGCCTAGTCCAATAATACTCGTCCTCGTAGTCGTCGTAGTCGCCCCCTCAATGCAACCGGAAGCAACTGCGTCATAATCACGTGGCAATCATGAGACTTCAGGTTCTGGAATTTTTTCTCTGCCATATTTATTATTCCTTTTATATTTGACGAGAAGCCAGCCGGGACCTTGATACTGCTCAGGCATTCAAAAAGATTTCCTTCTCTGCTTTGGTAAGAGCGTAGCTGCTTAAGTATTGACGCCCTTTATCCGTCTGCTTGTTGTATGGGTCTTTCATACGTTGCTGGTCTGCCCGTGCTTCCGGTGTATCTTTTGTCTTCCCATACACGCCCAGGAAGCCTAGCAGGTTCACGCAAAGATTCTTCGTCACGTGCATCACGTCGATTGTAGACCGGACCTCTAGGACTTTCCAATAGGGTAGCTCCCAGAATATAGAGCACTTCTTCCATATGGGTACGTGGTTGTCAGCGTCAATCGGAACAGATAGACTGTCAGGACCCTTTCCAAAGATTACTTCTAAATCCTTGACCATGTCATATATAACATCACCATCAGGGAGGTTAGGCTTCTTCCGGCGATCTGCCTCACCGTTGAAATGCTTGCCGGACTTTCTTACGGCATGACTGTTCGGAAGAAATCGACGATGCCCCAGGTACACATTCTTGTTTCCCAAATGTATACTTTCAGTCTTATCTAAACAGTGCGTGCATGCATTGTATCCCTTGTTTGACTGTACTGAAATGTTACTAAGAGCAGGCCAATCATTGATGGTTACAAACAGCAACGCTCGTAGGTCAAATTCCTGTTGTTTGTGCTCATCCCACACATGTACACCTGGTTCGGACCACAACTGCAAAAGTTCATCAACTAATGGCGTTAGGTACACATCAATGTCGTTGCCGGGTTGCTTCAGGCCTTGGATGAGCACTGGCATCATAATGAATTTCCGCTTCATGCACAACCAAGGAGGAAGGTTGTAGATACATAGAGTCACGGGCCAAGTGCTATGACTGGAGCTCTGCTCCCCAAAAGGATTAAATCCATCTGTACTTAGACCAAATCTTAAGTTCCTTGCGTCATCTGAAAATGTCGGGAACTCTCTGTCGATTTTTCTCCACTGGGACCCATCGGCGGGGTGTCTCAACTTCCCGTCTTTCTTACGCTCTTCTTTGTGCCATCGCAACAACCTGGCATGCTCTTTGTTTCTGAACAGACGTTTCAACCGTAGTATTATAGGAGCATACCACATCACCTTAGCAGGAACCCTCTTCCGGGGGGGCTCGTCATCGCCCTCAACATCACCAGGGTCATCTTGTCTTATCTTGTACCGCAGTGCATTGCATACCGGGCATTTATCCATGTTCTCGTACTCACCGCGGTACATGATGAAGTCATTAATGCATGCATGTATCTTCTGCACATCTAATCCTAGAGGGCAGATAGCCTTCTTTGCTTCGTATGTAGTCTCGGGCAATTCGTTATCCTTTGGAAGATTCGGCTTCATTATTTTCAGTAACTTCTCAAATCCCTTGTCAGAACAACCAGTCTCTGCCTTCCATTTCAGCAGTTCCAGTGTGGTACCGAGCTTTGTGCTGCCATCTTCGCAGTTTGGGTACAGCAACTTTTTGTGATCCTCAAGCATGGCCTCCAACTTTAGCTTCTCCTTTTCTGTATCGCATTCTCGCTTTGCATCGGAAATGACCCCACCAAGACCATCAGCGGGCTCATCTGATGCCCGATGTTCACCTCTTTCTTCTTCAACGTCATCCATAACAGTATCACCGCATTCCTCAGGGAACATAGGATAGTTGTCATCATCCTCCTCTTCTTCATTGTCTTCCATCGTAACCCCTCTTTCTCCGTGCTTGGTCCAACAATTATAGCTGGGCATGAAACCTTTCCGAATCACGTGGTCTTGAATGGTTCTCGGGTCAGAGTACTCCCTGACGTTCCGACACTTCTCACATGGACAAGGCATAAAATTATTCACTTTGTTTGCCTCAGCCACATCGAGAAATTTATGCAGGCCTGCAATAAACTCGGAACTGCGTCGTTCGCCGTACATCCATCGCATCCGTGCATCCATCTGCATCATATATATAATTAAGTTTATCAAATACCATTACAATAACATTTTGAATAGTGAAATGACCACCGTACATCGATACGTGCAATATTTCTGTATCAATTACAGACGAAAAGGATAAATTTGCTAACCTCGGCCGAGGATATCATTTTGTGTGAACTTAAGTGTGGGTCGGGCATTTCATCGAACACATCTTGTGCGTGGCAAAGGAAAAAAAAATAGCACCCACTTCCCACCAATCCAAGAGAAAAAAATTAGAGGAGAGAAGGGGGGTGGGGGTTATTTATAGGCAGGGAGGGGTATTGGTCCCGGTTCTTGGCACTAACCGGGACCAAAGCTCCGCCGCACACCACGTGTCTGGCTCTGGAGCTTTGGTCCCGGTTCGTGCCAAGAACCGGGACCAATACCCCCAACCAAACCGGGACCAATGGTCCACGGGGCCGTGGCAACTCGAACCGGGACCAGTGCCTGCACTGGTCCCGGTTTTTACCTGAACCGGGGCTAATGGCTAGGGCGGCCCTGGACCAAAGATGGTTTTTTACTAGTGCGACTTTGTCGGTGATGTCCCGGTCAATGACAACGAAGAAGGACCGGCGACGGACACCACGCGGGCGAGAGCAGCCGGCTGCGACGCATGAAGGCTAAACTATCACAATTGCGAAAGAATCACAATTCAGTTCAGAATCATCTCCTACGCGATATCATGTAGACAACGACGTTGGCACGAATCCATCTGTCCGAAAGAGGCTCGTACGCGTGTCGTGTCGTTGCTTGATGTCGGCACACCAACCAGCAGGGACGTTCCTCGCGAAAGTGCGTACTCCACCTCCAGCAGGTAAGTGTGTGCTCCACCTCCAGCAGGGAGTGCGTGCCTAACAAAGCCCACATATATATATATCTATCTTATTGAAATATATTTCGTGAAATTTATGTTTCAAACTTTTATGAAATAGTTGTTATTGAACTACATATGTTAGTGAAAATATATTTCAATATAATTATTTCTATTAGAACGGAAAAATAATAATTTCTATTACTTTCTATTATATTTCGCTGCTAAATTTGCAATTTAGAAATTACAACGAAAATATTGTTGTGTGTCGAACAATATGGTTCACATCCGACTAAAAAAATGTTTTCTGTGTGTCCCAACAAAATCAAGCAACAACAAAAACATCTTTCACCATACTGGGAAACAAGTTGAATGGATCATCTAACTATAATTTTTTATTGATTTCACATTAAAAAAATATGTTCATACAACTCAGGAAGATTTTGTTTTGTTGATTTCACATGACTAATTCTACCCGGTGGTGAAGGAGTGACCAATCATAACAATGGGACGTCCCTTTTCAAAAAAAATATCGTTCTATTTTATTCAGACCAAGATGCAATAAAATGTCAATCACTTCCATTCCATCGGCCGTGTCTCTTTCTCGACCCTATCACGATAACAACAGAAATTATTACTCACCAATTTCTGTCGACACACAACAACAAAAACCAAGTTTGAATTGTGGCCACGGACTACTACTGGACCACTTGCAATGCATGCTTACAAACACGTACACATGCACTATAAGATACGATGCACCACCCAAGAAGTTTTTGCCAACAACACTTGCTTGCATTCCAAAAACGGTTTCTGGCTGAGCTGAATCCATGGCGAAACGTTGGCTGATGCTGCTCTTCTTGGCGTTCCTCTTGCCGGCGGCGAGCCCAACGCCGTGCCATCCTGATGACCTCCGCGCGCTGCGGGGCTTCACCGACAACCTCAGCGGCGGGGGCGTACTCCTCCGTGCCGTGTGGTCCGGCGCCTCGTGCTGCGGCTGGGAAGGTGTGGGCTGCGATGGCGCAATCGGCCGCGTCACGACGTTGTGGCTCCCGAGCGCGGCCTCGCGGGGCCCTTCCCTGGAGCATCCTTGGTCGGCCTCGTGCGGCTGGAGGAGCTCAACCTTGCCAACAACAGGCTGGTCGGCACCATCCCATCATGGATTGGTGAGCTTCACCACCTTCGCTACTTGGATCTCTCACATAATTCATTGGTTGGCGAGGTACCCAAGAGTTTGCAGATACAACTCAGGGGCCTCACCACCGCTGGTCGTTCACAGGGTATGGCTTTCACTAACACGCCATCGCATGTGAAGCGTAACCGAAGAACACTCTACGAACAACCAAATACAATAACTGGGACCAACAACACTGTCAGATCTGGGAGCAACAATGTTGTTTCTGGAATGCACAACACTGTCATGTCTGGGAACACCAACGTTGTGTCTGGGACCCACAACACTCTCGTAACTGGGAGTGACAATGTCGTAAGTGGTAACAACCAAGTCGTATCTGGGAACAGCCATGTCGTAACTGGGAACCACAATGCCGTATCCGGGAACCACAATACCGTATCCGGGGACCACCATACCGTATCGGAAGACCACAATACCGTATCCGGGGACCACCATATTGTATCAGGAAGCCTCAATACCGTATCTGGGAGCAAGAATATCGTATCTGGGAGCAACCATGTCGTAACTGGGAGCAACAAAGTCGTGACAGGAGGTTAATGATCTGTCAGTGGATTGTTTCCATCTTCCCTAACGGAGCTCACTTCCTTGTCCAAGTTCAGTGTAGCTCACAATCACTTTGTGGGGCCAATCGCGTTGTGTAGCTTCATCTATATAGCATCCTTTTCCAACTTTGAATAAAACTGCCCTACAATATCTTACATATATACATGCTGACGTGAATATCAACGGCGGCTTGTGGCTAGTGTAGACCAAGCGTGTTTGTTCATGTACAAATTTGCACCGTTGATGTCTGCATGTGGTGATTATTTCATATCTTCTATTCTCTGCGATGTGTGATGAGTTATTATCGTGATTGGGTTGTGGTTCACATGGTGAATTATAACTGCTTAATGTCAGCTAGCTATACACTTCTCTGGTGCAAGTGTCAATATTACACGCATCAATGTCGAATGTCTGGATGAAGGAGATGGAGCAAAAGAGCAGAGATTAGTACAAATAAATATGTACTGTCCATCCGACTTGATCTAATGGACCAGATCCCTCGATACTAGTATAGTGCAACGAGCAAAGTATTTATTCGGCCAAGAGTAATAATTCCCACAGAACTCGACCATCGATGCGCTTGGGAAGAAAATTGCCCGATCGTGCCAGAGCTTTTGCCAGCAGGCAATATAGCAAAATGGTTGCGGAAAGTTTTTTCCCCGGCACACAGCTTGATGTCTTTTTTTCGAGAATATGCCATGGAAAGGCGTATCATTAACACTACAAGAATAACCCCTCTACAACAATACATATTTGGCAACGCTATAAATATTCGTTGCAAAATTCTATCTTAGATACACATGCATGTGTTGGCGAGATACCTTGTCCATTTGTACAGATTGCAACCCGTGAAAAAAATGAGCCCAGCCCACTCAGCACGATTCCCTTAATTTCTCTAACCTACCAGCCCCGCACCTTGCTGTCCCAATCCTCACCTTCCTCAAACCTAGCCGCCTCTCTCTGCTCCTCTCGGCCGTTCGCGATGCCTCCATCGCCGATGACCGGCTGCAGCAGCATGGATGTCCCGGGGGCGCCAAGGGGTCGCTGGCGGAGTTCTTTGTCCGACCCACTTCGGCCGTGGTGGCGACGTGCTGGCTCTCCTCGGGGTGGGGACACCGGACACAGATGCCCGGAAAAGCCGGAGGAGCCTCTCGCGTCGATGAATGTCGACGTGGCCAATTCTGCGACGGCGGCATCGGGCTATGTGGAAGACATGAGATTAAGAGGTTAACGATGGTGTTCTTTTCCAGTTGTTGAAAGCGAGCTATTCATTCATGTGGGAGATGGGAGGGTCTCTAATTTTGGCGCCAAGAATTATTCTTGCGTGAAAAATAATCAGGTTTGGTCTTTCGTCGAATTTGAAAGTTGTTTTAAAATTCTTTGTTTTAATAACTTGTTGAGTCCAAGGTGCGTTTTATTTTCAAATGAATATATTTTCTGTTTCTTTCAAGATTTCGCTGCAAGTTTAAAATTTCAAGGATTAACTAGTTTATTTGTTGAATGATTAACTATGTTCAGAAGAAGGGATCAAGAGGCAGGGATCAGAGGAAGGCTGCACCTGCCGTCGCTGCTGCAAACAAGAGGCCACTTAATTAATCAAAATGTGACCAGTTGATTTGGCCCATGATTAGCTTCCAGTTCCTGTGATTTACTAACGAGCTCATCATCTCGTAAAAAGAAGTAAACTTTATGGGGTGGCAGGTCAGGAGGGTGAGGTTGGGGGAGAGGATACTGGCGCAGCAGCTGCTGGTCTCTCTGTTCGGCAAGAACTCCTTTTTTACTGGAATTAGGCCAAGGGGCAAAGATCAGCGGTAAGGGGCCTGTTGCCTTGCAAAGATGCATGCGCTCACGTTGCATGAACGATCTAGTCAATTAAAGGATTATTATCTTCTGTTTGATGGATTAATCCCGTCGTGGTTATTTCTTATCCAGATTTCCTCCCGTATTTCGATATGTGTGATAACCACTATGGCTCGTGAGTCTGATGAGTTATTTTAAATGCGAAAGACAGAAATAAATTTCATCTATGTCAAGAATGTGATAAAGGAGGCTCACGTGAAAAATCGCCGCTGATTTTTGTGAAACTGGATATAGCCAAAGCATTTGACTCCTTGTACTGGGCTTTTCTGCTGCGAGTTTTGGATCATATGGGCTTTGGCCAAAGATGGCGTGATCTCGTCTCCCTGCTGTTGGCCTCTTCCCTTCTAGGATTTTGCTCAATGGTAGCCCTGGTGCACCTTTTGTTCATCGGAGAGGGTTGAGGCAGGGGGACCCTCTGTCCCCCATGCTTTTCATTTTGGCCATGGAACCTTTGCAACGTCTTCTCAAACGGGCAACTGAGCAGGAGCTCTTATCGCCGCTGAGGTTGCGTGCAGCAAGGCTGAGAGCAAGTTTTTATGCAGATGACGCAGCTCTTTTCGTTAATCCACTGAAATCTGACATCTCGGCCGTCCAGCTTATCCTCAAATTATTTGGTGATGCCTCAGGTTTGCGCACGAGTTTGGAAAAGTGTGTTGCCTACCCGGTGGCATGTGGAGATATTTCTTTGGGTGATGTGCTTGCAGATTTTGGTGGGGCAAGGGGGTCCTTTCCCTGCAGATACCTGGGCCTGCCGCTAGGGTTCAGAAAGCCAAGAAGAATTGAAGTTCAGCCTCTGTTCGATAGGGCGATTGGGCGCATGTAAGGGTAAGCTATTGAACAGAAAAGGAAGGCTAGCCCTCATCAACAGTGTGATCACGGCTACGGCGACATACTTCCTTACTGTTTTCAACCCTGAAAAGTGGATGCTAAAGAAGTTCAATAAATTGACGAGAAGCTTTCTATGGACGCCGGACGAGGAGGCACGGGGAGGGAAATGTTTGGTAAGTTGGAAGAGGGTTTGTGCACCAACGAGTTATGGTGGACTTGGCAAGACCCACAAGCTTTCAGTAGGGCTTTGCGGTTGAGGTGGGAATGGTTTCGCTGGGCTGCGCAAGATCGGCCATGGAAAGGAACTGACACGCCCTGTGATAAAAATGACAGGGATCTTTTTGCTGCTTGCACCACTATTTCGGTTGGAAACGGCGAAACGACGAAGTTCTGGGCTGATTGTTGGCTCAATGGAAAGGCTCAAAGACAAATCGCACCACTTCTCCTCCCGCTTGCATCTCGGAAGAACCTGTCGGTCAAGGAGGCGTTAACGGCGGGCAGATGGATGCGAGGGCTGCACCGCATCGGCAATGAGGAACAACTGGAGCAGTTTCTGGTGCTTTGGAATAACATCCAAACTGTAATCCTCACGGATAATAGAGACACGATATCCTGGAACCTCACGGCAGACAAGAACTACTCTGCAAGTTCTGCGTACGACATCCAGTTCTTGGGCAGGATCAAGCAACCCGGCCCTTGAGAGTGCCTGGAAGATTAGGGCGAAGTGAAGGGTCAAGTTCTTCTTCTGGCTTCTATTACAGAATAGAAACTGGACTGCGGATCGGCTTCTGGCTCGAGGATGTCCTCATGATGATGAATGCTGCTTGTGCGATCAGCAGCTTGAAACCGCAAACCATCTAGCCTTTCAGTGCCCCTTTGCAAAGGAAGTGTGGATGCAGTTTCAGGGGACGTTTGCCTCTGCAGTTCAGTTATGTTTCGCAGCCTCGTCGATCAATAGCTGGTGGGCCAAAGCAAGGAGGGTAAAACCTGAAGAACTGAAGACGAAGAACATCTCCCTATCGGTGTATGTGATCTGGCATATATGGAAGGAAAGGGGAAGACGAATTTTTCAGCAAGAAGCCAAGCCGGCGCATGCTGTCACAAGCATGATCAGAACGGACATCGAGCTCCTCGATTTGGCCTTTGCCAATGACCACAGATAGATTGGGTTGAGTGGTTTTTTCCTTTCCATTTGTATTGTCGGAAGTTCCTGGGAATTTTGTGCCAGGATCCGATTGTATTTGGACCTTTTTCCCACTCCTTTAATGCAAAAGCAGAGCGCCTGCTATTCCCGTAAAAAAAGAAATAATTTCTTGCACGCTGACTTAGCTTTGGTATGCCACCAAGGTGAGTATCCCTACAATGTTTATAGCAAGTACTTAGTAGAATTCATTACGCCCTTCACATTGTCTCAACCATATTAATACTCAAAGCGAAATTTGTATTTGCAGGTCCCATACAAGGTTTCATTTTCATCAACAAGACTTGCTATATTCGGACATCAGCTCTGGACATGTTAGGCAAAATAGTAGAACTAATAGCACTAGGTAGAATACCATAGTTTTTGTACAAGATTGTAAATTGACAACTCTTGAAATTTTCGTGTATGAGATGGTGATACCAATAATAAATAATGAATTCTTTGTCATGCGAAGCAATGTTATTCTATGATTTCTGTGTTATGTGGTATGTCCTAGATCAACTATGTTCTCCCACCAAGAAAAATATCAAGTAAAGAAAATAATATTTTGGGAAATTTTATTTTCATTCCGCATAGGATGTCTCTACCAACGCATACAATGGTTGCATGTAGCTATTGTTTCAATGCTTATCCCATTGGTTACCAACGCACGTATATACGTTGCATTGTATTCTTGCAACGCCCAATAACGCAACGCATTTTTATCTGTTGGTAAGATCACTAGCAACGCCTATTTAGACATTTAGATACACATAATTGCGTTGCTGTAGGGGTTCTTCTTGTAGTGATTGTCATAGAAGGAAAAGCCAAGCGGCTAGTACAACGCCCCGGAAGAGGCTACAAGGATAAACACACGGGTCGGTTCGTGCTCTCACATATACTCGCCGACCTAACCCACCGTATTACAATGATTACTCGCCCTCGCTCCACCTCCTCGGCCCACTGCCATGTCGCCAAAAACTTCTCCTCTTAGGAGTCTCGCCTTCCTCCATAAATTTGCCTCCATCTTCACCCGATCAATCACCACGTGGAGGATGACTGTGCCCCATTGAAGACCACGTCATTGCGGTGTGTCTAGATACACAACATAACTTGAATGATTGCCGACCAGATGTCCTGGTGATCTGCCGCACGCTAGGCCTCGACAGTCCAAGGTATGATATATATGTATCCTACTGTGGTAGCCACTCCAGGATTTGCCATTCGCTAAGCCTGACGTGCCACCCCTATCTAGCCACCACGCATCCGAGAAGGAGGTGCCTCAAAGTCTCCGGCTCCTGGTCACATAGGGGTCATGCGGCCGGATGCGACATACGCCTCTTGTGTAACCTATCCACGGTCCAACATCGGTTCTTGGCCACTAGCCAAGTGAAGAATTTGTAGCTCATAGGTGCCCCGGACTTCCAAATGGGAGCATGCATCAGATTATTCTCCGTGCACATCTCAGCCTGATTAGTAGTTCGTTTGTGATTCATTTTACTGTAATTTTTATCATACAAGTACTGAGAAAATATTTGCATTCAGATGATTTAACAGATGAGCTGGTCGAACAAGCATGGCTTTCCCATTGCTGCACCTAGTAGTTACTAAATCATGTCTGAGAATGCTAAGTTTAGACAAATACTCAATACCTGTAACAAGATTCCTCAAACAACTTTGTGCTGGCCTGTTTTAAATTCAATTCAGGCACTTGTGATTTAACATATCTTTCATGTGTGATCCAGCCTGACTTTGCACGAAGGAACAAATATTTTACTGGAGATTCTGAGGCTTAGGACCCTGTTTCATTTCCTTGTGATTTAACATATCATGCATGTGTGATCATTTCCTTGAATTTCATTACTGAACAACATATTATATAGAACAAAAATTTACGGAGGACAACTTATCTTTTTACAATGATTACATGTGGTGCTCTGTTTTTCATAGTTTGTTGGTTTCTGGGACTGAGAGAGAGATGTATGATTTCAAATTATGAACAAAATCAAGTTTACCTTCTTTATTGTTTATTTATTTTAGAGTGGCCATGGTTCGATTTGTATGGATCATAACCCATTGGGCTTCTCATACCTCGATCTCTTGTTGGCAAAACTTACTTGCAGTGGCAGCTTTTGACGTAGGTTATATCCTGAGATTTGCGGTTATCTGGTCCTGCTACTACTGCCGCTTTGCCATCACCTTTCATTTTCTCGAACACGCGTGTAAATGCATGTCATTTTACCGCATATCCTGTTTGTGTGGTTACGAAAGCTAGTACTGTCAGGCTAGCCCCGTTCCCCTTTCCCCTGCTACAGTAAATCGAGGCGGAGAAAAGGCGATCCAGGTCTTCGCCGGCGAATCCGCTGCTTCCCTCCATCTCTGGCGCCGTTCCGGCGTCGTGATGTGGGGGGAAGCTCCGGATCTCGTCCGTGCGAGTCGTTAGGTGTAGGTTTGTTAGTAGTAGGGTTCCTGGTGGCTCCGCCGTGAGGGGCGAGGGGGCGCTGCTGTGGTGTTGTGGTGCCGGAGCTCGTTGCCCTTCCCGGCGATGCCTTCGGCGGAGTCGGCGAGCTGCGGGTGGTAGGTGCTCTCGGATTCCTAGATCCGTTGAGAGTTTGTGCTCCGGCCTTGGTCGACGGCGCGAAGACGGCGACCGGCGTGAGGAGCTTTTGTCCCCTGTTCCTCTCTTCGCTGCGGTAGGATGGGCCCTGCTCCTGCTGTGGAGGTTCTGGGGGGGTGCGGCCGTCTTGGTCGCCTAGACAGGAGCTTCATTTCGTGGTTCTCGGAGGTGCTCGCCGGCTTTTCAAGCGCTGCTCTGCTTTCTCCGGCCGGCCGTGGTGGCGAGGGGAGGAGCGCATGGTTCAGCTTGCTCTGTTTTCTGAAGGCCTTGCTTCGTCGTGCCCTGGCCTGCCGTGGTGGAGAGGGGGGAGTTTCATGGTGTGCTTGGTTTCTCGGCGACGGCTCCGGCAAAGAGAAAGTCGTGCTCAGTGCAGGGTTGATGGAAGATGGGCGGAAGCGGGGAGGAAGTTCCATGGCCGTGCGTGTTCAACGTGCTCGGTTTCGTCGCCTGCGGCGGACGGCTCATGCGTTCTTCAACAAGAGTGGGGGTGCTCTCTCTCCGGGGCGTGGCGGCGGCCTGGGCTTCCTCTCCGGCGACAAAGAGGTTGCTAGCAGGTGGTGCGGTGGATCAGCGGTCAAGGTTCCAGGTTCTTCTTGGCGTTGTCGCTGTTGTTCTGAGTTTCTTTCTTCTTTGTTCTTCGGCGTGCGTCTGTTCTTCTTTCTGTAATTGGCGTTGTTCGCACGCTGGGAAGATCCACTATCAAAAAAAAAAAGCTAGTACTGTCATGTAAGACGTGTGTGTGTGTGTGTGGCTATTTAGGTGTCCTCCTCCTATCCAGTTCACTAGTCAGACTTTGAAGTGCCAACTTCATTTAATCTAATGCATATACACCGTACTGTTCAGGAAGAGAAAGTTTTCCAGCATTTGTAACTGACCATAATTACTAGTGGCGTGAGTATATATGGACACGCCACTAGTAACCAATTTCCTAGTCGCATGCCTAGTTCAGATGTTACGTTTCACGCGCAAACAGCCAACGGATCGCTAAACCCTAGGAGTCATCTCCGGCCAATCATATCGCACAAAACAGCCTCCCGCGGATCGCCCTGGCAAAGACGATCTGAGCCGTCCATGACCAAGTGATGCAACGTCCCGAAACTCACCTCTCCCCCCGAAAGCACACAACAGACGCATGTGAAAAAAAAAAGAAAAAACAAGACCGACAAAACAACGCCACCCCTTCGTCTCTCGCTCCGCACGCACGGGTGGCACAACTCTCTCCCTCGACACCATTTTCTCTCCGCCTGCGCGGGTGGTGCGCCGCTCCCAAGCCTCGCGGCCCGCCGGCGCGGCTCCCCCCGGCTGATTCCCTCGCCGACCGACGCCCTACCTCCCCGCGTCCTCCACAACGAGCCGCCGCCATTAACCCTAGCTGCTGGCCTGCCTGCCGGACTTGCGCGTGTGCCTGGGCCTTGTCGGACGCGTTCACCAGCCGCCTCCCTAGTGCCCGAGCCCGCCACCATCGCCGGCATGGAGGCTTCTACAGCCAGATCGACGGGGTCGCCCACACCCCACGTGGCCGAGGGTGCTGCAGGCCGGCGACCTCGACCCCCTTTCTCACCGGCACATCCCCTCCGCCGTCCTCGTCTCCCCCAGCACGGCCCCAGCGCCTCCGCCAAGACCTAAGGGCGAGCCACAACCTATTTTTTTTGTTTTCTGAAATTGTTACTAGTGGCGTGCTAGTTCAATGGCACGCCACCAGTATTTGCGTTACCAGCGGCATGCGGCGGCACGCCACAAATATCTATTATCAGTAGCGTCATATTAGTGGCGTGCCACCCACACGCCACTAATAATGAAAATGGCACGCCACTAATAGGCTTTTCTGTACTAGTGTATGCTCCTAGACATAACCTATGAGGTTCTATAGGAAGAATAAGTGCTTAATATTCTTGTCATGATGATAAAAGCAACACGTTGACTCCCTTGCCAGATGCGCCTTGCAAGTATCTTCGAATGTACCACGTAAAGATTTTAATTTTCAATGGCACTTTCATTTTCAAATATGCTTATTATTTATAAGTAGCCCATCTGAATGGACTAGTGCTTTGTTCCTGGAATCCACCACGAAAGGAGGTGTGATTCTGGTTATGAGAAACATAAGAAACTGAGACCAAATCACGACCAGAAGCAACTATTCAAACTCAAAAAGAAAACTCTTTATAATTTTTTTGCTGGAAGAGTATGAGATTGGCGTAATATGTTGGATCTATTATTGAGCCTCATGGGCGAGTATATATAGGCGTACATGTGATCATCTTCGAGTACAAGTCAGGTTAGGATTGTAGGGAAACAGATCCTAACTCTATCCTAAACTATCATAACAACCGTATATGCCTATACTCTAACACTCCCCCAAAGTCGTAGCGGTAGCGTCGTGAACAACAAAAACGTCGCGGACGGTCAGCCTGGAGTAGAAACCGAAGCATATCGGTGGGCTAACATCCCCTCGCAGTAGTAGCGGGAACGCCATGGACGATGTCGCGGCGCGGACGCTTGAACTGTAGGGTAAGCTGATGAGGTACTCGGGCGAGGTGGTAGCGCTTTGTGCCGATGTCGAGGTAGCCGAGAGCGCTGGGAGATGTAGCCATGGTCGAGGAAGTCGGATGAGGGGACGCTTTGGCCGATGTCATGGTCGGTGTCATGATCGGGGTCGCCGGTGTCGAGGTAGCCGCAAAAGATACCGCGTATGCTAGGTGCGCGGTTGACGAAGACGCGTCGAGGCAGTCGATGCAGTCCGAACCGTCGAGGATGAGGTGCAGCCCTAATTTTGCCAGAACCAAGCGCACATCGTGGTTGAAGACATACTCCGGTTTTGCTAGAATCGGGTACACAAGAAAGAAATTGGTGACGCAGTCTTGGCAGACGGAGACGGGGTAGTCGGGTGCCGAAGAAGACGTTGTCAAAGCCGATGAAGATGAGGCGCCGATCCGAGCTTGCCAAACTCGGGGACGCGTCGGGGAAGAAGGCACGTGCCGGTGTTGCCAGTACCGGGCGTGCGAAGATGGTGACCATCACGAATCGTGGTGGATTTAGACGAAGAAGGCGGCAAAACCAACGGCGGCTTGGAGGAGCCATGTTGGACGTCTGGAGAGGCGTGGCGGCAATTGTCGAAGTTGGCGAAGAACCTTACGGTGACAAAGACCAGTAGCGGCGGTGGTGTCGAGGTTGTTGTACAGCGACAATGCTGGGATACCAGGGCAGCTTGCCAAGGGGGCGCGGTAACCTGCCGAGGGGGCTACGACAGACAAGACAACCTGGGGGGCTGCGATAGTCTGCCGAGGTCCGTGGCAGCCTGCCGGGAGGCCGCGGTAGCGAGACCGCGACAGGTGGGGAGGCAGGCGTGCACGATAGGGGGCAAACCCGGCGGCAAGGCAGGAGGTGTGCCCGGTGGTGACGACCATGGGCGACGGCGCTGCGACCCGAAGGGGTGGCGCAGCGGTAGCACGTTGCTCGATCGGTGGTAGGCGTGCGTACTCGGGGACGTGCTTGGTGGAACAAAATGCGGTCGGCTAGGCTTATGCCTTTCTTGCGCACCCACAGCGGGGCCGGATGTCTCCTACGTGATATCATGTTAGACAACGACGTTGGCACGAATCCATCTGTCCGAAAGAGGCTCGTACGCGTGTCGTGTCGTTGCTTGATGTCGGCACGGCCTCTCCATGAAGGATGACGCGATTTTGTACGTACGTGCTCCACCTCCAGCAGGTAAGTGCGTACCCCACCTCCAGCAGGTAAGTGCGTACGTGCTCCACCTCCAGCAGGGAGTGCGTGCCTAACAAAGCCCACATATATATATATATATCTATCTTATTGAAATATGTTTCGTGAAATTTATGTTTCAAAATTTTATGAAATAGTTGTTATTGAACTACATATGTTAATGAAAATATATTTCAATATAATTATTTCTATTAGAACGGAAAAATAATAATTTCTATTATATTTCGCTGCTAAATTTGCAATTTAGAAATTACAACGAAAATATTGTTGTGTGTCGAACAATCTGGTTCACATCCGACTAAAAAAATGTTTTCTGTGTGTCCAAACAAAATCAAGCAACAACAAAAACATCTTTCACCATACTGGGAAATGGATCATCTAACTATAATTTTTTTGTTGATTTCACATTAAAAAAATATGTTCATACAACTCAGGAAGATTTTGTTTTGTTGATTTCACATGACTAGTTCTACCCGGTGGTGAAGGAGTGTCCAATCATAACAATGGGACGTCCCATTTCAAAAAAAATGTCATTCACTTCCATTCCATCGGCCGTGTCTCTTTCTCGACCCTATCACGATAACAACAGAAATTATTACTCACGAATTTCTGTCGACACACAACAACAAAAACCAAGTTTGAATTGTGGCCACGGACTACTACTGGACCACTTGCAATGCATGCTTACAAACACGTACACATGCACTATAAGATAGGATGCACCACCCAAGAAGTTTTTGCCAACAACACTTGCTTGCATTCCAAAAACGGTTTCTGGCTGAGCTGAATCCATGGCGAAATGTTGGCTGATGCTGCTCTTCTTGGCGTTCCTCTTGCCGGCAGCGAGCGCAACGTCGTGCCATCCTAATGACCTCCGCGCGCTGCGGGGCTTCACCGACAACCTCAGCGGCGGGGGCGTCCTCCTCCGTGCCGTGTGGTCCGGCGCCTCGTGCTGCGGCTGGGAAGGAGTATTAGTATTGGTCTAGAAGTCCGTATTATACTAGATTTACTTTCTTGTCTCTCAAGTCATATGTACTATATATTGTGGCCATTGGCCCCCAAGTAATACAAGTTGCATATTCGTAACATGGTATCAGAGCCCGGTTAGGGTTCGCTGGACGCGCAACTCGTCCGTATCTTCTTGTTTTTTTTTTTCCGATGGTTGTCCATCGTCACCAATTGGAGATGCATCCTCCTGAGTGTCCCGATGACCTGCCGTCCACAAGATCCCCTGCATCACGATCGCTGCCTCCATCCTTCACATGCAGCATCGAGAAGTTACATGGCCGTCGCCGGATCCTACCTTGGGCTGCCGCCGCTCGCTCATCCTCGGCCGCCCCTGTCCCTGCCGCCGTCCGCTGCTTTCCAGCCCGTCGCGACCGCCTATCCACAGGCCGCCGCCGTTGCCTCCTTCACCGGCCGCATGGCCCGTGCCTCCTCTGCTCTGTTCCGCCCAAGTTGCAGCTTCCGCTTCGTGGTTCGTACTGCTGCTTTCCCCGGGCGCGTGTGTACTAGGCTGATCGATCGTGAGTTGGTTTCTGTTCCTGTCCGTTCATGAGTTTTTTTTTTACTTAAAAAGTATCGTCTGGTAGCTGCTGTGTGCTCTACCGCATGTTGGTCTAGCTACTCTATCTTACACATGTGTCTTTCCTTTTGTTTTCCGCTGCATCCACCAAATCCGCTGGGTCTACCAAATCCGTTGTTCTCTTGTGTTCATTCTGTAATGCAGAGTCCACTATACCTTTTTGTTTTGTCAGCCTGCTTTTCTTTTCCCCTTTGCATTGTGGATCTACGCCCATTCTTTTACCGCCGTGCTTGTCGCCGCCGGTTTTATTGGGCTATGATTTTGTGCGCAATGCTTGATTCTCTTGATGTGCCATCTTTTGACAACCCATCTTTCTCTCGATGTGGTGTGTGTCTTTCTCTGATGTGCCATTTGTTCGCATTGTCATTGATCTACCACATTCTTTGCCGTTGGGCTTCTTATGCCGTTGGGCTTCTTGTGCTATGATCTTTTGTGACATGCTCTTCTTCTGACCATCTCTCGGTCTGTGTCGGTCTCCTTCTTCGACCGATTGTGGCTTGACTCAACAGGTTATTGAAGACTCTTCATGATGTGACGACACTCTCAAGACGCGGATTTTGGATTATCATTTGTTTTTCTAGTTTTACACTTCTTCAAATGCAATGCTATTGCATACGCTTTGCATTTGAGGGGGGGTGTTAAGGAGTATTAGTATTGGTCTAGAAGTCCGTATTAGACTAGATTTACTTTCTTGTCTCTCAAGTCATATGTACTATATATTGTGGCCATTGGCCCCCAAGTAATACAAGTTGCATATTCGTAACAGTTCAGTGGGTATGGCTTTCACTAACATGCCATTGCATGTGAAGCGTAACCGAAGAACACTCGACGAACAACCAAATACAATAACTGGGACCAACAACACTGTCAGATCTGGGAGCAACAATGTTGTTTCTGGAATGCACAACACTGTCATGTCTGGGAACACCAACGTTGTTTCTGGGACCCACAACACTCTCGTAACTGGGAGTGACAATGTCGTAAGTGGTAACAACCAAGTCGTATCTAGGAACAGCCATGTCGTAACTGGGAACCACAATGCCGTTTCCGGGAACCACAATACCGTATCCGGGGACCACCATACCGTATCAGAAGACCACAATACCGTATCCGGGGACCACCATATCGTATCAGGAAGCCTCAATACCGTATCTGGGAGCAAGAATGTCGTATCTGGGAGGAACCATGTTGTAACTGGGAGCAACAAAGTCGTGACAGGAGGTTAATGATCTGTCAGTGGATTGTTTCCATCTTCCCTAACGGAGCTCACTTCCTTGTCCAAGTTCAGTGTAGCTCACAATCACTTTGTGGGGCCAATCGCGTTGTGTAGCTTCATGTATATAGCATCCTTTTCCTACTTTGAATAAAACTGCCCTACAATATCTTACATATATACATGCTGACGTGAATATCAACGGCGGCTTGCGGCTAGTGTAGACCAAGCGTGTTTGTTCATGTACAAATTTGCACCGTTGATGTCTACATGTGGTGATTATTTCATGTCTTCTATTCTCTGCGATGTGTGATGAGTTATTATCCTGATTGGGCTGTGGTTCACATGGTGAATTATAACTGCTTAATGTCAGCTAGCTATACACTTCTCTGGTGCAAGTGTCAATATTGCACGCATCAATGTCGAATGTCTGGATGAAGGAGATGGAGCAAAAGAGCAGAGATTAGTACAAATAAATATGTACTGTCCATCCGACTTGATCTAATGGACCAGCTCCCTCGATACTAGTATAGTATAACGAGCAAAGTATTTATTCGGCCAAGAGTAATAATTCCCACAAAACTCGACCATCCATGCGTCTGGGAAGAAAATTGCCCGATCGTGCCAGAGCTTTTGCACGCAGGCAATATAGCAAAATGGTTGCGGAAAGTTATTTCCCCGGCACACACAGCTTGATGTCTTTTTTTCGAGAATATGCCATGGAAAGGCGTATCATTGTCATAGAAGGAAAAGCCAAGCGGCTAGTACAACGCCCCGGAAGAGGCTACAAGGATAAACACACGGGTCGGTTCGTGCTCTCACATACACTCGCCGACCTAACCCACCCTATTACAATGATTACTCGCCCTCGCTCCACCTCCTCGGCCCCACTGCCATGTCACCGAAAACATCTCCTCTCAGGAGTCTCGCCTTTCCTCCATAAATTTGCCTCCATCTTCGTCATTGCAGTGTGTCTAGATACACAACATAACTTGAATGATTGCCGACCAGATGTCCTGGTAATCTCCGCACGCTGGGCCTCGATAGTCCACCAAGGTATGATCTATGTATCCTGCCGTGGTAGCCACTCCAGGATTTGCCATTCGCTAAGCCTGACGTGCCACACCTGTCTACCCACCACGCATCCGAGAAGGAGGTGCCTCAAAGTCTACGGCTCCTGGTCACATAGGGGGCATGCGGCCGGATGCGGCATACCCCTCTTGTGTAACCTATCCGCGGTCCAACATCGGTTCTTGGCCACTGGCCATGTGAAGAATTTGTAGCTCATAGGTGCCCCGGACTTCCAAATGGGAGCATGCATCGGATTATTCTCCGTTTCTAAAGATAATGCCGATTTAATGCCAACAGCGGAAACACGTTGATACAGGACGCCCGATCTTCTCAGTAGAATTGTGGATAACTAGTGCTTGCCTCACGAATAACGCTCAGCCGTACACTACGCGCCATTGCACGGACTTGCGGTTCTATGGATATTCGCCCAACACGCACCGGATTGATCGCCGCCGACTACGAAGTGGAGATCGCCAAGCCCTCATTTCCCAGCGGAAAAGCAAACTTGACCTTGATCTTCAGAAAAGGAAACACGGTATCGTCCAATCCCTCTCACTAACCCTCGTATGAGTTGTGGAATAGAGGAACAAGCAATTTTTGCAATGTTTCAATCTTCAATCTGTAGATTAAACGTAGTCTGCCCTAGAAAGTCGGTATATATAAAGCAACGATGGCTGATGGCTATCCTAAGTTGGTTCGGATTCTAATTAACAACCGACCCACGTAGGTGCGGCCCAGAATTGGCACGCAGGCCTTTATTTCAAGCGACTAATAAATCTGACAAGACGTGCCCATGTTGATTGACCTTTCCATATACGTATGCATTCTGAGTGCTTTGGCCCTTGGATGTCATCGACACGTTCTAGTTTCCAGACTTTGATTAGTACTTGTACTAACTCCTCTCGGCATCAGGTTTCGGCAATACGCCAGACTTGGACTAGTACTTGTACTAGGCTTTCTCTGACGCGCACATAGCACAGCTTCCACGCCTCCCTCCCTCTGCTTCCTTTGTATGTGCGCTGGTAGCACGGCGCTACGTATCCGTGATCATCAACATATCTTTTCTTGTAGTTGTTTCGCTCGAGCTCGAGTGATCGGACCCGTCGGCATCTCGATACGAATAGCTTGTGCTTTGTCTTCTATCTCTTGATTAATGATTGGAGAATGTGGCAATATAGTAGTGATGCCCTCATCATCCTCCCCCACTTGAAAAGGCGTCGTCCTCGACGCTGGATCATCACCTCCAAAGAACGGTGACAAATCAGCAACATTAAATGTGGAGCTCACTGCATAGTCATCTCCTGGAAGCTCAAACTTGTATGCATTATCATTAATTTTCTTTGTTTCCTCCGGGTTGGTGCGGTATGGTGGTCGATTTGGCAATGTCGCTCCTGGTATTAAATCAATCTGATGCTCGATCCTGCGGAGTGGTGGCAAACCAGCAGGGACCTCCTCTGGAAAGACATCGTTGAACTCCTGCACAAGATGAGAGACACCACTAGGAAGAGATGTTAAGTCGTCAGTAGAAAGCACTCCATCCCTGTACATAAGTACAATATGAACCAAATTAGGATCCTCTACAAATGCTCTCATTTCAGATTTGGTGGCTAGCATGACTAATCCTTTCTCTCCCTCAATTTTATTTTTACCACTACGTTTTACTTTGTGATGGCTCTCATTATCAAGTTTTACCTCAGTTTTCTTTTTATCAGCATGAACAATTTGTGTAGGAGTAAGGGGATGCAATACTACAACCTTGTTGTTCCACTAGAGCTTGTAGCAATTCGTCCATCCATCATGACAAACCCGACGATCAAATTGCCATGGCCGTCCCAGCAACAAATGACACACTGACATAGGAACAACATCACAATCAACGGTATCCTCATAATCTCCAATCTTAAAGTGGATCTTCACCAAATGACTCACTTTCACTTCGCCAACATCGCTAAGCCACTGAATATGATATGAATGCGGATGTGGTTCGTACTTTAGGCCCAATTTTGTGCACATCTCTTTGCTGGCCAGATTGTGGCAACTTCCTCCATCGATAATTACTTTGCAAACTTTACCACCAACTGTTGCCCATGACTGAAATAAATTGCATCTTTGTTCTGTGGATTGCTTCTCAGACACACTAAGGACACGCGGTGTACACACAAGAAAATTCGCAGCATCTGGAGACCCCGGTCGACAGTGCACGTGTTCCTCAGAAGAAGGTGCGTCATCAAAATCAGCAAATGGATTAATGTCCTCTTCCTCAGAAATATACCCCTCTTCCGTGAGAATCATGACCTTCTTATTTGGGCAATCTTTCATAAAGTGTCCAAGTCCTCGCATTCCTTATCACGTGAATGACCTGAGGAACCCATAGATGACATCCCACTAGCAGTAGGTGCCGCTGGTCTGCGCGAGGATGGTGGCAAAGGATCATTCTTTTTCTCAGCTGAAACACGCGCCGCTGAAGACCTCTCAGGTTGTGTACTATGACCAGCAGGTGCTTCCTTGCTGTATGATGACGCTGAACCTTGTGAATAATGTTGTCGTGTTGCAAATTTAGAGTCCTCAATGACTTGCTTCTCAGCCTCTCGTGCCTGATGCATCAACTCGACCATAGTATTATAAGGATGGTGATTGACAATGCGTTTGATGGAATAATTCAAACCTGCAATGAAACGAGCCATAGTTTGTTCTTGTGTTTCTCTAACATCAGCATGTATAATAATTGTCTCCATGTCTATAGTACTCGTCTACTGTCTTTGATCCTTGTTTCAACCAACTAGCTTCTCATAAAGTGAACGCTTGTAATTGTGAGGAACAAAGCGTGCTCTCATTTGTCGTTTAAGCTCATCCCAAGTGGTTACACGCGCCTCATGAAACTCCATGCGCTGCTGGACACAACGCTCCCACCATGCAGCAGCGTTTCCATCCAACGCGGCAACAGCAAGATCCAACTTGCGCTGATCAGAATAGCGGTTCATACGGAATAACTTGTCGACCTTGAGCTCCCATGCAAGATAGTCCTCGACCGCCTCAGTACCTTGAAACGTAGGCATCGTGAACTTAGGCTTAGCAACCACATCATCATCATCCTCGTGACGGCGTGGTGCCCGCTGAAATTGTGGTCTGCATGGAGATAAATGGCCGTCATCATTGTAGTCATCATACACAGGAGCAGCTGCAGCATGTCCACCCCCAACATAAGTACCTGGTATGTGTGCGTCGTTCATGCCTTGCCCTTGAACACCATGAGTGCCCCTTCCATGGTCGCCATACGCATCTCGTGGGGCATACCGTATGCATCCTGGTTGTAGGCTCCTAAATCAGCACCCTTGGCAGCCAGGTGGCCACCTCCTCCTCTGCCGTTGCCACGGCCACGCCCCACGGCTAGGGGTGGTCGTGCCATGCCATCGATGGCACGGCGCTGTTGCACCCCTTCACGCAACTGACGTAGCCTTGTGTCTTCATGAAGTTGGGGCTCTATGTCAAGTTGTCGGTGACGCGGATCAACCTCTTGGCGATGTTCTCCCACACTCCCAGCATCACCACGTGTACTAGTCTCAACCAAGGTGGTGAGTCTAGCGATGGCAGCGGACATCTCCTTGTGACGCTCATCCGCTGTCATGGACATCTTCTGAAAGTCTGCTCCAAGATTGTCCAAAATATTGTGGACGGTCGCTACATCATGTTGTACCAAGCTGATTGCCTCGGTGAACTCCTCTCGCAAGGTGGCACGAAGTGAGTAGTAGTGCATTGCGGTCAATGGATCAGCCGGATCCCCCAAGTCACGGTTGTGGAAGTCGTCGGCCCCTGCCATGAACAAAAAAACAAGAGAAAAACAAGTGAAGGTATGTGTGGTTAAATAAAATCCCTCCCTGCTCACAACTCTCAAATCTGAAGAAAAAACAAGTTTTACCATTCCGAAGTGAACTAAGAGCTGTAAATCTTACACTTGCAGTAGCAACAATCAATCAAGAATATTGTGTGAGCGAATACCAAGAACCACAAGCAATGCACGACACGGGTGTTTTAAGTGGAGCTTGGTGGGGAGACCTATCAAATTCTGAAATCTAGATTGTCAAGCTAGGTAGCAATCCAAACGAAAACGACGGTGCCTAATTGCTGATCAATAAAAAGAAGTGAAGTGTATATAGCAACGCACACGTGGAGATTAACGGGACCGATGCAACTTTATGGAGGCGCAAAAATTAGATATATGTGGAGACGATGAAAATGAGGGCACAAGATTGCTCAAACTAAGTGCGCAAGTCAAAAGAAAATAATAATAACTGTAAGGTCCTGAAAAATGCTCCAAAATATAAAGACGATATTAACAAAGGCCAGATTTTTCTTTTCTTTCTTTCTTTCTTTTTTTTTTTTGTTCTTTTCTGTTTCTTTTTCATATATTTTTTTTTTTTTGCCACTAAACAGAACTTTTCTCAAAGCAAGGAGCAGGTAGGACCAGCTAATAGAGAAACGATCCCAACTTGAATAAACGGGAAAACAAATAGGATGCACACAAAACCTACAGAGCAGTCCCTCGAGCAAACCTAAAGCTAGTCTCTGTAGGTAATGGAAAACGCAAAGAAGTGTAGCTCACTAGGCTCAACAAGATCTCCAGATCACCCTTTTTTTTTGGAATTTTCTAGTTATGTATGCCGACAGTAAAGATCGGGAACAAATTGAGAGGAAGAAAGAGAACAAGGCTAAGGTACGCGAACGGAAACTTGACCAGCAACTAAACACTATAAACGAGTGGATTAAGACCTAACAAGTCGCACTAAAAAAACAGAATTAAACTACGGCTAAGAATAAACTATTTTTTTTGGCTTTTAGGTGTATAGGACAGAAAAATAAATCGACTACTATGGGTAAAGAAATTCTACCGAGTTGCCCTGAAATCTGATACCACGATGATACGGGACGCCCGATCTTCTCAGTAGAATTGTGGATAACTAGTGCTTGCCTCAGGAATAACACTCAGCCGTACACCACGCGCCAATGCACGGACTTGCGGCTCTATGGATATTCGCCCAACACGCACCGGATTGATCGCCGCCGACTACGAAGCGGAGATCGCCAAGCCCTCAATTCCCAGCGAAAAAGCAAACTTGACCTTGATCTTCAGAAACGGAAACACGGTATCGTCCAATCCCTCTCACTAACCCTCGTATGAGTTGTGGAATAGAGGAACAAGCAATTTTTGCAATGTTTCAATCTGTAGATTAAACGTAGTCTGCCCTAAAAAGTCTCCGTACAGGGTATATATAAAGCAACGATGGCTGATGGCTATCCTAAGTTGGTTCGGATTCTAATTAACAACCGACCCACGTAGGTGCGGCCCAGAATCGGCACGCAGGCCTTTATTTCAAGCGACTAATAAATCTGGCAAGACGTGCCCATGTTGATTGACCTTTCCATATACGTATGCATTCTGAGTGTTTTGGCCCTTGGATGTCATCGAGACGTTCTAGTTTCCAGACTTTGATTAGTACTTGTACTAACTCCTCTCGACATCAGGTTTCGGCAATACGCCAGACTTGGACTAGTACTTGTACTAGGCTTTCTCTGGCGCGCACATAGCACAGCTTCCACGCCTCCCTCCCTCTGCTTCCTTTGTATGTGCGCTGGTATAGCACGGCGCTACGTATCCGTGATCATCAACATATCGTTTCTTGTAGTTGTTTCGCTCGAGCTCGAGTGATCGGACCCGTCGGCATCTCGATACGAATATCTTGTGCTTTGTCTTCTGTCTCTTGATTAATGATTGGAGAATGTGGCAATATAGTAGTGATGCCCTCATCACACGTGAGTGGAACAAGCGTCGAAATTTGAAGCAGAACGAGATACCTTTCATCATACACTGATTTTACAGATAGCCTGAGACTTCTAGCCAACTATGTGTGGTTATCTAGTGGATGTTCTATTAATCAATATGTTTCTTGTTTAGCTAGACACCCTCATTAGGCTCACAAGTCACAAGTCTCATGCTGACGGTCCAGCTATGTAGAAAACAGGGTGCATAAAACCTTATGCGAGACATTCCTAAGAACAAGAAAACTAGGTAACTAAATCTTACTATCTCATACCACTGCAAAAGACAGGGCATACCATATGGGCCGGCTTGTTCACGACAAGAAGGTGCTCATCCTCGTAAACAATGTCCAGCGGAATCTCCTCCGCCTCTGCCCTGAGCGGTGTTAGCTCCGACACAGTGCAGCTGACAGTGCAAAGCAAACCAGCCAAAGAATACTACTCCCTATGTACACAAAAGAGCCAATCGCAGGAGATTGACGCCGCGCCGCCGCCCGTGCTGGAGGAGCCGCCAGCCAGGGACTGGTCGATGCTGCCCCTCGACGCCCTCGTTTCGGTCTTCGTCAGTGTTGACGTGGTGGACGTCCTCATGAGCGTCGTCCTCGTGTGCCGTTCGTGGTACCAGGCGGCGATGCTTCCAGACGTTTGGCGTGTCGTGGACATGTTGAACCACAAGATCGCGATCATGGGCGACAACGATGTCTTGCGTTGTCGTACCGCCCGAGAGATGGGCGAACACCTGCAGCTGCCCATCGGAACGGTCGACGGCTGCCTTCGCCATTGACCTCAAGACGTCGTCGTCGTCCGCGAGCGTGATCTTGTGGTTCAGCATGTCCACGACACACCAAACGTCTGGCAGCATCGCCGCCTGGTACCACGAGCGGCAGACGAGGATGGCGCTCATGAGGACATCGACCATGCCGACACTGATGAAGACGGAAACGAGGGCGTCGAGGGGCAGCATTGACAGTGCCTGGCTGGCGGCTCCTCCAGCACGGGCGGCGGTGCAGCGTCCATCTCCTGCGATTGGGTAACTGAAAACAATGAGAGCATCTGGTGAATTCAGAGATCCGAACCTGGTGAAGAAGAGTGAAAAGTTTAGACCGCTCCTAGATCGTGCGCGCGTACCTTTCCCTGCAGCGAGTTGTACGGTCCGCCGCCAAGAAGCTCGGTCTATCTGAGAATGTTGGTGATCCTGATGAAACCAGTTTATGTAGGCGATGTTAGAAGAGTTAGTTGTTACCGTTGGAGGAAGCGGCCGGTGCGGGTATTCAGGAGGAGCAGCTTGCCTTGGGCGGCCTCGTCGAGGACGATCCACACGGGCGGCATGAAGCGGCGGTCGGAAGAGTTGCTCTGGGGATCGTCGGTGGCGGCGCGCCAGCCGTGGCAGACGGAGCGGCAACACATGTAGCAGTCGATGTCCTTGGTGGCGAGGAAGGAGTCGGCAATGCCGCGGACGAGGTCGTCCGGGAGCGAGGAACAGCCTGCAGTCGCCGTGGCCAGATCACCGGGGTCCTTCTTATCCGTTTTGGGCGGCGGAACTAGAAGAGGCGTACCAGGCGCGGCCGCCATTGCTGCTGCTAGATCGGTTGCAAGATCCAATCTAAAGCCCTAATCGTCCCTGGTCGCCCGCCAGGCGGAAGGAGAACTCGCGATGGGATGTGAGACCACGTAGTCTATATATGTACCTCACTTGGGCTTATTAATGGGCCTTATGAGATGCAGCCCACTTACAGCTTGTAATTCTCAAGCTACGAGTAGTTTTCTAGAATTCCACTAAAAAAATAAGTAGTAGTTTTCTAGAAAAAATAACGCTTCTCGTCGGCGATGTATCGATCCCAAATTGGCGAGAACACCGCCGGAATCCACGGCGCCGCGGAGGAGGAGGAGGAGTCCACGGCGCTGCGGCCCTCGTGCCCCTGTGCTTCTCCAGCAAACCGTCGGGGCGAATGGGACGCCGCCGGGTAGACAAGTTCCTATCATTCGACCATTTTTTTTTCTCGATCCAGCATGTTACCATGTACTTGTTGATCAAGGCGACGACCTCGAACTGGCCATGCCGACATCGTTTTTCTATGCAGAGTCTAGCCGGGTCATGTTGGCATTGTTGATGATTTTTCTTTTTTCTAGAGGCATTATTGATGATCAACGAGGGGCGGACGGCCGAAGTTCCTCTGGCGACGGGAGTAGGAGGTGGCGATGCCACCATCACTCCATCAGGCACGGCCATGGCAAGAGAACAGAGTAGTCCTGAAATGATTGGAGAGTGCCTCCTGAACTGTTTGGAGATGGGGTAGCTGAATTTGTGATTGGTTCAACAAATGCAGACTGATCAAGTACTGTATTTTTCTGCGAAAAGATTGATCAAGTTGTGTTGTTTGACTAAGTACCACTTGTACAGATGCACATGCGTTCTTCATTTCTATATTGTGGCATTACCAACGCGATCCCCACTGGGACCGAATTTCATTATCAACAGATAACAAAATACGGCAGCATCCACGTACAAAGTAAAAAACAACTACGAACTAGAAAAATAAAAGGAACCAGCCTCCCCGCCGACAGCGAAAGCGAGCTAGGTTCAAACATCCGGGGTAAACTCCTAAGCATCGTAGAGTAAAAGATTACAAACTTCAGGCGTTACAAACAAAAACGACACTGCAGCCACAAGCATGTCGACAGCCAGCCCGACGGCGAGAAGAGTTTCAAGTTTCCAAACCACTTTCACGGACACAGCCACTCTTGATTCACTTTTTGACGCTTCAGACATTATGATTGGATCCTCCCAGCAGACTTGGACCAACAGCATTCCCAGCAACAACCGACGATGTTGCGAGGTTCATCAGGGTGTCAGCTCCCGCGCGCAGGTCTTCTGCAGAATTGTGTAAACCTACCCAGTATTTCACAAAAACACAGAGGTAACAGATTAGTTCATTAGGATTTTTGATAAGTTTTCCCTTGAAACAGGCAGTATTACGTGTCTTCCAGATGGCCCAGCACACTGCGGCCACCAAAGTGATCTGAACATTTCTACTAATCGGGAGGAAACGAGGTATCCACCAGAAGTATCTAAAGATACAAAAGGTAAGACCAATTGGAGGCTCCTCAGCGATTTGACCTTTCTGTCCGTCCGATCCTCCCGCACCGTGCCTCCGCTCCGTCCGATCGCTGTCGGCTCCTGAAGTCGGGATGAATAGGGATTTGCATACTCGCTAACCGTACCAACCTTCTTGCACCCACTCTCGTTGACATCCTGATAACCCACAAGTATAGGGGATCGTGTGTAGCCTTTTCAATAAGTAAGGGTGTCGAACCCAATAAGGACATAAAGGTAGGATAAGTATTCTCTCAAGTTCTATCAACCACTGATACAACTCTACGCACACTAAATGTTTGCTCTAACTAGGGAATAAAACTAGAGTAACAATACGGGTACGAGAAATAGCTTTGCAGGATAATAAATAACAGGAAAATAAAGTTAGTTGCTGCAGCAATACACTAAAGAACACTAAACTAACAGAACCATGAGTGTGAAAAAGTGGTGGAAAGTGCGATGGATTTGTACAAGATTAATTAGTGAAGATACTTGGTTCATTGTCTTCGATGCAGTTTTCTATGTGAGAGAGGCTAAATATACATGCACTCAACTATTTGTGATTACACATACTATATGATTGGATTGCTAGCAGGCATCCGCAAATACTAACAATGCATTAAGGTTTTCCCAACCATAGCCTTAAGTTAATGCTCTTCTTATTAAGTTAATGCTAGGTAGGCAGCTAAATTTGGTATAATAACTATTGCTTATATATCTAGCATAATTTAAGTATATAATATAGCTAGCTGGCATGTACGTGCAACGCACGTCTTTGTACTTAAAGAGACAATTTACATGTAGGAAGAATTACTTCCTTTACACTTTTGCATCGGTTTTAAATTTTATATTGCAAAGCGAATGATCATGGAGCACACAAATCTCACAGCGAAGCCGGCAGAACTGCTGCGCGATGAAGGTGGGTTCCTTGGTCGGATTGTTGGCAATTTTTTTGTGATATCCTCAATGTCACACTCTCACACTCGTTTCCTTCAACGTGACATTTAGCGGTGGCACCGCCCGGGCATGAATAGGGATTTGAAATACTCCTTCGGGTTCCGGTTTGCGTCCTCAGGTTTCTGTAATTCCGGCAGGACTACCTCCTTCCTTTACAAATACCACAAACCTATGATGTTTGATCCATGCGCGCATAAATATAATGGATACCAAATTACTGCACCATATCAACACACAACTCTAATGAACCAAAGGCATTCAACCATTCAATTTAAGAACAAAGAAACTACACAAACATGACATAGATCATAGGATAATGGGTGCGCCTAGCGCTCGGGTGACCGAGATTTAACCAAACGCTCGGTCGAGCACTCGCGTCAGCACTTGACGCAATAGCTGGTCGCGACTCGCCAGCCCGTTTCCCTCCAACCACTTGTACGTCCTTTTGTGGGCTTTTTTTGTGTGCTTGCTTTCATGTGCAAACTGGGCCCAATTACGTGTCTTCGATTTAGCTAAATCGATCGTTTGAATCTACTACGTAGCAGCTAGCTCGTTTTTTCCCTTTTTCTCACCCTACTGCATGCAACTTACGGGTCAGTTTGGCAAAATTAAACTTGCTCATGTTCCCGTCAATCAATCAAAAAAAGAAGCAAAGAATATATTGTGTGTATCAAGAAAAGTGCTTGCAGGATACAAAAAATAGGGTCATAAAAATAGAAATACATACTCATATATTATTTCAAAGAATAAACATAGAAGTAGAACCAAGAAATTTGCATTTTTTGTAACAATCTTTTTGACGAAATTGATACGAGAACAAGAACTATATTTAGACAGAAATATATATTCATTTTTTTTTTGAATAAATAGTTAAGTGACCGTAAACTATATTTGAATAAATTTAAACTTTGGATATAAAAATTCAAAAATGGTCTGCAAACATAAATTGTATTTATAAGATACAAAGTTGACAAAATTGAGAGGTGAACAAAACTATATTTGAACAACTACTTTTTAAAAAATACTCCCTCCGTACAAAAATAAGTGTCTCAAGTTTGCTCAAAAGTGGAGGTATCTAGACATGTTTCATGTATAGATACATCCACTTTTTGTCAAACTTGAGACACTTATTTTTGGACGGAGGGAGTATTAGGTAGTATTTTGAACCCAACAACAGTTTTTTGAATTTCGTGAACATTTGTTTCGAACCCACGGATCAATTTTTTGAATCCATAAACGTATTATTTTGAACCCAACAACATTTGTACGGACCCCTTAGGCTATTTTGGAAATCCGTGAACACTATTCTAAAAACCTCATATATATACACTTTAAAACTATGTGAACAATTGTTACTATGAAAAAGGAAAAGAAAATGAAACAAAGAAGAAACATAACAGAAAACGAAAGTTGAGCATAATGAAAATTGCACCTAAATAGGAATCGTGTGCGATTGCATGCTAGCGAAAGTCATGTGCAATTGCACATTTATGTAATGTGTAATTGCACGCTATGGCGAATCATGTGCAATTGCACGTTAAAAAATTACAACATCAACTAATTACTTCTATGATAAAAATATCACCTACAGTACTGTCTATTCATGTACACATAGTGAAAACATTGGAGATGACCAATAATGAAAACCCATTCCAGTAAATTTCGGCCAACCAAGGATGATTACATGGAAGAAGGACATATGCTAGCCATAGTTAAGTGCTTCCTTGATCATCTGCAGACGACGGCTTAAAGCAGTCAAGGGCCTCCAACTCTCCCTCCTTGATCCGCCGAGTCTCTTCTTCCCTCCTCTCCCTCTTCCAGCTGTCCGACGTGTTGCCCGCCGCTGCCAGCGATACCAGCAGCAGGCCACCACCAGCAGCAACACTTCCGCCGCCATGATCCTTATCACGACGAGAAGCTAGCTCTATCTCTCGTCGCAAGTGCTCGATCGAAAGAGGTAAAGTAGCCGACCCTCGAATCGATCGATCAGTCTCAGTTTGGATTGTCTATGCGATCGGTGGCGTGTATTTAAAGGCTGGGACTTTGGAGACGTACGTACAAGAGACCGAGACGGACACGGTTTTCATGCAGACCATGGTTCACGTAGTCTAGCTCAGTTAGATTTCAGCGACAATACAGTTGCTGCTGAACCAAACCGACTCGGATTTCAGCGACGAGGATTTCTATAAAGTTGATCCCACTTTGTTATTTAATGTTTGCAAGCTCCAGATGGAAAGTGACTACTCATCAATCAGTCCCGCATGCATGGATGCATGATTTTTTCTTTCTTGGCAGAGTGCATGCCCATGACCATGCAAGCATATGTATCCTCGTCATCGAGAGCAGCCCCGCATGCACGCATGATTTTTTTCTTGGCAAATAGCTGCATGAATCTTTTTCTTCGAAAAGTTTACAAATATAATGTTTGCAAACTGTCGTGCGCATCCGGGATGGACTTGCTGGTCAGTCACCCATCCTCAAATCGCTTTTGGTCAAGAACGCTTAACTTTGGATTTCTTTTCAGATAAGCTTTTGGAAAGAAATTGCAAATTGTTGATACGAGTATTCTATCAATCTTATTAATACCTGAGCTCAGATCTCACATCATCCGCATGACTATGCATGCACGAGTTTATGCATTTCAACCGATTTATGCTATTTTTTAAATATCTGAAAATAATCTTTCATTACTGCAGCTTCTGGGTGTTGACATTAAATTTAGACTTCACTTATTAAGTTTGGACCGAGTGTGGTCGTCTTTTATGTCCTTTGTTTACTACTCTTTTTCGAGGAGATAAATTCCACTTGGACTTCATTCTCACTACCAATTTTGTGATATTTTTTTATCCTCCTAGTTTCTTGCTCTTACACTTTTTTCTCTTAGACAACACATTGACAATTTTGACATCTCCATGGGTACATAATTACATATTCATAACAAAATGTTGATATAGGTGAACATTTGACATGACTGATTTAAATATTCTAAGAAACAACCACAATTAGTAAATCTAATAGTGGATTTTATAGAATGCAAAATATGCTAACTTTGACTACTAATAGATTAAACTTTCATATTAGTATTCTGAAAATAAAATAGTTATATATGTATCACAGGTATTTCCATAATATAAATTTCATATTTGTTTTTTAACATATGCCCAAAAATCATATTGTAAAATATGCACATTGGAGATGTGACAATGCATAAAGTGTCATGTATTTACTGAGGTAACACATAAAATTATATTTTAAGCTATCCTGACATTTCTTATTAAACTACATGAGCATTTTTAGTAAAAAAAATAGTGTGCTTCTATTCCTAACAGTTTTCCCTCCCTTTTGCTACCACCTCCCTGAACTGCGACGAGTCCACTGCATTCATATGTATCTCCATGGCGAGGCCGATCAGGCCGGTACCCGTGACAGCTCCTAGGAACAGCCCAGCTGCACAAGAGATAAAGCAAGGTAGCAGGATATGCGTGAACAGATCAACCCAGAAGAACAAGTCATGCAGCTCAGTGTTGAGAGCTACTAGCTCGATGGAGTACAACATAACTAAATTCAACAGCCTACAGATTCAGTTCCACTACTATTTGTATGACAGGATGTTCTTCGGTTTAAATAAGCAAGCAACCAAGGTACACAATCATCAACATAACTAAAACTATCCTATTCCACACCGAACATTGTGTTTCAGCGTATTTTACATCTTTGTACATTACACAACAAATTGTGATAAAACGCTTTCAGCAGACTTCATTAACCATGTGTTTTTCTTAGGTTCCTAAATAGACATAGAAACAGGAGTGCTAACACTGTGTTTCCAAGTCTACCAAAATTCCTGAAGCTTCTCTCTTGTGGCTTGTTCATCCATGGTGTGGTCCTAATCTCTCCTTGAACATGTAGAAAAGCTTGAAGACCTCTCGTTCCGAGATGGCACCAGTCCAAAGACTTTCAGGTCAAACATACTATATCCCAAGCAGCATTCTATGTATTCTCCATTTGCGTCAATCAGACAATTGAGCAACACCGTGACTATCTTGGCCATCACTTGTGGGTGTAACACGACGCAGTTCATCAAGTATGTCTCTAAAATCATCTGGAGGGGGACACGAGAATTCAAGCATCTTTCCTGAATGAGGATGCTTGAATCTGAAAAAGAAACGATTACCAAAGTCAAATGCAGGGCAAATAACCTATAAAGAAATGAGACAAAAAGAATGTGTCAGTAAGACGCATCTTGGATAATACCTACCCAAGTAATGCAGCATGGAGACATGGCCTGTCTATCTTTGATACCAGATTTGAAAGATCACCATGATATTCTGAAGGAGTTCTGGGTCTCAAAAGTGATAGTGCCATGCTTTTGGTACCTCCATATGTTTCATCACCAAGTAGGGGGTTCCCAAGATATTTTGCATGTGCTCGAATCTGAAAACCAACAGGTGCAGGATCATTACCAAGATAAAAGAAGTGGTATTCGAGTATCATTTCCCCACATTGAGATGTATATTGTATACAACTTAAAATTCCGACTGCTTCTTAGAATGCCTTTTAGGCCACAACAAATTCAAACAAATATTGTAATTGTGATGCCCCTTCTTAAAATATGAGACCATTGTGTAATGCAATCACCTGGTGAGTGCGCCCTGTCTCCAATCTCCACTCTACCAGTGCAGATCCACCACCACAAAAGACCTCTCTTACTTTATACCTGTAGAATTTAATGAATAACATAGATATAAATTCCTGGTATTGACAAAGTCTCGAAAGAAAAATCCTGGTCCTCAAAAACTACCTAAGCAACCAAGCATGAAGCATTTTAAAGTTGCATAAAGAATAGTGTTGCAAAATAAAATATGGCGGCAGTATTTATATGGAGATGTTCCACTCTTGTGAGGAAAGATATGTATAATTACAGGAACCAGCAAGTATCAACTTCTCAACTCTTTGCCAGCATGGCTAATGGTAAGTGCCCTGGAGTAGGGAGTGATATGTGGATCTGGGAGTATCCAGGTCAAAGCAGTCAAAGGCAAGGAATTCAGTTAATCCTTCTATAGACTAATTAGCATAATTATCTAAGAAATGTGAACAATTGTTCATCATGTGTGCAGGACAATGACACGGGCTGGTTCATCTTGAAGTACTTGGCTTTAGGGATAACAGATCATTTCATCTAGAGGAACTGAGTTTAAATAGAAACTCTGTAGTATTTATGCAAAAACGTTATTTTAGTATATGCTTTACCAAGTAGTTCTACATAAGCCAAACAGCTTTGGAGAAGCAGCATCATATATTGAACCACAAAAGAAAAGGCACAAGTGAAAAGCATGAATCACCTACTAGCAGCATGCTTTGCATATCTGTGGGCTGAACCAGGAGCAGCAACCATACGTATCCGGTTGTTAGGATCACGAGATATAGGAACTTCAATTCTGGCAGAATTTCGATAAGGTACACCACAAGTAAGAATGATGTATACCCTACTTATTGTGTGTAACTTGAATTGCTCTGCCAATTGAGCATGAGAATGCTCATCCTGTCAACAAGGTGATTCTGAAGTAAGTCCTTAACTAACTGAGCATGAGTACAAATAACAGAGATCAAAGTTAATATGGTAAAAACATTAGCAATTTAATTGTCAAGTGCAAGTACGAGAAGATGTTAATGTTTTGTTTTGGGATAGGACAAACTAGGCAGTACCTTGGCTACAACAAGAAGTCCGCTTGTCCCCTTATCAAGCCTATGCACAATACCAGGGCGCACAATAGCATCACGAACCTCTGAACTTACTTCATCAATATTAAATTGGTCAACATCAAATACATCAACATCATCATCTGAAGATTCAGGGCAGTCATCATCAACTGAGTTACGTGCTAAACAGGTAAAAGTTGAGATCTTGCAGTGGTGAAGTATAGCATTGACTAAGGTGCCATTTGCATTCCCTGGTGCTGGGTGAACAACCTAAAATTCAGAACACATAGAATGTGAATAAGTTCACACTTTTTTTGGTACACGAGCGCTCTGTTTTAAGCTAGTGTAAAATGCTTGCGAAACTTCCTAAGTTATTATTGCAATGGCAGAAAGATCTGAACTTGCTAATGTAGGAAGTGGGGAAGTGGCAACCACCTTGGAGACGGGGCGACCATTGACGGCGACGAGGCCAGCGCGGATGCTGGCCTGCACGCGCGCGCGGCTGACGCCGCCGCCGCCCAGACGCTCGGAGATCCACGCGTCTACACGCGACCTCCCCTCCCCGGAAGGAACGGCTTCCTCCAGGCGCGTCCCGGCGTGCCCTCGCCGCCTCCGGCTCGGCAGCGGCGCCGGCGCGGGCTCCGCGACCACGTCCGAGTAGATGCCTCCGACGAGAGGCCTGGAGGAGGAGGCTGTGAGGTCTCAGTTAAGATACAGATAGGAAAGCACACGAATTTGGGGAAATTGCTCTCGATCGATTTACTTTCAGAGGAATGATTGGAGTCTTACAGCGATACAAGGAAATGGAGCAAACCCTAACTAAGCTATTCTAGAGAATAAGCTTGTTCCATCTTCTTAACCTCTCTCTCACCTACTCGCTTGCTTATAACACGCAAGGAGCTATCTTACAGCAATGACGCTTGTACCCTTTTCACTGGAGCGAGGCGATACACAGTAACACATCTGGACCGTTGGTAGTTGTCTCCTTGTCCGCACTCATCCAAGCCGTTGGTTAACTGACGGAGGTAGCCGCACTGCTAGTTGGGTTCAGGCTGGGTCCTGACAGTGCCCCCTTCTTGAGAACCACCTTGTCCACGAGGTGAGAAGAGAGGAAATGTCTTCGTAATGAACGGGACATCTTCGCAGGTTGGGTCTTCCTCCGCGAGGTTCTCCCAGTGAATGATCCATTGCGCCGCTGGTTGTCTTTGCCGCTGGATGATACGCTGCTGCAGAATTGCCAGCGGGCTGTCTTGATTTTGCCTTCCGCAGTCACCAGTGGAACATGAGGAAGGGGAATTGGCTTAAGCAGACCAGGTTTCTTCAGGTGTTCATGTTTGGTGAGCTGACCAGTAGGACAAACAGCAATATATTGTTCAATTTGGGACTTTAGGCCAAGCCAGTAGAATAGTCTTTTCATTCGATGATATGTAGCTCTTGTACCAGAATGCCCACCCAAAGCTGAATCATGGAAGTCATGCAACAATTTGGTCCTCAAGTTAGTAGACGCTCCCACATAGATTATATTTTTGAATTTGATAATTCCATCGAGCAAGATAAATTGAGGTGTGGTAGAAACATGTGTTGCCAGTTTTTGGAGGAGTTTAGTGCTGTCACTGTCTTGCATATAACTTTGTTTGACTTCTTGTAGCCAATCAGGACTGACAGTGGTAATTGCCATGCATTGTTCACCATGCGGCACGTCTCTGCGCGAGAGGCCATCTGCCACCACATTTTGTTTCCCTCTTTTGTATTCAATCACATAATCAAACTCAAGCAATTTGCGAAGTAATTTGTGTTGAATACCCTCTGTCAGCCTCTGTGTTGCCATGTGTTTGAGGCTTTCATGATCAGTCGTTATAATTAACTTGTTTCCCACTAGGTAATGCCTCCACTTCTTCAATGATTCCAAAATTGCTATAGCTTCTTTTTCATACACAGATTGGCCAGCTGCTTTGGGTCCGAGACTTTTGCTAAAGAATACAAGTGGTTGCCCTTTTTGCATTAGGACTGCCGCTATACCTGTTCCATATGCATCAGATTCAATGGTGAACGGAAGCTCGAAATTTGGCAGAGCTAGATCTGGGCAAGTAGTCATGATGCTCTTTAGTTTGTCAAATGCAGCCTGCTGTTCAGTTCCCCAGTAAAATGAGGTGGGGATTAATGGGGCAATGTGCAGAAGATATCCCAATATTTGTTTCTGGCACAGTTTGTTCATTTTCATATCTGATATAATGTGGAGCTGCTTTGTGTGATCCAGCACTGTGATGGGTTGTCCATTCTTTGTCACTATCAGCTGCCTCTTCTTCAGATCTAGCCCAATAGGACTATAGTCATATATCCAATATGCCCCCAAAACAATATCAAATGTTTTGAGAGGAAGTACACGGAAAGAAGACTGAAATGTGAGCCCTTGGATTTTGTATTGAATGTTTTGTACACAAGAATCTGTTACCAAGAAGGCACCCCAGCTACTGCCACTTTAGCTGACTGAGTTGTTTGAGTCAGCAGGTTGTGTTTTTCCACAAAGTTATTACTTATGAAGGTGTCCGAAGACCCAGTATCCACTAAGGCTACTGCCCTTTTTCCTGCAATAGTACCCAGTAAAGAGAATGTTGATTTCCCTGGTAGCCCAGTTGCTGCTTGAGCAGAAAGTGCCATCAGCTGAGTTCTAGGCTGATTGTCAGGTGTGGGAGTATTGGGTGCTGTATGAAAATGCTTTGCAGGGCGATCTCTTTTCACCAGGGAGACACACTCTTCAAATTGGTCAATGTATTGAATGACAGTGCTGGTTTGTCTGATGTTCTGGAGCATCTCAACTGCCTCATGTGCGTTTGCTTCTGTGAATCGATCTGACATGTCAAAGAATTTTTCGCAGGCAATTAACCACCCTATGGGATCTTCACCAGAAAATAGAGGTATTTCCAATCTAGGTCCTTTCAATACAGCCTCTGCATAATAAGATGGTCCACCCAGCTGAGTAGCATAGGTATTTCTCTGATCATTGTAAAGCTGCACACTAGACTGGTATACATTGGGGATATTGTTGCTGTTGAGGAATTGCCCTGTCACTGGATTGTATATGTGTGCAGGAGTGTACTGAGGTGCTATCAAAGGAGAATAATGCCCAACATTTCCTGCATAAACTTGCTGCTGTGGTGCGTGTTGCTGCATAGTATATGGAGGTTTTGGTAACAAATTGGGTTGGGTAAGGGTGGGAATTGTTGGGGGAGAAATTCTAGATGGACCAGTGGTTTGTGTTTCATCTCGAACTGCAGTAATTACGATGCTACCAGTGTATACAGTGGCAGGCTGTGACAGTACTGTAGATGGTACTGTAAATTGTTGTGCAATAGTAGACTGAACTTGCTGGAAAGCAGTTTGCAAATTGGTAACAGGGAGGGGAGCAGAGATGGTACCGACAGTGGTATTCATCAGGATGTTATCCTTCTGGTTGTGTGTCGATGACGAAGAACCATCTGCTTGCAGTGGTATTTCAGGAGCAGTTTGGCGCAGTATGTTGGGTGGAGCAAGGGTTGGCACTGCTGGTGTTGATAATCGAAATGGAACAGCACCAGGGACATTTTCTGATGGATGTGTGTTGTTCTGCTGATGAGTAGCAGAAGACATGGGATCGGCCACCGGAGGAGGAGCTGGAGCAACGTCAGGTGGAGAGGGAGCTGGGGCCGTCTGGATCAGGATCTGCTGCAACACTCTGTGAAGCGAGTTCTCCATTGCCGACAACTTCTGAATCATTCCTTCCGCCATGGGCACAAATCAGTGCAGCAAGCCAACCTGAGAATAGATCTGCACCGGGAGGGAGGGAGGGAAGGGATTTTACAGGAGTTCCCAACCACCACAACGCTCCGCTACTCGATTCGCTGCCGAAGAACGCCTTGCTCTGATACCCTTGTGAGGTCTCAGTTAAGATACAGATAGGAAAGCACACGAATTTGGGGAAATTGCTCTCGATCGATTTACTTTCAGAGGAATGATTGGAGTCTTACAGCGATACAAGGAAATGGAGCAAACCCTAACTAAGCTATTCTAGAGAATAAGCTTGTTCCATCTTCTTAACCTCTCTCTCACCTACTCGCTTGCTTATAACACGCAAGGAGCTATCTTACAGCAATGACGCTTGTACCCTTTTCACTGGAGCGAGGCGATACACAGTAACACATCTGGACCGTTGGTAGTTGTCTCCTTGTCCGCACTCATCCAAGCCGTTGGTTAACTGACGGAGGTAGCCGCACTGCTAGTTGGGTTCATGCTGGGTCCTGACAGAGGCTACGGTTCGTGCCGCGGCAGAGGAGGGCCGAGAGCACGGTGGCCATCGCCGGCGGCGGCGCCGCCGTCGCGGCTGCTGCCATTCTCGCTTGGGTTGGGTTGGGTCCGTGGCGACGACTGAAGTGGGTTATTTAGAGCAGAGGAGCCCGGTCGGTCAGGTAAGGCCCATCCCCAGATCCATCTGAGATGAGGAACGCTCTCATAGCGGCGGCGCTGCTGCTGGTGGTGGCGTCTCCGGCGGCGGCGGTCACGTGGACCGTATCGGGCAGGGAGATATGGTACAGGGAGAGGAGCTCGGAGGAGACGCGGCAGATGTTCGTGGACTGGAAGGCCAAGTACGGGAAGAGCTACAGCTCCGTCGGCGAGGAGGATCGCCGGTACGCCATCTTCAAGGACATCGTCCGTAAGGTCGACCAGCACGACGCCGCTGCGGACGCCGGGCTCGACGTCGCCCGCCTCGGCCTCAACGGACTCGCTGACCTCACCGCGCAGGAGTGGGAAGTCAGGTGCGGCGTGATGAGGCCCATGGAGCCGGAAATATTGGTAAGCATCGCTCTGCTGTTTTCTTACCTGTTGTTGTTGAGTGCTTTGCTCTCGTACCAATTGCACAAGGCGAATTACCAGTGGAGATTCTAGAGTTAGCATGTGAATAATATTCTTACAGGATGACTCCAACGGGGCGACGCATTGAGTCCGCGCGCCTCCGTTCCTGTCTGTGGAGGCAAAAAACACGGTCCAACGGGGCGACGCAAACGGACCGCGGTCCGTTTTTTGGTCCGCCGCGACCCATTCTTGGCCCAAATTTGGGCCACCGATGCGTCGGCCGCGGACGCAAGCGGAGCGCTTTTGTGTCCTTCCCTAGTACGCCCCTGACCCGCACTTGGCCCCCGTGTCAGTGTGATACAACGGTCACCTATCCCGCATTAACTGTCCCTAGGAGTCGCCGGAGTCGCTGCGCGCGCCGTTGCAGACGCGGCAGAGGAGGCCGAGATGGAACAAACACGTCGCGCGGCGGAGACTGCCAAACGCGCAGCCAGACGCAAGCGGCAACGCGATGTCGAGACCGGCGGTGCTACGTGTTTCGTAGCGACTAAAGAAGAGAGGAGGAGGAGCCAGCTAGTCCGTCGCTGGCCCCAATCATGGCGAAGGAAGAGCCAGCAAGTCCGTGGCCAAACGGACGGCTGGCTGGACGTTCCTCAAGGCCGAAGCCCTTGATCTCCCCCTTATCGGCCATGGCGGCGGCCGGTTATTAATTAGGTTTAATGATAGTGTAGATTAATGTAGGGAGATGGATCGCCGGCCGGCGTTCATATTAGGCCGACGGCCCGCCTACTCCAAAACCGCGTACGGCCGGCTATATAGTTGCCTCGCCGCGGTCCGCTGCTCATCATCGCACCGATGGCAAACCGGGAAGAAGAAGTTGTGGCCGTGCAGGCGGCGCTTGCCGTGCCGAAGGAGGAGGAAGTCGTGCCCGAGGAGGACGCCGTGCCGAAGAAGGAGGAAGTCGTGCCCCAGGAGGACGCCGTGCCGAAGGAGGAGGAAGTCGTGCCGGCTACTCCACCGTGCCCACCTGCCCCGACGTACAATCCCTGGGAGCCCTGGTCTCCCTGGGAATCTCGGCTCGCCTTGGCAGACCCAAGGTGGTTCGCACCGCCGTGGGCTTCGGCCGCCGCGGAACCAGAAGCAGCAGTGGCGCCGGAGTACGTGTCGGGATCTCCACCGCCACCCCCGGCCATCGATGCACCGGCTACTCCACCACCACCACCGGAGGAGGACGACGACGAGGAGAAGGCCTAGATTATAGGTTGTATTTTATTGTAAATTCCCAATGTAATCTTCAAAATTCTATGTTTAATGAAATATTGGAAGAAAAAAAAAGTTGGCCGGACTGGATGCGTCGGGCCGTTGGGGGCAGTGGCCGAAAAGGGGCAGACATGGGCCGGACGCGCGTCCGTTTGCCGACCCAAACGGACCAAACGCGCGTCCGTTTGGGTCGCCCGTTGGAGTCATCCTAACCTCTTGATATTGGTTAGTCTAGCAATTCATTCTTATTACTGCTTATGAAAGAAGATTTTGTGCTCCCGAACTCCAGTGATCCCCTGATTTAAAAATCGAAAAATATATTTATGAGTTCAAAAAATATTGAAAAAATCCGGATGTAGCCAAACGTGTATTCATCCAACGTGCAAAAAATCACATTCAAATACTTTGTAGACTGGGCTACAAAAAATGACAAAAGTGTGATCTATATATGTATATTTTCAAATCTCCAAATTTGTCAGATTTTGGCATTTTTGTGTAGTACAGAATACAGAGTATTTGAAGGTGAATTTGGCACGTTCATTTAATACACTATTAACTACATCCAGGGTTTTTTTCCAAAAAAAAACTTATAAATATTGTTTTCAATTTTTTGAACTGCTAGGATCAATGGAGCTTAGGAGCACAACACACTTTCCGCTTATTACTCTACTACTGTATGATCGCTGGAGTAGGCTGGACACCTTCAATTCTTACGATTATTTAACTTGTTGTGCCACTTGCATAATTGAGTAATTATGTTGCTGACAGTTTGATTTATTTTTTAGTGGCTCGTTTTTTAATATATTCTTTTTTTTTACTTGTTGCTAGTTTCAAGGCCGCAAGATAAAGTCCTTAGGTAGTACTATCCTTGGACAGATGACGCGGATCTGGAAGATGATAACAATGTTGCTTATGCAATAAATTTGAGATGAAAATGTATGAAAAGATTGTTGGCCACTTGTGTTCATCTATGATATGCATGATAGAAGTTCAGTATGAAGGGACATACTCTTGCCGTAGCATTGCGACCACCGCAAGTTACGTATGCAGAAAGGGAGTTGACTGAAACAACACATCATTTGGTTGTCTTCCTTCTCCCCTCTCAGTTTTAGCAACTAAGAACAAATGGATGCAAACACGAAACAGAAACACAAAGCTTTGTGAGGTGTGTGTGGGGAGATATATCTATTTTCAGTCAGCTTCCAAGATTTCTGAGCAATAATTTATCTGGACGAAGTATATACAGCTTAACTTTGATTTTTCATATATAGTACTCCGTAACATATACCTTGTGAAATATAGCTTTTACATATGACACATTTCTAGTAGAATGGACATTTGATTTGACAAACATGAACATTTGATCTTCCCCTGGGCTTAGGTCCGTCCAATTCTCACCTGACTTTCCCTAGCCTTTCCATCGTCTTATCTTTCATTCTCTTCCACGTCTGACAGTGGGCCATAGACTTAACCAGGGTGTATCGGTGCTATCTACAAAGTTCATTCCCACGACTGGTGGTTTTTGTGGAAAAAATGAAACTGGTGATTTTTTGTGACGTTGCTCCAAATTGTGGCGGTTTTTTGCAATTATCTCTAAAATATAAGATGTTTTAGCATTTTTCTGATTCGCATGTATCCGGACATATTTTAATATACAAGTTTTAAAGTACTTGGTAATTTTAACAACCGTCCATCCGGTTAAATCTGACGCTGGAAAAATAGGAACTACCGGAAACTATCAGAAGAAAACTACCTGAAACTACGAAATTATATTATTTTTATCTGATATTAAAAGGGTATTTTGGTAATTTGTCCCTCCGTCCCCACTGCTATGGTAATTTTTTCAAACCGCTCTATGTAAGCTAAAATTGTCGCTGGCTGTCCCGGACATTTGGGTTGTATTTGAAAGAAAAATAATTCAGAAACAGTGACCACTTGGCTTGTATATAGAATACTGAGAGCAAATATTCGTACGGCTGGACTTTGTCTAATGATACTAGTTTTTTCTTTCTAAGTTGATATCCCTATTCATGTTCACACATTTTTCACTCATTGTGTGCTCTACATCATGAAATCGTTATCAACGATTTGAACTTGGTGAAATACACACAACAGAGAGCAAAACGGGTGTGCGCCGGACCGCGCCCGCCGCGATGGAGTGCTGCTGCAGCGCACGGCGGACTCCACGGCCGGGCATCCTCGGCACCTCCTCTGCTGAGCACGCGCGGCAGCTCCTCGGCTGCTGCTCCTGTCGCGCCTTGTCGCGCCGGCACCAGAACACCGTCGCGGGTGGACGCGGCTGTGGCTCTCGCGCCGGCGGGTGGTCGTGGCTCCATTAGGATAACGTCTAGCTAAGCTACTCATGTACGAATACTAGTTGTAATTGATCCAGCTGCTGCTTCCAAAGTTGTACGTGTGTGCGCGGTCGGTCAAGGCGCCGGCGCCGACCTCTCTGCGGCGTGCGTCCCGGCTCGTGCCCTGCCGCGTCGCCGCCGTGCGACTATGCCGGACAAGGACACCGACGAGGTCGTCGCGAGGATCCGCGCGCTTCATGCTGCTCCTGGTCGTCAACACCTCCCCCGTCTCCTTCCTCTCGTCACAACCATACATCCATGGCATCACCGCTCGGATGTGCCGTTCAGCTCGTCCTCCACCTTTATATAATGTCTAGGAGGTAGTTTTAGACCCTCTCCATCGTTTCCCCTCCTCGGCGTCGCCGATACCTTCCTCCTCGCCTCGCTATCTCCTGCCATGGCTGCGCGCTCCGGAGCTCCGAGGCAGGCTACCACCGTTGTCCCCGTCATCCTACGCCACCGAGGCTCTCCATCATGTCCAGGAACACTGCCTTGTCGTCCTCTACGTATACTAGGGGACTAAGCGCGGACTCCGCCGCGCCCGTGGGCTGAAATTTTGAATTATTTAATCATAAAATTGTTGAAATTCAAAATTGTCTCGGTTGAGAAGTTTTTCGAATTTTTGAAATGGCCAAACTGGGGAGCTGTTCATACTTGAATTGTTTTCACGTTTATGCAAATGATTCAAATTTGGAAAATGTAAATTTTGTTTAGGGATGTGTGTACTGAAATGGGGGGGAGGGGATGAGGGAGTTTACACTTAAATTATATTCAACTTTTACATTTGACGTATTTTTATTTTCATATTTTAAGCTTATGTTATAAATGGGTTATTGTGTTTAAATGAATTGCCAAACTTAATGTAAGTAACTTTTTTTTGTACCAAATTATTTTATTAGGTTTATCGTTTTGAATGATATTGTGGATTTTATTTTTCTGGATTTTATTTGAGTCGGGAAAAAAATGGAATCCATATTCTGTGAAATCTTGTGTGGTTTGAGCCTTTATGTAATATCTTAACTTTCAAAATTTTCAAATAATTTGGAGAAGTTCCCAACGTATTTGCAAAGGGCAGTTTGATTTTTTCTATTTTTTTGGAAATTGGTTCGAATTGGTTTGGAGCTCTATTTGAAAATGTACAATTTGTTTGGAAAATAAACAAAACGGGGAAACATTCTTTGTTGACGCGATTTTGGATAAGTTTTGTCAGTTTTACATAAGAAGGTGCGTCGTGTGACCTACTATGCACATGGTACAAATTTTTATATGTTTGTTTCCTATTTTGTTTTATTGTTATCATTTTCCTTAATTAACTTCGTTCTTTCCTCTATCTGTAATATTTGTAAGCGCGGCCTCCGCCGCGCTTGTGAACTCGAAAGAATTATAGTTTTTTTTGGAGGGATTAAATTTGAAATTTGGATCTGAAAGTTCCGGTATGGTTTTCCTTTCTTCTTTTTTTTTTAAATGTTAGCAAATCTGAATTTCTCAAATGTACTTGTTTTCTATTGCAAAGGTAGAACTTTTTTTGTGTGTGGTAATGTTGGCATGTTTATTGTATTTGATTTTCGCTTGTTTATTAAATTTGGAAACTGTCTGAAATTTTGAATTATGCAAACGTGGAATTTGAGCATATGTTGTAGGTAGTTGTTTTTTTTGTGTCCATGTTGACATATTTGTCATACTTTGTCTATCCATTAAATTTAATCATGGAAGCGTCCGCATTTAAAAATTGCGTAGATTCGGGAATTAATGAAATGCAAATGAGTCTTTCGTTTTAAGATTGTCCGCATTTAAAAATCGTTAAAATTCGGAAGTCGTGAAGTGTTTCAATAGTTTATCGAAATAAACAAATTTGGAAGGCACATGGAAATTTGAAATTTGAATTCTGATCGTGTATATTTATTTTTATGTCATCATTTTGACATATTTATCATATTTTTTAGTAGACATATCTAAAATTGTTGTTTTACGTTATCTAGAATTATTTTTCAAAATTATATAAACTGAATATGCAAACATGTTTGTTTTTTTTCGTCTTAAATAGATAGCATATTTTTTTCTCAGCATTTTAACCTATTTTTCGGGTATTTTCAAAATTGTATGAATAATATGGGCTCTTTAAAAAAAAATCTGACAGGTGGGCCACTGTGACGTCATGCTGACGTCACAGTGGCCAGATGTGGCCGGAGACGCCCGCGACGGCGCCGAGCTCGCCGGCGGCGCTCCGCTGCGTTCCGGGATGCGGGCGCGGTCGACGCGCCTCGCCGCGGCCGACCTGTTGGTGGCGGAGGCGCCCACTTTAGGTCGCCGGAGACGGCGGCAGCGACCGCGGACGCGGCGGAGGTCGCCGCGGCACGGCGGCGGGAAATCGGACGCGCCGCCGGCGTCCCAGGACGGGGCACGCGGCGAGAAGGTGGCGCACGCGACGGCGCACCTCCCCGTGCCCGTGGATGCGTGCGGGGAGGGCTGGAGCGCCGGCGCGAGGCGGCGGCGCCGAGTGTGGGGGAAGGAGGGTTTGCCGACGTTTTTACAAAAAAAAGTCTCTGTCTTTTCTAAAATTTGCACATAGGTCCTTCTGAGGGGGTTTTCTGGAAAAGATCGTGCGTCAAAAATCGTGCATGCGGGTCACCGGCTGGAACCCGAGCGACCGGCTGGTGACCGGGACGCGTGTCACGCTGTGGTTGGTAGATATTCGCGCAGCTACAGTGCGCGCCCGCGGGGGGCGACGTGTCTCGATCTGGACCGTCCGTCACGCGGATCGGACGGCCAGCGGAATCCCGCGACGTGGACGAATGACGGGAGCTGGATTCCACGCCCTTTTATATATAGTAGAATGTACAAGGAAAGGAATCGAGCCCACGTTCCTCCGTTCATCGCCATGGAGCTCGTCTTCCTCGCGTCACGTCGGCCGCGCGTCGATTCGCTGCCATGGGTGCACCCCCGTCTTCCCATTGCCATCCTCAGAACCGCAACAGCGTCACGAAGCTCCTGGGCACCTCCTCGTCGACAACCGTGACCTTCAGCAGCAGTCCCCACGAAACCTCGTTTCGGCATACACCATTGACTTCTCTCCAGCAGCAGTCCGATGCCGCCGTCCCCACCACCGCGGCCACGGCGTCTCGCCCGCCGTGCTGTGCCGCCGCTAACGCCTGCAGCGCAGCCAGCTGCTTCATGTATCCTGCTTGTCCAGCTCACGCACGCCGGAGATAGAGAAGTGGGCAAGTGGCGGCGGAGAGGCGAATCGAGGAGGAGAGGAGCGGATCGAGGGAGACCAAGGCCCCTTCTTTTCAGCTTATTTTCCAGATTCTTCCAGAAGCTACCCTCCATCAGCTTCTCCCAGAATCTCGTTTTTTAAATTTGTTTAAACTTCTAAATTTGTCTTCCCAATACTTATTTAGAAGTTTAAACAAATTTAAAAAACGAGATTCTGGGAGAAGCTGATGGAGGGTAGCTTCTGAGAGAATCTGGAAATAAGCTGTTCGTGGATAAATTACCATCGTACCCCCGACTAACTAAGATTCAGTACTTGGATGGCTGACATAATTTAGTGAGGATAGAGTCAAATCGAACGGCTGAAATATTTTAAATGAGGAGCTACCCGAAACTAAGTTTTCCAAGCACCGTAATTAGTTTTCTTTTAATATGTAGATTCACTCGTTTTACTTCGTATGTAGTACACATTGAAATATCTAAAACATTTGAAACGAGTGAGTATCATTGTAGTACTTTTTTTCAACTCTCTCAGGCATTGTCAGTTTTATTTCAAAACTCCGTCAGGGCACGTCTGCCCGTGTGCTACTGATTTGATCTGTACATGCATGCACTATTATTTATTGACCATCACATATATTTGAAGCGGTTGATGATTCCCCTCGTAGTCTCACTAGAAATATTGTTCTCAAGTGAGACTAGGAACTTTGGTATATGTTGTGTCATCCTGAATCGCTTCAAATTTTATGTACTAACTAAAGAACTAAGCCTTCACTTGCTCATGATGTGTTCATGGACAAACTGATTGTCGAGTAAATCGCCCATGCACACAAGATTGTACTATAGTACTAGTAGTGTAACATGTGTTGTACTGTAGTAGTGAAATACTGTTCTCAAGCGAGGTTGAGAACTTTGGTGTACATCGTGTCGTCACAAACCAAACCACTTCAGATTCCGTACTAACCAGAGAGATAGGACTTCAATCTTTTCAAGATATGATGTTCATCGCAAATTCAACAGTTTTTCGAAGCCAACGCACGCAAGATATATCGTACTATGGTAGTTCAATATATGTAATATTACATGATGGGGTGAGGAGTTCGTAAGTCCGGAGAACAAAGCGCAAGCCGGTCCAGGTGCCTTTTTTTTTTCCAGTTTTCAGTAGTAGCACTTACTAGTATATTACATCGATCCGGAGAAAGAGATCAAAAACCAAAGACAAAAAAAGTTCTCTATAAATTTAGGGTTCTATAGATATGTCAGCCTCCTAGCAACAGCAACACAGGCATAGCGCGCACACACAGCATGCAGAGCAGCAACCGTAGCCTCCTTTCTAATAACACTGAAGTTCTTCATCGATCGTCGCCAAGGATGATGATGATCTAGAGCTTCCTCCTGCACAGTGGGCATGATCCGTGCTTGATCAGCCAGCCGTCTATGCACGGCACGTGGAACACATGCCAGCAATCAGGCAAGCTCCGCACCTTCTCCCAATCTGGAAATCCTGAAAACAACCAGCAGCAACACCAGAATGTTCAGGAATATTTGCATCACTGAAAATTAATAACCAGTGAGCTAGATGAAAAAGGTTAGAAAAGTAACCAATGAGTTCAATCGTGGAATTAGAATGTTATTTCTGCAGGTGTGGTGTAGTTGGATATAGTAGTAATTCTCTAAGTTCAATCGTTTTTTGGTTTCCTGTCTTTGTTGTGGAAGATTGGGGGGGGTGATGTACCCAGCTTCGGAATGGTGATGTAACAAAACTGAACTTCTCAAATTCTAATGAAACAGGGAGCCGTGTAGCTCCTTCTATCGAAAAAATTAAGCAGGGAGGTTTATGCTTTTGGGGATAGTGGGTTACAGGGATGGTGTGTTTACAGACCTGGAGGCAGACTGAGCATCCCGATAGGTCGCCTACGGCGTTCCGGTTGTACTCCTCGGTGATCATGGCCTCCGGCAGCTTGTCGATGGACGCCCTTGGCATGCCGTTGGTGCCCTCGATCTCGAAAAGGTCAGGGGCCTCCCTGAATTGCGATGAGTCCACTGCATTCATCTGGACGTCCAGAGAAACATACACGATAGTGTCAGACAAATTAAAAACAAAAAATCGACATGGGTGTAGAAACTGTTTTCAGGTAACTCTGTATTGAACCCTTCATGTGATGTATGATGCATGTGAACTGACCTGGCTCCGGACCACCCGCTGCACCGCCGGATCGACCTTCTCGCGCACAAGCCTACCGGTGAGGAGGTTGTAGATTACATTAAGCTGCATTGCCAGCAATTAAAATATTTGTGTTAGGCTCAATTAGACCTTAAACTTCAGCCCAATTACCGAAGGCTATAATGAAGCATGAGAAGACATGTTCGTTCAGACATATGCAATCTAAACTGAATTGTGCACAACATCATGATGAGCATGAGCAAGGATGCACTCCACAAACCATTTGGAAAATTATAATCTGAGCTTACTTGAGAAATAAAATAAAGAAGAGACGGGTTTGACTGTGACATGAATATTGAACAGAGTTTTTCTTGTTCAAGTTTCAGCACACAGAGAAGGAAGCAGAGACGAGCAAGCAAGCGTGTCAGTTGCGAGTTTGCTGTCCTGCTCCAAGCTACTTGCTGCCAACCAAAGCATGTTGGACTGCTGGTGCTTACCACGTAGAGGATGCTCCAGATCCCGGAGCGGCGGGAGCGCCAGAGGCGGATGGAGGAGTCGACGACCTCGATGGAGACGAGCGCGCCGGTGATGGCGCCGATGCCCGTGCCGCGGAACAGGCCGCTCTCCGTGGCCAGGCCGATGAGCCCGCCGGTGACGGCTCCCAGGAACAGCCCAGCTGCACAACACATGACATTGTTCAGAACAGAGGAACAAAAATTGCAGGATACGTGAAGCAGATCACCCCCAAATTGCACAATGATCACGCACTAGATTTTTGGGAACACACGCTACACGGAACTTGCAACTTACAAGCAAAATTTTGCTTTTTCAAGTGGAGGGAGGGCATAAAACATGAGCTGTGATTTTGCAGCCCAAGAATCGGCTAAAATCGTGAGCAAGATAGGAAGAGCAGCGCGGGGATATCTTGCTCTCCATGAACCAAATCACCAAATTTCTCTTTCTTTTGCCTAAGTTAATCATCAGGATGAACTGAAATGTCTCTGTACTGCTTAGGCGGACAAGTAGGAGCCAGGCTGAGAGGGCTAGAAAGGCAAGATGTCTGGAGGAAATTAAGACCGGGGATGATGCATCCGAGGTTCGTCAGAGGCACGGCCCGAGATTAGCCAGCGAAGAGCAAATTAAACCAACAAATTGAGAAGACTTGAGCAGAGTCCGTAGTCCGTACCTATGGCGAAGATGAAGGTGATGACGCCGCGGAGCACCCTCTGCATCATCCGCCTGCTCCCCACGGCGCCGCCCCTCCCTCGCCCGCTCCCGCCGCTGCCGCTCCTGACCAGCGACGCCAGCGACATGTTGCTGGAGCTACGCGAGAACGCCCCCGTCGGATCCATCCCACCCCACCTCACTCCCCACTTCTCACTTGCTTCAATCACACAGAGAAATAGAACAATTTCTGGAGCCGGATCGGGTCTGGCCGTAGAAGGGGATCGATGTGTCTTGATGATGAGCAAGAAGCAGTAGCACTGTCTGAGAGGGGAGGAGAAGAAGGGGAAGAAGGAAAGGTGGGGACTTTAATGGCGCCAACCAACTCGTGACCGGCGCATTGAATCCGCGTGCGGACGGATGCAACAGCGGTCTCTTTTCTTCCTCGCGAAGGCGGGAGCTGACGGCATCCATCCACCCGTCCGTCCACCATGGCTGCCTACCACCTCACCTGCCCTGCGCGACTGACTGAGGGCGTGTTTGGTAGCCCGGGCCGACTGAGAAAATCTCTTCCCAACCGAGATATCTGTCAAAGAAGTTGTTTGTTAGCCCGGGTCGGGTCATCTCAGCAGTGTGGAGCTCATACGGAAAACGCCCCAGAGCCAGGCTGAGTTGCGAAGCCCAAATCGAGCTTCACAACTCGCCCTGGGTGAACTCATCCCGCAGAGCACTGTGCGCGTGACAGCGGAACGCACGCGACCATCGGCCCCGGAGCGAGCACTGTTCACTCGCCCCCCGTGCACGCGACCTGGGAGCTCCCACACCCAGGCGCTGGCCCGACCGAGCTCCACATCCAGCCGCAAACCACCACGGCCGCGCCGCCCCCGGCCCACCGAAGACCACCGCGGCTCCTCCACGCCGCGCGCCGCCTCCTCCGCGCTGCCTCGCCGCCGGAGGACCGCCGCCGCCGCCGGAAACTTCTCAGCGGCGGCCCGCACCGCACCGCTCCGCGCCGAGCACGGAGGAGCCCGCCCCGCACCGCTCTGAGCACGGAGGAGCTTGCTCTGCGCGCTGCAGCGACGGAGGACGAGCACAGCCGCCTTCCCGCGCCTCCACGGAGGAACCCGCGCCATGGAGGACCAGCACCACCACCGTCTCCGACGTTCCCAATGGCCGGCCACGATTTGGGATTTCCTGTGGACCTGATTGCGTTTCTATTTCTTGTCCAAGGTCCTATTTGTAGAACTTTGGACCGTTTTGTAATTTTATATTTGTGCAGCATGTCTCCATTCATACGAGCTACCAAACAACAGACACACTCAACCCGTCTCAACAAACACGAGCTACCAAACACGTGAGAAAATCTGAGCTCAACCTGGCTAGACTCAACTTGTATGAGTGGAGATTGCTATTCTCCACTGGCCCAGGCTACCAAACACACCCGACTGACTGACTGACTGACTGTGCGTGCGAGCCATCAATGGCGAGCCGAGCTTTTACTTACGTGTCTCCAGATATTTTCTTGCTTGCCCCGGAGCACATGCATGCAGCCATCATGGATAGAGAGGGTGGATTAATTTCTTCGGGAGTTTTGTTTGTTTATTAAGAAGACTACGAATGCGAGAAGAGATCGATCGTGCCGGCTTTCATTTTGTTGGCCGGGGAAGAAATGTTACTAGTTTGACATGTTCACTCGTTGGTCCTAGAGAGTGAACACTTCGCCATCATCTGTGTTGGGCATGGAGGAATTAGGTTGTGTTCACCTTTGTTATGCACATCCCATATGTAACTCCTTTGGTTGTATCGCTTGATTTAACTTTGAGTTAATATAAAAACTCCATTTATCAAAAAAATGAGGGATCAAATTTTGATAGGTGGCGGGCTCTTTTTATGTTTTGAATGGTTCATGATTACTTTTAATGGTGAGCTCAGATTAGTTACAACCATTATTTCAACAAAAAAAGGTATATTTGTCATGTTAGCTGTTCAGTGGAAAAAGGAGCTGAGCTGGAAAAACAAATTTTAAAATTTGGATATAAGACTTACACCCATCCATCCAAAATTACATGACTAATCAACGAGTCAAATTCATGCCGTTGCGAGCTGTCATGCATGCATGAAAAAATAATGCGCAGAAGTATTTTGGTTGACAGTGGCAGCCGGCCCATCCCGAAAATGACTTGACAATGTGTACCATATGACAACTTAGTACGGTAATGGTTGATTTGGATGTGATGCAAGCTGATCAATAATACATCACTTGTAGTCACCGCTAGCTACCATGCATGAACATTTATTTGTACCTGTACAATTTATACAGAATTCAAACGAATACTCCGGCCGGTGCATCTATGCGCACTGTCTTCATTTTAGCCCATTTCGAAAACGACGTGTTTCCCAACAATGGTCACGAAAATGAAAGCACGCCCTATATATTAAAGACCAATTAGTACAGGGGGTGCAATGATACTATCATGGAGTCCAATGCCTGATTGTCCCTCACATGATTTAGCAAAGTGATCCATTCGTAAATTCAAAAAAAAAGTGATCCATTCGTGCATTTTGTCTTCAGGTTAGTTTTCAAGAGCTTTATGTGTTCGTGAGCCGCTCCCAGGCCACCGCAACATAATTCTTCGTGATAGATAAAACCTCATTTTGCCCTCACAAAAGAAAAATAGGACAAACACGATCTTTTTTCCCCTACAAAGGGGAGTATAATCCAGACATCTGCATAACCGACGATTGGTTCTTGATTCTTAATGTTGTGATGCACAACTTATTACTTTCCTAAGACTATCCATAATGTGGCTAATATAGGTGATAACATGCATATACCATCTAAAAAAATGATTTGGCAGTAATCCCTCTGTTTTTATTTACTTTGTGTCCTAGGTTTAGTCAAAGTGACTTTACCAAGTTTGACCAGATATTTAGAAAAAAAAACTATTAGCATCTACAATATAAAATATATAGTATTAGAATCATCATAAAGTATATTTTCATATTATATGCATTTGGTATTATGGATGTTGATATTTTTTACTATATTATATTCTTGGTCAAACTTGACAAATTTTAACTTTGACTAAACCCAGAACGCGAAGTAAATAAAAACGGAGTGAGTAATTAAGTAGAAGTAAGATAAATAGGGTAACATATTATATTACCATCGTATCACAAAGCGTTTTTCAAGAAAATGAGTATAAATAATAAATGAGACCATATATATATGATCCTACATATATTATTATTTGCACACTATGAGGATAGTAAAATATACTCCCTCTGTTCACAAAAGAATGTCTCAACTTTGGCCTAAGCTAGGACAAAATTGAGACATCCTTTTGTAAAGGGAGGGAGTACTTGTCATGCTAACACATGATTGTTACTAGTCTAAATTAAAAGTCACTTTTGTATCCCGAGCACCAGTGCTCTCTGTTTGAAATGTTAACCTTTTATTAATGTTTTAGAAAATCTGAAAAAAATCTCAATGCATGTTCTCAATGATATATACTATAAACGTGTAAAATCTCAATGCGAAATCTTTTGTAATGTGAAATGGTTATCGTCGTCACCGGCACTGACCTTCGTCCGGACAAGGTATTTTATTTTTAAACCAAGAACACCGCCCGGACCAACATTATCTGACCACACACTAGAAAATGGTTTGCTATATCGGTGCAAGAAATGGGAGCGCCCGTACCGGAGGGAAGTTAAGAAGACGCAGAACCGCCAACCGATCAAATAACCATGGAAGCTAGGAAGGCTGCGTCCGCCGTGCAGGGGTGTCGTACTCGACCGGCGGCAGGGGCCGTACGTGATCACGGTCGACACAGCCTGGCCTCCTCACTGCTACCACCTGAGCTGAGCGAGTGCATTAACGCGACCGACGCATCACGCACAAGCTTTGCCATTGCCCATTGCCAAGAGAAATACTCCGTAGAAAAGAGGGAGACTGTACGTACGCGTGGCACGCACGCGCGCTGCACGTGTAGACCTGCTTCTGGAAAGATCCCAAGTGAAATCTAGGTCAGTCTAGCTAGCAGTAGTACGACACAACTTTGTTTATGTCCTGTGACAAAGAGAAGGTGGGGCAAGAGGAGTGGAGATCTCATTTTTTTTCAAAAAATCAAAAAAAATATTTAAAAGTTTTAAAAACTATAAAGCAAACCATTCATGTTCTTAATGATATATAATACAAGCGTGTAAAATCCAATGTAAAATACTTTACAGTTTGAGCTACGCAATAATGAGAAATGTACAGATCTGATATAGTGACCAATAAATACTTTCAAAACTTCAAGTTTTATTATTTTTGTGTAGCTCACAACGTATTGTATTTTGCATTGAGATTCTCCACGCTTGTAGGATATATCTTGAGAAGATGCATGATTTTTTTCCAGTTTTTTCTCAAACTTTTAAATATATTTTTTTGAAAAAAAAAGTTAGATCACTGGATCTGAAGAGCCAAAATGATCGTGTGAATAGTATGATCAAGAAAAAACCCACACTAATTGTGAGGAAAATATCCTACAAACAATGCATCCGGCAGATAATCAAAGCCGGACGTGCACCGAGAATAAACTGATAAAACACAGTTAATAATGTCTGCTCTCTTATCTCCTCTATCGTGCATTTGTTTTTCGACGGAGTTTTTGTTTTTGTTTTCGATGCCTAGATCAACTTTTTATTCGAGACTCTACACTCTACAGCATGCATGATTGTTTAAAAAATTTGTGTCCATCTCGTCGTTATCAGTTGTACCTTCTAGTTTTCTTTATTTCTTCTTAAATGCATTTAAAATTGCCTAGTATGTGCCCAAATCTTTCAATATCACATGTGACTAATCCTACTTAGTTAACTTAATTTGTTTACAAAATTAGGAGCAAACTAGAGCACAGTTGTAGTTCAAATTTAAAATAGTTTAGTAAAATGGCTGAAAACATTGAAATGGGAAAAATGTAGCTAAATAGCGACCTTTTGTTAATAATAGGAATTGGCCATCCAATATGATCTACTTGTACCATAAAAATTGGAGATGTGCCATTTTTTACCATATTCTTTGCACTTGCTACAAAAGACTCATTTTTTGCACTTTGAAAGTGAAGATGCATTTTCTTGTAACAAAAAGTTGGAAACTCATTTTGTCACTGTTGTTTGGCATGGAAAGATGTACCTTTGTGCCAAACATGGTCACATTATCGTGAACTATACCATGGCCATGACCTTGTCCATTTGATTTGAAAGTCATGAATGTTACAAAACATGGTATGCCATTTTATGATTTTCTAATACTTGCCAAAATCTAAATTTATCATCACATAGAAAGCATTGCATGCCAAACGATTACATTTTTTATATTTTCTTTTTTTTTGTTTTTTCATAATGAGGTCAAAATTGTCGTCACAACTATTCATACGAAGGACTGCATGTTTCAACACCCTCTGTCGCTATTCCATGAAATCATACTTGAGTATTTGTAATTTATCTTTTGGCGATTTTATGAATAAATTAGTCACATTTGTAGTTCAAATTTGAATTACTTCATTTAAATGGGCCAAATTAGTTACAAACTGTTAACGTTCTTAATATATGTAAGTTAGCCATCCAATATGATCTAATTTGTGTTAAAATTTGGAGATGTGTCATATCCATATTCCACTTTCTTAAAAAAACTCCATTTTTTGGTACTTGAAAAATTAAAAGGGGAACATTACCATGAAGTGCGTACCACTCTAAATTTGTTTATTGAATTATTCTTTTTGTCCTAAGCTCATATAGTCATATACCCAAAATATGGCTCCATGCAAAAAAAGTTCAAATTTCTGACATGTTTTAGATACTATTCCATTAACGAGCCATATTAAAGTGTAAATACTTATCTAATTAAGAAATAAACTAAAAAAAATCCAACAATCTCTTCAAATTTCGAATTACACATAGCATAATATATTATTTTACATTTTAGTGTTTATAGAAAAACACTCGTAAAGGGTTATGCCGTCCGAGTGTACACATGTCCATTTATTTGACGAGTCTTTTCAAGTTGAGTGTCATGTCCAAAAAGATTGGGAAAATTACGAATATGTGAAAGATCGATATGTCGACTAGAGGGGGGGGGGTGATTAGGCGACTACCAAATTTTAATTCTTTTTCGATTAATTAAGGCTTGAGCAAAGTATAACAAGGTTGACTAGATGTGCACTAGGTGATAGCAACCTATGTGATACAAGCAAGGTAAACCAAGTAGCGGAAGCAACAAGTAAAGGATAGAGGTAACCGCAAAGTGGAGACACGGAGATGTTTCCCGTAGTTCCTTCCCAAGGGAAGTACGTCTACGTTGGAGGAGTGTGGAGCCACCTAGGCGCTCCAATAGCACGGATGTGCTCACTCTATTCTCCGTGAGCTTCACCCGTGGGGGTTTGGCTCATTCACTATGAGGTCACCTTGATGGCGTTGACCAAGCCGGTACACAAAGGTCGGGGAACTCCACAATGAGTTGAAGCCTCCCAACAATGCCTCGGACTTCCTCCGAGACTCACAAAGGCACCTCGAGTTACAAGCAACCCAAGATGCAAGTTCCACACTATCCGTGTGGAGGGATTTGAAATTCCTTCGGTGGAGATGTAGATCTAGACCTCCTCCTTCACTCCACAAAGTATCAAGAGGTTTGGGTGGTTGGAGTGGGAGATCTTAGTAGGTTGAAGCTTTCATCAATGGAGGAGAGAGAGCATAGGAAAACTTGGTCTTCAAGTGGGGAAGAAGACCCCTTTAAATAGCTCCTCCAAAAGTGGCCGTTGCACAGCCAGATTCCCGCGGCGGTACTACCGCTGGGGGCAGCGGTAGTACCGCTGCCCTTCTTCGTCTTCAATTCAAACGGCTCGAAATTCTGGAGCCCGCGCCTGTCTTCAAAGCGGTACTACCGCTGGAGGCAGCGGTACCACCGCTGCCCAGCGGTACTGCCGCCGCGGTACCGCTGCAGCTACCGCCCGATGAAACAGAAGCAGCAAAACGGCGGTACCTCGGGCGGTACTGCCGCTGGCCAGCGGTACCACCGCTGGGGATGGCGGTACTGCCGCTGCCCAGCGGTACTACCGCTGCAGTACCGCTGGAGCTACCGCTGATGGAAACAGAAGCTGAAAAACGGCGGTACCTCCAGCGGTACCGCCAGCGGTAGCTGGCAGAAACCCTGCGCAGCGGTACTACCGGCCCTCCTGGCGGTACTACCGCTGCCTGGAGCAGAAAACTGCTAAGAGCAAATTGCAAGCTCTATCGATGACGCTTATATCAGAAATTCCTGGAAGCTCAAAATACATCGTTAGATACATAATTGTGTTATCACTAACACCAAAACATCATCTAGGGAAGATGCACTTTCAATCTCCCCCTTTTTGGCGTTAGATGACAACACAATTATCGCAAGGCAAAAGATTTGTAAAAGATAGACGGAGCTCCCCCTAGACATGTGCATTATTCATGAAATGCTTTTGAATGCACAAACGCACACAACCTAGGATCAATGCTCCCCCTAGCTTTTGCAAACTTTGCAAATAGAATATATAAAGAGCTTGCAACAAAGAATAAGACATGAACAAAGATAATAAGCTAAGCAATTAAGGTTCACATGTCTTACACCACATGGAGAGATCCACAACTGAAAAAAAAAGTGTTCACAAGCATAGAGAAACAACACGAATAAAGAACAAGCTTGTGACACACAACCCTTGCGAAACCCCGTACGAGCCTACTAGATATCTCTCCCCCTTTGGCATCGAGACACCAAAAAGGGAAAGACCGATGCTAACGCCCCAAGGGTCACTCGAAACCGAACGGAGGCTGCTGAGAGGTGACTTCATCTTCTTCATAATCTGCCCAAGTGATCACCTGCCCTGCACTGTCCTGAGCTTGCCACTCCTCCCATGGAGTGATGTTCTTCTCCGAGCCGGACTGCACTTGTTCTCCTTGAGCACGACGGTGAGCAATTTCAGCTTGGCGAGCCTTCATCGTGCTCTCATAGACATCATATTGGTTCCTCTCAACTTTCTTGGTCAGCTTGAAGAGCTTCTTCATAGAAGTAGCCATCCAAAGGAAAGGCCCTTCCTTCTTAGTGTGAGAGGGACCGGCTTCATCCACAACTTCTTTGCTCTTCTTCTTCTTCGGATGGGGCTTAACAAGGAGCCGCTTACTCTTGTGGGGGATCCATTCCTCCGCATCCCCAAGCTCCGCAACATCGTTCTCCTCAACCCACTTCCAAATGATGATACGCATGATGAGAGGAGCAAAAGCGATGTTCTTCTTCTTGATAATGACCTCCCAAAGTTCATGCCAAATGAAATCCATGACATCCAACTTCTTCCCTTGCCTTGCATCTCCTTGTGAGGAGCATGAGATTTTGAGAAAACCATGAATTTCATCAATGTTGCCCACCTTTGGGTTGATGGTCTCGCGATAAATCCTGTGCATGATGTCCCAAGTGGGAAAAGTCCCTTGGACTTGCCAACCTTCCACTTCTCAGCGCTCTCCGGGTCATATAAAGGCAAGAGCTTCTCCACTTCTACAGCCTGCACCCCCACATGATGGACACGGAAGTGAGTATCGTCAAAGTCGTCGTAGAGGACGGAACCAAACTCCTCATACCAAGCATCTGAGCAATTGCAGACCACTTCTCTTCAAACTTCTTCTCCTTTGTCATCCATGTGATGGTGCGCTCCGTCTCATTGCCAAAGTGAACGGTGGCTAGAAACTGAGCCACAAGCTTCTCATCAAAATCTTGTTCCAACTCCATCATGGGTAAAGCCCAAACTCTTCGCAAATCAAGGCTTCTCCAAAGTAATCAATCTTGTCCCTCATGTGATCCATATTGATGTGTGCTGCTCCACATAGTTCTCCACCGGCTTCTTCAACAAGATCTCATTGTAGCATTGTTCTTGGAACTTGTTGTGAAAGAAAGGATTGTTGCCCCGAATGGAGGGAATTTGATCCATCCTCTCAATCACATAGCAATTGACAGCCCGCTTGACCGCAAAATCCTTGTCCGACACTGACTAGCAGACTTGGTCCTCTTGGGCAGGGTCTTCTCCGGAGGTGGAAACCTCCGGCGAGTCACGGGAACCCCATCAATCTCATCTTGAATCTCATCACACCATCGGTCCTTGGTTTCTTGCGCCCAACAGACTTGGTGCGTCGAACAGACGCACTACCTGTGAATAGCATGGGAGGGGCAAGCACATAGGTAAGAATGCACCATTTCATTATTTTGGAGAAAAAGAGCACATGTCTACAAAATTGTATGAAATTAAAACTAGAGGGAGAGTGCCAAATCTAGTGTTGGAGATGTAACAAGAGTAATATTATGGCTTAAAAAGCACTAACATTATCTAGGGTTACTCCTCTAAATCTAGGAAGAGGAACTTTCAATCTAGCCACAAATTTCGCAACAAATTTATAGACAAGGTTCTAGATCCACAAATACACATCTCTACCTACTCAATCTACCACGAATCCAAGAGGAACACCACTAATTTCATCTCTATCCATCAACTAGATGAGAGAGAGGGATAGGGCATACCGGAACTCATGGCAGAGGATCGAGGAGGAGGAGAGATGCAGGAGGCGTCCCGGGGCGTGGAGGTTGAAGATCCAAGCCTGGGAGAGCTCCTTCCCGGCGGAGGAGTGGCCGGCGGCGGCGGAGGTGGGAGGAGAAGGAGTTGGGGAAGAAACGAAATGAGGGAGAACCCTCAAAAACGAGTCTCCCCGAGCCTTATTCTGTCCAAACTCCGCGAGCGGTACTACCGCTCCATCCAGCGGTAGTACCGTCCCGATAAAAACAGGCCCGTGGCGATACCGCGCTGCACAGTGCTGTGAAGCACGCGCAGCGGTAGTACCGCCAGGGTGCCCGGTAGTACCGGCGCCTGGGGAAAAATCAGCTGGGCTCAAAAATGAGCCCCGAAGCCGATTTGACCGCCGTTTCCGACCATCCAAACAACCAAGAGCATGAAAAAGGCATTTTTAGAGAGAGATAGGGCTGTTTTAATAAAGAGTGTTGGCTTGGGATAGACAAGTAGCTGAGAAAGGAGAAGAAACTCAAGTTTGCAAAAACCAAACTTGAAGACCCAAGCTTGAGTTCTCTCCCCAAAAAGAAGTCTAAAAGACCAAATAAGATCCAAATAAAACCAACTCCTCAAAAGGAGGAGGGCGGTGGCCTAGGCCACCATGTATGAGCAATTATCAACCCAAAACCGCGAAGATATATCTTGGGTTTAAGGCCAATACTCATCGTTTAAGCACAATTTGTCACCGGAGTGACCAAATAAAGCACGAATTGTCTATGTGCGCATAATAGAAGTAGTGTTGACTCATGAGTTGAGCTACACTCCCCCTATGTCCATGCATGCATCTAAACTAGTTACGATGTCTACTATGGGTACTTGTGCAAGGCGGTCAAGCAAAGTTGCTCGCATCAATGACATTTAGTTCATTCCTCAACTCTCGAAATCTTGGTTCATCAAGGGCCTTGGTGAATATATCCGCAAGTTGATCCTTGGTTCCTACAAAAGAAAGGTCAATGTTGCCCCTCTCCACATGCTCCCGGATGAAATGATGACGAACTTCAATATGCTTCGTCTTGGCATGTTGCACGGGGTTGTGGGCGATCTTGATAGCACTTTCATTATCGCACATGAGGGCACCTTGGAGAAGATAATACCATAATCCTTCATAGTTTGCACCATCCATAAGAGTTGAGCACAACAACTTGCGGCGGAGATGTACTCGGCTTCGGTGGTGGAGAGAGCAACACAATTTTGCTTCTTGGAAGACCAACACACCAAGGAGCGGCCAAGAAATTGACAACTCCCGGATGTAGACTTCCTATCCTTCTTCTCTCCGGCATAATCCGCATCCGAGTAACCCATGAGATGAAAGCTTGAACCCTTGGGATACCAAAGACCAAAGTTTGGGGTATGAAGCAAATATCGAAAGATGCGCTTAACCGCCACTAAGTGGCTCTCTTTGGGAGCCGCTTGATACCTTGCACACTTACCCACACTAAACATAATATCCGGTCTAGATGCACAAAGATAAAGCAAAGAGCCAATCATAGAGCGATAGAGTTTTTGATCGACATCGTTACCCTCGGTGTCGGTGTGGAGGTCGACGGAGGTGGACATGGGTGTCTTGTAAGGTTTGAGCTCCGTCATCGTGAACCTCTTGAGCATGTCTTGGGTATATTTGGCTTGATTGATGAAGGTACCTTCCCTATATTGCTTCACTTCAAATCCTAGGAAGTACTTCAACTCCCCCATCATGGACATCTCAAATTTGCTTGTCATTAGCTTTGCAAACTCATCATTGAAAGCATTGTTAGTAGAACCAAAAATGATGTCATCTACATAGAGTTGGCATATGAAAAGATTGCCACCCACCTTCTTGGTAAAGAGGGTGGGGTCAATAACACCAACTTGGAATCCACGGTCTACAAGAAACTCTCGAAGGTGCTCATACCACGCACGTGGGGCTTGTTTAAGGCCATAGAGTGCCTTGTCGAGCTTGTAAACATGGTCCGGATGGTTGGGATCCTCAAACCCGGGAGGTTGCTTAACATATACCAACTCATTAATAGGACCATTAAGGAAAGCACTTTTAACATCCATTTGTTGCAATTTAAAGTTATGATGAGATGCATATGCAAGCAAGATGCGAATAGATTCAAGACGAGCAACGGGGGCATAGGTTTCACCGAAGTCAACACCTTCGACTTGAGAGTAGCCTTGTGCCACCAATCTTGCCTTGTTTCGAATGACAATGCCGTTCGAATCTTGCTTGTTCTTGAAGACCCATTTGGTGCCGATGACGTTCTTGCACCCATTTGGCCTTGGCACCAACTTCCACACCTTGTTGCGCTTGAAGTTATTGAGTTCTTCATGCATGGCATCAATCCAATCATGATCTTCAAGAGCTTCATACACCTTCTTGGGCTCGATGAAGGACACAAAAGCATGGTTGGTGCTAAAGCTTGCCAATTGTTTTCTTGTGACGACCTTGCTTTGGACACCTCCAAGAACTTTGTCCAATGTATGCTCTAAGCGAGTTAATTTTTGCTCTCTTCGCAATTCTCTTCTCTTCTTGGTCTCCTCCGAAGTTTCTTGAGAGATGACTTGATCATTTCCTTCATCATCGGAGTCATGTGCATTGTTTTGATCTTGAGCTTGATCTTGATGAGGACCACCTTGATCTTGTTCTTGATCATTGTCGTGTGCACCATCTAGAGCTTGGTCTTGAACATCAAGTTGTGGAGAGGAACCACTAGGTTGATCTTGTTCTTGACCTTGCTCACTTGTTTGAGGGCTCGGAGTTTGTTCTTGGTTACGGGGAGGATCTTGAGTTGGTGATGGTATGACTTGAGGAGGAGCTCGAGGAGGATCTTGAACTTGAGGAGGATCCTCTTCAATGGGACGAATGTCCCCAATTGCCATCCTTCTTAGAGCGAGCTCCATAGGTACATCACCTACAACATTAGGATCAACTTGCCCCACTTGGGAGCCATTATCCTCATCAAACTTCACGTCACTAGATTCTTCAACTTGACCGGTGGTCTTGTTGTAGACTCTATAGCCGTGAGAGTTTGTGGAGTAACCAACAAAGATACCCTCTATAGATCTAGTTCAAACTTAGATAACCGGTTACCTTTCTTGCGAATGAAGCACTTGCATCCAAAGACACGAAAATAAGAAAGATCCGGTTTCTTCCCAAGAAGAATCTCATATGGGGTCTTGTTCAATAGCTTGCGGAGAAATAACCGATTTGTTGCATGACAAGCGGTGGAGATGGCTTCGGCCCAAAAGTTAACGGAGAAGCATACTCCGCAATCATGGTCCTAGCCGCATCCATAAGAGTCCGGTTCTTCCTCTCCGCAACACCATTTTGTTGAGGGGTGTATGGAGTGGAATATTGATGAGCAATACCCTCTTCACTAAGAAACCCCTCCACGGTGTAGTTCTTGAATTCGGACCCATTGTCACTTCGAATTGTCATGATCTTCTCTTGATATTGGCGTTGAGCCATGTTGATGAAGTCAATGACTCTTTGTTGAGTCTCACTCTTTTCTTGAAGAAATAGACCCATGTGTATCTTGAATAGTCATCAACAATCACCAAGCAATACTTCTTCCCACCAAGACTATCATAAGATAATGGACCAAAAAGGTCCAAATGAATGAGCTCAAGAATCTTGTCGGTGGTAATCTTCGTCTTTGGTGGATGGGCTTCTCCATGTTGCTTTCCTAGAACGCATGATCTACACACACGATCTTTGGAAAACTTAATATCGGTTAGTCCAAGAATGTGATTACCACTTTGAAGATCATGGAGTGTTCTCATATTGGTGTGGGCTAGTCGGCGGTGCCAAAGCCAACCCACATCAACTTTAGCCATTAGACAAGTCGCGGCCGACATGCTCTCTTTCGAGAAATCAAGCACATACATGCCGTACTCGACATGTCCAACAAAGACTACTTTAAGAGATCCCTTCACGGTGATGATCACACTCTCGTCATCAAAATAACACCCATAACCACTTTTAGTAAGTTGATAGACGGAGAGTAAGTTGTAACCAAGGGACTCAACGACAAGTACATTCTTGATAGAGACTTCTCTAGCAACAACGACCTTGCCTCGTCCCAATACCTTAAGCTCGCGGTTGTCACCAATTTTGACTCGTGAATATTGAGGTAGAGGAGGTTCAATATCATCCACCAAGTCAATGCGTCCGGTCATGTGTTGGGATGCGCCACTATCCACCGTCCATCGACCCGCACCGGACGCCACACCCTACAAGGAATCAAGTCTTTGATTTAGGTACCCATTTTTCGATGGGTCCTTTCTTGTTAGTCACAAGGGTCTTAGGAACCCAAATAGCCCAATGATAATCATCACCATAAGAAGAGCCAACATATTTAGCATAAACATGACCATCTCTAGATTTCATAAGAACATAAGATGGGTTATATTTGCCGGCAAAGTCATTATGGGTAGGAAGGTCCCTTGTGACCTCACCACCCACAATGGTGTTGGTCTCCTTCTCTTTAGCCAACTCCCCCTCCTTCACAAAGATAATAGCTTTTGAAGAGGGAGAAGACTTCTTCTTCTTCTTGTTCTTCTTCTTTGACTTGGTAGAGAAACCAAGTCCTTCTTTTCCAATTTGATCCTTTTGATTGCTCAAAAGGTCATTGAGGTTCTTTTCTCCTTGGGCACAAGCCATAATGCCCTTCTCAAGTTGAGATTTCAACTTAGCATTCTCTTCAACAAGGTTAGCATGCTCACAACAAATAATAGATTTAGCAATAATTTCATTTGATGTGGAAGCAATAACTTCTTTCACTTGTTGACCTAGGAATTGATCATGAGACTTCTCAAGTTTGGCAAAAGACTCTTTGAGGGTTTTGAGTTCCTCATCAAGTCTCTTGTTTTCCTTCTCAAGTCTAGCATGTTCAATGCCTAGCTCAAGCTTCTCATTCTTATAGACTTTAGAAGTAGCAAGAGCATGTTCATGATCCTTTTTAACTCTAGACATGTCAATAGCATAGGATTCCTCGGAATTAGATAGGGCCTCCTCAAGGGACCTTCTACGAGTTTGCTCCTTTTCAAGAGCAATAGCGAAATCCGCTATCTCATTAGCATAGTCAACCTCACGGTTTGCCATGCCCGAAATGATCTCCTCCTTTTGATCTACAAGAGAGTTAGTTTCCTCAAGTTGCTCCAAAAGAGCATCAACATTCACTTTGTCTTCTCCTTTAAGATTGCTAGCCACACGTCCACCTCATTTGGACTTTGGGGCTCCTTCACAACATTCTCTACACAATCCAATAAGGAAGGAGGTGTAGAGGCAATAGGTTTAGGAGAAGGAGTTACCGAGGTGGCTTTTGCCATGAGACATGTGTAGGGAATGGACTCATTTTCATTGGGGGATTCAAATAGGGATGACGGTGTAGAGGAAGGTGTAGCTATGGCAATGCGAGCGGTAGCTACAACTTCATCTTCATCTTCATCACCGGACGTGTATTCTTCCAAAACTTTTCTATCTTGAACACACAAGGCATTGGTAACCCTCTTCTTCACGTAGTTCTTGTTGCCGTTGCCCTTGGACTTGTCTTTTCTCACAAGCTTGCCATTGTGGTCCTCTCGATTCTCCCAAGGACACTCGGCAATGTAGTGATTGAGATTACTACAATTATAGCAAGTCTTTGGACGGTCTCCTCTTGGTCTTGCAACGAAGTTCTTCTTAGCAAAAGGTCTTGAAGATCTCTTGGAACGGTTGCCCCAATAGGCTCTTGAAGCAAGAGCCATGTGCTCACAATAGTCTTTCTTGATCTCCTCCGTATCCTCCTCTTCACCTCCATGTTCAAACTCTTCTTCACTAGTGATGGTGGTGGACTTCAAAGCGACATTTGGAGATTGTCCCGCAAGTCCCCTTTGCCGAGCTTGAGCATGAATAGAGCTCTTGACAACCATCCCAATGGATACAAACTCGTTGAGCACGGTGTTGGAGTCAAGTGTTGAGAAGTCCGGTCTTGATCGAATGGTTTGAGCTAAGCCTTGATTTGAGGGAGTGATGGCCTTGAGAAATTTGCGCTTGATCCAATTATCACTAATCTTCTCAAAACCGAAATCATTCAAGGTGATGGCAAGAGCGGAGAGTCTTCGATAGAGATCTTCGGGGGTCTCATCTTCATTCATCACAAACTCATCGGCTTCATCTTGAACCGCTTCATACTTGGAAAGTTGAATGCTTTTGTTCCCCAAGAACAAGTTATGAAGATTCTCCCAACATTGCTTTGCCGTCGTGCACATACGGATATGCGTGCGATAAGTTGGGCTTGCGGCCGTTTGTATCATGTGCATGGCGGTGGCGTTGAGTTGATGATTGGCCTTCTCCGTTGGAGTCATGTTGTGTGGGTCTTGAGGATGGAAGCCTTGCTCTAAAATGTCAATCAAGAAAACACAACAACTAGACATGTGTGAACGCATAGAGAATTGCCAATTAGGAAAGTCTTTTGGATCAAGCTTAGGAGGTGCGCCCATATTGGCGATGTGTGGCGGAGAGACGTGTTGGTGGATTGTGTTATACACTTGTTCCGGTGGAACATTAGCATACACCCCCGGCGGCTTCCTTGGGGTTGAGTTACCATCCTCGGAGTTCTTTGTTTCGGGATTGGCTTGCGCCTTTCCGTCCGCATTGACAATACCCGTAGAAGGAAGAGTATCTACCTTCCCGGGACATTTTCCAAGGAGGGTAAATCAACCTTAGGAGGATCCGGTTTCCCTAGGAACTCCTTGAACATTTCTCGCATCGATTCCTTCATGCTTATGTTGAGGTTGGTAGTGATCTCGGTATTGAGATTCGATATCTCACTCTTGAGTTCACTAACAACCTCACCAAAGCGTTCATTAGTAACCGATGCGAGAGGGTCCACGACGTCCGACATATTCTCTTAGGCGGTGAAGCCTTAGATAAGAGACGAGGCTCTGATACCAATTGAAAGATCGATATGTCGACTAGAGGGGGGGGGTGATTAGGCGACTACCAAATTTTAATTCTTTTTCGATTAATTAAGGCTTGAGCAAAGTATAACAAGGTTGACTAGATGTGCACTAGGTGATAGCAACCTATGTGATACAAGCAAGGTAAACAAGTAGCGGAAGCAACAAGTAAAGGATAGAGTAACCGCAAAGTGGAGACACGGAGATGTTTCCCGTAGTTCCTTCCCAAGGGAAGTACGTCTACGTTGGAGGAGTGTGGAGCCACCTAGGCGCTCCAATAGCACGGATGTGCTCACTCTATTCTCCGTGAGCTTCACCCGTGGGGGTTTGGCTCATTCACTATGAGGTCACCTTGATGGCGTTGACCAAGCCGGTACACAAAGGTCGGGGAACTCCACAATGAGTTGAAGCCTCCCAACAATGCCTCGGACTTCCTCCGAGACTCACAAAGGCACCTCGAGTTACAAGCAACCCAAGATGCAAGTTCCACACTATCCGTGTGGGGGATTTGAAATTCCTTCGGTGGAGATGTAGATCTAGACCTCCTCCTTCACTCCACAAAGTATCAAGAGGTTTGGGTGGTTGGAGTGGGAGATCTTAGTAGGTTGAAGCTTTCATCAATGGAGGAGAGAGAGCATAGGAAAACTTGGTCTTCAAGTGGGGAAGAAGACCCCTTTAAATAGCTCCTCCAAAAGTGGCCGTTGCACAGCCAGATTCCCGCGGCGGTACTACCGCTGGGGGCAGCGGTAGTACCGCTGCCCTTCTTCGTCTTCAATTCAAACGGCTCGAAATTCTGGAGCCCGCGCCTGTCTTCAAAGCGGTACTACCGCTGGAGGCAGCGGTACCACCGCTGCCCAGCGGTACTGCCGCCGCGGTACCGCTGCAGCTACCGCCCGATGAAACAGAAGCAGCAAAACGGCGGTACCTCGGGCGGTACTGCCGCTGGCCAGCGGTACCACCGCTGGGGATGGCGGTACTGCCGCTGCCCAGCGGTACTACCGCTGCAGTACCGCTGGAGCTACCGCTGATGGAAACAGAAGCTGAAAAACGGCGGTACCTCCAGCGGTACCGCCAGCGGTAGCTGGCAGAAACCCTGCGCAGCGGTACTACCGGCCCTCCTGGCGGTACTACCGCTGCCTGAGCAGAAAACTGCTAAGAGCAAATTGCAAGCTCTATCCGATGACGCTTATATCAGAAATTCCTGGAAGCTCAAAATACATCGTTAGATACATAATTGTGTTATCACTAACACCAAAACATCATCTAGGGAAGATGCACTTTCAATATGCCCAGTGTTTTTTTGCTGAATGTTTTACGGTGGCACTTGACATACGTGCTTGGTTGCCGAGTGCCCGATAAAATACACTCAGCAAACCCTCAGACATTTGATATACTAGAATGACACCCCGCGCGTTGCTGCAGGTATCTCTTAAGAAATTTAATAAAATGCATGAAACTTGACGTTGACTAAAGAAATATGCGAGATTTAGTTAATCATGTTAGTCAAGAGGCTGAAAAGTTTAGACGTCGAATGTATGTATAGTTTATAATTGAAAAACTTGTTATGGTTCAGGGGTGTATCTGATTGATATAGATAAGACACTATATCAACGGGTTGAAGAAACAGATGTTGTGGATGCCTTGCATGAAGATGGTATGCGCATTTCTGCATAATATTTGTAGAATAGCCCATAATTTTGAATACTAGTTGTATGATTTTCATCATTGAAAATAATTGGAAAAAAGTTTACGGGTGAAAATAAATCCGGTGTTCTACTTTCACATGATTTACTTGTTTAACTACATAGCAAAATGGTGTGATCTTATCATTCAAACAAATAAAAAATGATGTGGACAATTTGATGGGCAAAAATAGTAAGTGATGTGGATAGCTTGCATGTGGAGATAGGAAAATATTAATTGCACTTAGTTGGGTTTTGCTTTATAAGAAGTATAGATATGCTTGGTTGCATCATGCCCGATTAAATGTGCATGTCAAACCCCCAGGCACTTGGCAATGAGCCGTTTCCCATAGTCAATGTCCAGATACTAGAGGGGCGGTGACTTTGTTAAATGGGAAATAAAAGAGAAAGTGAAAGGTCTTTCATACGAAAAATGCTGAATTATAAATGTGAAAAATATTGCGCACCTTCATTTAGAAATGATCTGCTACAAGTCATGACAACAATAATCACTCCGTTGTACCGTATGCATGCTATCTATTAGCCCCTCTATTTCAGTTGAATTATTCTCTGAGTTGATTTTAGGAGCAAATGATAGGGACACTATAATATTTTATGGTATTTTGGTTATGCCTAGACAACATGGAGAAGTAATCTTATCTACACTGACTTTTATCATATATATACCAACGAAAGGAAAAAGGAAAAGCGCCATCGAATAATTTGAACATGGGTGCCATCTATTGTTGATCGATATATTTTTTTCGATAAAGCGTCGATCAATATATAATACAAGGTTTTCGCCTTAACTCTAGAAACAGATAGATGGGCCCCATACAAGATCACGATGGAAATATATAGTGTTCAATGTATATATAAGATCCCATTTTTAATCATATCACCTTCGCCTATAATCTAGCATTCTAGCATGTTTCCCGACATGTTATTTTCTCCCGAGATTGAATCTCCGATCTGTTATTAATAGGAGGGCCTGCATTGCATCGCATGGGTGCCCATCATGCATCAACATCTTGATATTTTCCCTGCTCATAGTCTTGGTTCCAAGCAAAAATATCTACAACACATCTGATCTCCCGATCATACGCACTGTACTGGTATGATTTTTGCAGACGAAATAAAACAGTTTTTCATGGATGGATAAATGCTTCCTCGATCGAGTTGGTGACCTACCGGCCGGCCATCCATCCACCCCGTGAAATGAAATAATTAAGGAGGAGTGGGTCTTGGATTGGACACGTCTATGTGAAGATCACATGCGACATGCCATGCCATGCCATGCATGATGCATCTAGCTTCCTTTAGATCGATGGTGAAGAAGAAGAAGAAACACAGGGAAGGTCGCTCACATGCAATTAAGTGATCCTTTGCATGGTCAACTTAATTAATTCGGTGCATTTGGGAGGAAGCACGTAGCGTCTGGTTGGTCGAGTGAGGACCCGGGACTTAATTTGATTGGGTACAGGGCATGCATGTAAAAATATCAATGCATCTTCCCATGATCCCTCTCCTCCTAAAAGGAGAGTGTATTTTATTTCTTCACGATAAGTCTCTGTCCATCAATTGCTCAATATTTATAAGATTATAGGACATGGCATTTGTGTCACTGGATTCATTCGTTAAACAAAACTTTGTTATTGTAGTTGAACAAAACATGCCTTAATCATCCGAACCGAGGAATTCTCTCAGACTTGTGTATGTGTGTGCGTGTGTCGAGAACTCTGCATCCTATCATACAATTTTGAAGTGACATATCAAGAACTACACGCAGAAGATTTTACAAGCTTATCATGAACACAATGCTTTTCTAGACACAAACTCAATTTTGGCTAGATAGATTGAGCCATTTTCCCTGGAAGAAGATTCTAACCCAATTTCAGCTTCTGCTTCATGTAGTTGAGAATTCTCATAAAAACTAAAATACAATTGGGAACACCGATTTTTAATAATTGAGCACGCCAGAGTGACGAAAGGGAGGGTAAGATGAGGGACAAATGACAAATCAAAAGAGGAGCAAACAAGTTTTTTCGAGAGAAAAAAACCACGACAAACCTTAATCGAGCAAAAGCCATGAATGGGGGCCCATTCACAGGCCCAAATTACCCAAAACATTATCCTCTTCCTTTATCCACTTCAGCTTTTTCCATCCTAAAAATAGAATCCACTAACCCAACCCAAGCGAGCATGGCAGCAGCAGCGACGGCGGCGCCGCCGCCGGCGATGGCCACCGCGCTCTCGGCCCTCCTCCGCCGCGGCACGAACCGTGGCAACCTCCTCCAGGCCTCTCGTCGGAGATGCATCTACTCGGACGTGGTCGCGGAGCCCGCGCCGGCGCCGCTGCCGAGCCGGAGGCGGGGAGGGCACGCCGGGACGCGCCTGGAGGAGGCCGTGCCGGCCGGGGAGGGTCGGTCGCGGGTCGACGCGTGGATCTCCGAGCGTCTGGGCGGCGGCGGCGTCAGCCGCGCGCGCGTGCAGGCCAGCATCCGCGCCGGCCTCGTCGCCGTCAATGGCCGCCGCGTCTCCAAGGTGTTTGCCACTTCCCCATTTCCTACATTCGCAAGTTTAGTTTCTCAAGCACTTTGTACTTGTTAGTTAGCTTAAACCAGAACGCTCTTGTACAAAAAAGAAGTGTGAATTCAATTCATGCTAAACATCTGAAGAGAGTATAGGATGGTATGATTTACAACAGGCATACGCATACATCATTATGAATGGTGCTAGTTTTGGTGCAAATGCCGAATGTTAGTAACATTTTGTTTTTGTTTATGTTGGCCCTCTCCTCATTTGCCACTACTAGCATTCTTAAGCTGGTTTGCTCTGCGCTCTGCTTAGTAGGTCTCGCAGACGGTGAAGGGAGGGGACACGGTCAGCTGCACTGTGTCGGAGCTAACACCGCTGAGGGCAGACGTGGAGGAGATTCCGCTGGACATTGTTTACGAGGATCAGCACCTTCTTGTCGTGAACAAACCGGCTCATATGGTATGCACCGTATTATGCAGTGATATGGGATAGTAAGATTTACTTACCTAGTTACCTTGGAATGACTCGCATAAGGTTTTATGCAGCCAAATTTCTACATAGCTGGACCGTCAGCATGAGACTTGTGAGTCTAATGAGGTTTACTAGTTAAACAAGAAACAGAATGATTAAAAGAATATCCAGTAGATAAACACACATATAGTTGACTAGAAGTCTCAGCCTATCTGTAAAATCAGTGTATGGTAAAAGGTATCTCTCGTTCTACTTCAAATTTCGAGGCTTGTTCCATTCACGTGTTCTCGCTGTTGGCATTACATCAACATTCGAGTTAGATATCGATCGTATTGTCCTATTAGATATATTTTCCCCAAAACATCTTCCCATCTTCATTCTGTTTAGTTTCTTAAACTCGTACTTCAAGTTTTCTACTGTTAGGGAGAATAATTATTCTTGCATTCTATGTGTTTTGATTTTTAGGTTGTTCACCCAGCACCAGGGAATGCAAATGGCACCTTAGTCAATGCTATACTTCACCACTGCAAGATTTCAACTTTTACCTGTTTAGCACGTAACTCAGTTGATGATGACTGCCCTGAGTCTTCAGATGATGATGTTGATGTATTTGATGTTGACCAATTTAATATTGATGAAGTAAGTTCAGAGGTTCGTGAAGCTATTGTGCGCCCTGGTATTGTGCATAGGCTTGATAAGGGGACAAGCGGACTTCTTGTTGTAGCCAAGGTACTACCTAGTTTGTCTTATCCCAAAACAAACCATAACATCTTCTCTTAGCACTTGCACTTAACAATAAAATTGCTAATGTTTACAATATTAACTTTGACCTCTCTTATTTGTACTCATGCTCAGTTAGTTTAAGGACTTACTTTGGAATCACCTTGTTGACAGGATGAGCATTCTCATGCTCAATTGGCAGAGCAATTCAAGTTGCATACAATAAGTAGGGTATACATCAGTCTTACGTGTGGTGTACCTTATCCAAATTCTGCCAGAATTGAAGTTCCTATATCTCGTGATCCTAACAACCGGATACGTATGGTTGCTGCTCCTGGTTCAGGCCACAGATATGCAAAGCATGCTGCTAGTAGGTGATTCATGCTTTTGACTTGTGCCTTCTCTTTTGTGGTTCAATATATGATGCTGCTTCTCCAAGCTGTTTGGCTTGAATAGAACTACTTGGTAAAGCATATTTACTAAAATAACGTTTCCGCATAAATACTACGCAGTTTCTATTTAAACTCCTAAGTTCTTCTTGATAAAATGATCTGTTATCCCTAAAGCCAAGTTCTTCAAGATGAACTAGCCCGTGTCATTGTCGTACACGCACGATGAACAAATTGTTCATACTTCTTAGATAATTATGCTAACTAGTCTAAATAAGGATTAACTTAATTCCATGCTTTTGACTGCTTTCACCTGGACACCCCGAGATCCAGGTATCACTCCTTACTCCTAGGCAGTTACCATTAGCTATGCTGGTAAGGAGTTGGGAAGTTGATACTTGCTGGTTCCTGTAATTATACATATCTTTCCTCACAAGAGTGGAACATCTCCATATAAATACTGCCCCCATATTTTTATTTTGCAACACTGTATTCTTTATGCAACATTAAAATGCTTCATGCTTGGTTGCTTAGGTAGTTTTTCAGGACCAGGATTTTTCTTTCGAAACTTTGTGAAGAGCAGGATTTTTTATCTCTGTTATTCAATAAATTCTACAGGTATAAAGTAAGAGAGGTCTTTTGTGGTGGTGGATCTGCACTGGTAGAGTGGAGATTGGAGACAGGGCGCACTCACCAGGTGATTACATTACACAATAGTCTCATATTTTAAGAAGGGGCATCACAATTACAATATTTGTTTGAATTTGTTGTGGCATAAAAGGCATTCTAAGCAGCAGTTGGAATTTAGGATTGTATACAATATACATCTCAATGTGGGGAAATGATACTCGAATACAACCACATCTTTTATCTGGTTAATGATCCGGCACCTGTTGGTTTTCAGATCCGAGCACATGCAAAATATCTTGGGAACCCCCTACTTGGTGATGAAACATATGGAGGTACCAAAAGCATGGCACTATCACTTTTGAGACCCAGAACTCCTTCAGAATACCATGGTGATCTTTCAAATCTGGTATCAAAGATAGACAGGCCATGTCTCCATGCTGCATTGCTTGGGTAGGTATTATCCAAGATGCGTCTCACTGACACATTCTTTTTGTCTCATTTCTTTGTAGGTTATGTGTCCTGCATTTGACTTTGGTAATCGTTTCTTTTCAGATTCAAGCATCCTCATTCAGGAAAGATGCTTGAATTCTCATGTCCCCCTCCAGATGATTTTACCGACGTACTTGATGAGCTGCGTCGTGTTACACCAAAAAGTGATGGCCAGGACAGTGACAGTGTTGCTCAATTGTCTGATTAACGCAAATGGAGAATACATAAAATGCTGCTTTGGATATGGTATTTTTGACCTGAAAGTCTTTGGACTTGTGCCATCTCCGACTGAGTGGCCAACTGACGGAGATGTCGTCAAGCTTTTCTACAAGTTCAAGGAGAGATCAGGACCGCACCCTGGATGAACAAGCCACAAGAGAAAAGCTTCAGGAATTTTGGTAGACTTGGAAACACAGTTTTAGCGCTCCTTTTTCTATGTTTATTTAGGAACCTAAGAAAAACACATGGTTAGCACAATTTGTTGTGTAATGTACAAAGATGTAAAGTACACTGAAACAAAATGTTCGGTGTGGAATAGAATTCTTTTAGTTATGTGGATGATTGCTTCATGTATGTGCACCTTGGTTGCTTGCTTATTTAAACCGCAAGAACATCCTGTTATACAAATACTAGTGGAACTGAATCTGTAGGTTGTTGAATTTAGTTATGTTGTACTCCATCGAGCTGGAGCTGGAGCTGCTGCTGATTGACATCTAGGAGTAGCTCTCAACAGTGAGCTGCACAACTTGTTCTTCTGGGTTGATCTGCTTCACACATATCCTGCTACCTTGTTTTATCTCTTCTGCAGCTGGGCTGTTCCTGGGAGCCGTCATGGGCGGCCTGATCGGCTTCGCCATGGAGAGAGGCCTGTTCTGGGGCATCGGCATCGGTGCCTGGAGCATACTCTACGTGGTAAGCACCATCAGTCCAAGATCGATCAATGGTGGTTGGTTGGCAGCAAGTAGCTGCGAGCAGGACAGCAGGCTCGTAACTGACACACTTGCTTGCTTGTCTGTGCTTCCTTTTCCGCATGGCGAAACATTGCATTATACTCCCTCCAAATGAGTGAATATACATATGCATACGAATCTATAAAAACTGAGAAAAGCTAAACATCTTATATTTAGGAACTGAGGGAGTATATCATAAATATTGTACAATATCTTGCACGGGCTCCAGATAGCTGATTTATTCAACACGATCAGTTGATATGGTGGAACCGTGGAATTCTCGGCGAACATCAGATTTTTTAAAAACAAAGTTTTCACTCAAAACACAGGTTCAAAAGTACATCTCGTCATGGGGGGAAATTGTAGAAGCATTCACACGAAACGCAGGTTCAGATTTTGGAAAAACAAAGTTTTCACTCAAATTTTTCGACTGGAATAGGTGTTCTGCACGAATGATTGTAGCTTAGCTTGTACAGCGAATTTTAAGTGGTACCTAACTTCAGAAGAGTATTCCTAGTGTAGAGTATCAGGGGAAACCAACAGCTTCATGCATACTATATGATGGTCAGTAAAATTCCCGCGGCAGGAAACTGTAATGGATTATTGAGCAAAACGGGAAACTGCAACAGAAATACAGAATATTGACAAGAAAAAAAATGCTGAGAGTGCCCAGGGCAGAATGTCGCCGTGCCAGTTGAAAAAAGAAATAATACAAATTGTATAAACGGAGGTGAACAGAAGTGGAAACTACAATTAGAAACCATTCAAACAGTGTCTCGTTTCGGAAACAAAATGAAATGGTAGCCACCGATGTTACAAGCGCTTGCTAAATGCTGATCACTGATCTGGGCGCCCCCTTGAGAATCCTGGCTAAATCTTGTGGCCCTTGAAGAATTATGCAGAGAAACATCAGATTTTAGTGTCCCCAGGCGTTTTTTTTCTCAAAAGATAAAACAGAACAACGGTTTCGATCACACAGTGTAGGAATATTTCTAGATCACAAACCTGCATGACAACTCCCATACTGTGATTCTCTAGTCTTTACGGATGACATATTTCCATGTGTTCGGTTTCAACAGCATAGGCCTTGGCTTATCTGCACAGACTAATACTGTCACAAAATACAATTAGATGGATATCATTAAAGGAATAACGAATTCAGCTTAAAGGAACTTCTAATTTACTCCCATTCTCTGTCGTACTACTAGTGATGCTATGATGATTATCTAACTAGTGCATTTAGTATTCACTAGCAAGTAACCGAGAAGGTAGTTGCAGCATGCTTACTTCCATAATAATGAGCATCTATGCCTTCCGACTGGAGGCTGCCCAGCCGTTGCTGCAGGCTTGTAGGGAGCGTCTTCATACCAGGGCAGCGAATAACGAAAAGATGCTGGAGAGACGAGTATGCTTGGGGCCCATCCGGCAGGGATGACAGGGTACTGCACTCCCGAAGAAGGAGGCACTCCAATGATGGGAGCTCTCCCGAGCGAGATTCCAGAGATGTCAACCCATTGCACTGAAGAATTGCTAGTTCCTTGAGGGATGGGGGAAGATGGAGGACCCCTGTTAAGCCATTACACTGCAAAAATCTTAATTTTTCTAAATGCTCCAGCTCAGCTAAAGGTGGTGGTGGTGATGACACCTCCGGTATACTAGATGACCCTTGATGAATTGACGATGCTGACTGTCCCTGCTGCAGTCTCCTGCCATATAGGGACTCAAGTTTATCGCAATACCAAATTTACATTGTCCTGAGAGATGGGGGGAGGTTGAAGAACTCAACCAAGCTTTCACAAGACTTTATCGTCAGAGATTCTAGACGTGGTAGGAGCTGACTCGTTTCTGATGACATTGATTGCTCGACAAGTGCTTGTGCATTATATCCAGTCAGTCTATCGCAGCAGCCAATCACAAGCTTCCTCAAGGATACCAATCCTTGGAACTCTTTTTCTGGCCAGTGGACGAGCGTATCTATGTTCCATATTGACAAATCTTGAAGGTGTATGAAACATGCACATAGCTCTGATAGACCTGACTTAAGACCTGTTAACACCAAAACTGCTAGGGGAAAATCACGATCACTCCATTTTTTCCTGCCATCCAGCAATTCCCTTAAGCCATGCTTAACGGCTGCCGAGGTTGTTTCTGTACTGCCTTCAATGCTAATAAGTTCCAGATTGGTCAATGAAGTCATATGTCTAGCTACCCACAGGAGCAACTCTGCCTCATGCCCTACCATGTCCAATACACTGAGCTTTGGTGACTTAGCTGTAGTTGTCAACTGTGGACATCCCTTAATCAGAGCGTCCTGGAGGTTAGGGAAGGTCGGATGTCCTGGCAATGCTATCAACTTTTCACAGCGACTAATATACAACTTCTCAAGCAGAGGAAACATTATCTCTTCTCCTTGCATCCCATCATTATCTATTTCCCACAATCTCTCCAAACAGTCAAGATCTTCTAGCGTAAGCTCCTTCAGCTTTGGAAATGCAAAGGATGTATCACGGTCATGGCTGAACAACCTTTGCAGTTTTTTTTTTTGGCGAGCACGCCAAAAACGTACCATATATTGATAGTAGAGAGAGTTTTAATTACAAGAATACAGCCCACATTTGCAAACAAACGGGGCTGCAGAACTCACACACTCACTCACTCTCTACTGACTACTCATGGTGGATGATATCTCCCTCCAGCGGCAACTTGCTCCCAAGTTAACCACTCCTCCCTGATTCTCCTAACTAACTGCTCCTGGGTACATTGGTTCTTCCTATTGTTAAAAGCCCAAGCGTTTCGGTGCTTCCAAAGGTTCCAGCAGACAAGGATTATGAGTGTGTCTACCTACCGCCGATCCTTGCTCTGAAACCTAAACCTAGTGTTCTGCCACCACGCCTCCAGCTTGTCAGTCACCGACGGCAACTGCAGTGTTACTCCCAGCTCGCGTGCACACCTGAACCAGATTTCCCTGGCATAGACACATAGAAGCAGTAGGTGGTCGACAGTGTTACTCCCAGCTCGCGTGCACACCTTTGCAGTTTTTCACAACGGAAAAGATGGATCTCAACAATGTTTTGTAACATAGCCTTCCAGGTTGGGAAGGTGGTGCCTCCATAGGAGTATATCATTATAGCATGCAGCCCATCATGAGGTCTGAGTTTCTCAAGCACTCTTGCATCATTCCACGAATTAGTTTCTCTAGCATATCCAGCAGTCCATTTTAAAGTCAGTTCTCTTAGTTCCTTCTTGTTCACGAGGTTTGCCGCTTCTGCATCTTGTTCTGTCACGTTCTCTAGATGACATAGCTCTAGTTGACCACCAAGGTTAAAACGCCCAAGCTCTCCAACATTGCTGCAATTAGAGCCAGTAGTACCTGCTACAAAACATGTAAGTGTTTGTAGGGATCCAAGTTTTCCGAGGTCTTTAGGCATGCTCATCAGCTCTGGGCAACCATGAGTGTAAAGGTGACGGAGGGCAGTCATATACTTCATTTGTCGTGGAAGTCCACGAAGATGTGTGCAGCCAGAGAGGTTCAGCGTTTGCAGGTTGTATAGAATGCTCATATCTCCAGGAAGTGCTCTGATACGACTTCTTGAAAGATCTAGGTACCTCAGGTGATGTAGTTGCTTTGGTTTGAGCGGAAAAGATCTTCTCTCTGAACAAAGTTGTAATGCTTGCAAAGAGCTGTATTTAGATAGATGCTTCAATGAACTGTTAGTACCGCCATCACACAGAAGTGTTTGGATAGCTGGAGAGTTGTTCTCTTGGGGAACTATTCATTTTCCTTCCCGGTTCCTTGCATGACACAAATAAATGTCGAGCAGTGTTCGGAATCCACTCACTTTGACTTGGTTCCTCAGCTGCAATAACACATTCCTCAGTTGTGAAAACAGACTCAATCTTGCCCAGTTCCTCAGTTGCTAAGGCACATTCCTTTTCCATTACAGACAATGCCACATCATGCATAAGATCATGGATTTTACATGTAGTTCTGGAAGATGCCCTTCTGTAATATATCCCATTAGCTATGGAATTAGCTGTGGCTTCTTGAACTAGTTTCACATCCTGAAAGAATGACCTTGAAGCCAGCTCATTGAAAATATGTTTGCCAATGGTTTCAAGACGGACTAGATTTTCATGGATAATAAAGCCATGTGCAATCCATAGTTGGATCAATTTTTCCACATCAATCTCGTAATCTTTGGGAAATATAGCACAAAAGGCAAAACATTGTTTCATATGTGGCGGCAAGTCGTTGTAACTGAGCTTTAGTATTGGTAAGATTCCAGACTCCTCGGTGCAAATGCTGCTTCTGCTTGATACTGCCTTCCATTGTTCCTGAGTGGTCTTGGTACGCAGTACAGAGCCCAATGCTGTTGCGGCCAAAGGAGAGCCACGACATCTCTTCACAATCTCACATACCATATTCACCAACACAGTTGGTCTGTCCTCTTCCTTGTGGAAACAGCTAAATGCTCTAGTCTCGATGATTTCCTTTATGAATTTATCTTCCAAAGCCATGAGATTACAAGCTTTAACTGTTCCCATTAATTCAGCCACTCCTTCATCACGAGTTGTTGTCATGACAACACTACCCATGCCACCATGTTCGAGGCGAGCCTTGAGCTGTTCCCATTTATCATCTTCTCGTGTCCAGACATCATCCAATACAAGGAGGTACCTTTGCCCACGCACTACATTCTGAAGGATCTCCAGTGGTGTCTTCTTCTTCTTGGAAGCATATCCTTCTTTACCATCATTCTTCTTCTCCGAAGCTGCTTCAACTATAATTCTAGCTAGAGAATCCACATCAAAGTTGTTAGAGACACATACCCATATCAGCAAATTGAAATGCTTCTGAATTTCAGGGTCATTGTACACAAGTTGAGCTAACGTGGTCTTGCCTAGACCCCCCATTCCAATGATGGGAAAAACTGTGAGATCTGCATTGCTAGCTTGACCAACTAGTACATCAATAATATTCTTGTTGTCTTTGGCTCTCGATCTGTTGATAATTGTCTTCGGATCAAAAAGATCATGGTCCGTCTGTCGCCACTGGTATGATACTGGATGTTGTTGCTTATTTTGAAAGCCAAAGTCATTCATTTCAGTCACAAGAATCTCGATGTCTCGCACAACCCTGCGAAGTTTTCTCCCCATCCTTTGACGGAATACAAAAGTGTTGTGGGCGGGAAAGAATTTTACCACACCGTAGCCAAGCTCCTTGTAGTGTCCCTCCTTTTTGGCCTTACGACGAAGCGCCTCGTACTTGAACTCATCAAAGACTTCATTTGCCTCGTAAGACACCTTCTTGATTGCCTCCAGCCAGGCCGCCGCCCCCGCTCTACGGGCTGCCGCCTGGTCGGAGTCAGTTGCCACCTGCTCCGCGTCGGTGATGATGTCCAGGATGGCAAGCAGCTTTCGCTTGAGGATAACACGTTGCTCCTCCATGCCCTTCATGACCTTGTACTGGTTGAGGAGGCTGCTGGACGCCATCTCCACCACGATTTTGACCAGCGGTCCGACCACCATGGTGGCCACCAGCTCCGCCATTGGAACGCCAAGGGAAACACACGCGTAGGACAAAGAGAAGCACAGGTGCAGTGCAAGGTGGAGAAGAAAATGGTCTGAGCAAGATGTGCTTGCTTGCTACTTTCTTGCCTGTGAGGAAAATGGGAGCAAATGCAGTATTGACTCTCGGGGAGATCGAGGTGCATTTGGATGTGTTTCATGGATCCACTGCCACAATGTAGTAACGAAGGATGCATGTGCACATCAGCACATGTACAAGTGGTACTTAGTCAAACAACACTACTTGATCAATCTGCATTTGTTGAACCAATGCAATCACCAATTCAGCAGCTCCCGGCCGAACAGTTCAGCAGGCACTGTCCAATCTTTTCAGGACTACTCTGTTCTCTTGCCATGGCCGTGCCTCATGGCCGCACTGTCCAACTTCGGCCGTCCGCCCCTCGTCGATCATCAACAATGCCTCTATAAAAAAGAAAAATCATCAACAATGCCAACGTGACCCGGCTAGACTCTACATATAAAACCGATGTCGGCATGGGCAGTTCGAGGTCATCGCCTTGATCAACTAGTACAAGGTAACACGTTGGATCGAAAAAAAAAAAGACGAATGATAGGACTTTGTCTGGCAAGTTGCCTTCCAAGAATGGAGTACCTGAGAAGACGGAACCTCCACGGCACGCTCCGGAAGCCGCCGGCGTCTCACTCCCCCGACGGTTTGCTGGAGAAGCAGAGACGGACGAGGGCGGCGGCGCCGGATGAAGGCTACGGGGCGGCGGCGCCGGATGACGGCTACGGGGCGGCGCCATGGCCTTCTCCTCCGTTGTGGCCTGGACTTGAGGATTACTTCTGGGATTCCGGCTGGTGTTCTCGCCGATTCGGGGATCGATACATCGCCGGAGAAGCCAGTGTTTTTTTCCCGAAGGAAACAACGAGCCAGTGTTACATCCTTAGCGAATGACTAGCCCAGTTAGGCCCAGGACCAATAAAAGCCCAGTAAAAGGGATGCATGACAGCGAGTTGGAATCGCCGGGATCTTGATCGGCAGCGATGCCTGTCTTTCCGAATTCCGATCCTAGTCTTCCTAGAGGATAATGAGGAGAACTTAACAGCGTTGGCGAAGACTCCCGCAGCATCCGCCTAGCCCATACCATCGTTTTCCTCTTGTCATCTCTCTTCTGCTTGCCCGATCTCATCTCCCGGCCGGGCTGTTCTGTCGGCGTACGACATAGGTACCTGAGCGACACGGAGCCACGGGATGCCGGCGATTCCCTTGCGGCCTCATCCTCGTCGCTGAAATCCGAGTCGGTTTGGTTCAGCAGCAGCTGTATTCGGTTCAAACACATAGGACGCTGATCTACTCTAACTTAGCTAGACTACCTGAACCGTGGTTTGCACTCGATCTGCATGAAAATCTTGTACGTCTCGGTCTCTTGTACGTACGTCTCCAAGCTCCAAGGTTCCAGCCTTTAAATACACGCCACCGATCGCATAGATAATCCAAACTTAGATTGACCGATCGATTCGAGGGTCGGCTACTTTACGTCTTTCCGCGACGAGAGATCTAGCTAGCTTCCCGTCGTGATGAGGATCATCGCGGCGGTAGTGTCGCTGCTGCTGCTAGTATCGCTGGCGGCGGCGGCGGCAGCAGCGGCCACGAGCAACACATGGGAGAAGGAGAGGAGCGAAGAGGAGACTCGGCGGATCTTCACAGAGTGGAAGGCCCAAATGGGCATGACCGGCTTCTCCATCGCCGAGGAGGAGGAGGAGCGCGCGTATGCCATGTTCAAGCGTGACCTCCGGCTTATGGACCGGCAGTGGCAAGACGCCGGCTACTCCGCCTTATCGTGGGACAGGGAGATGAGCGAGGAGGAGACGCGGCAGGTCTTCGCGGAGTGGAAGGTACGAAACGGCAAGACCTACAGCTCCATCGCCGACACCGCTACGCCAGATTTAAGGTCGAACTCCGCGACATCGACCGGTACATGCAAGGTATCGACCCGTTCGACGACATCACCATGGAGGAGTTGGAGGCCCTTGACTGCTTTAAGTCGTCGCCTGCCGTATTACATACTAGCTACCAGCATCAATGAGCAGAAGGATATCTTGCAGACATGTAAAATGCTCTCTGTCTCCTCACTATTCTTCTCCTTCTCCTACTCACACTTCAGTTTCTTGACGGCGCATCCTTCTCATCGGCGTATGTTTGTACTTTGTAGGTCGATGACAGGCATCCTCAAGCTTCACATCAGGTGTTTTCTTAGTGTTGGTTGTGCTGCTACTGTCAGGACTGGAACTCTGTAGCGGGATTTTTCTTTTTTAGCTTTTTTTTTATGTGTGCATCTGTCATGCCATTAGGGCATTGTGTTGTTGCGGAGGCTGGGTGTAATTGATATCTTCACCATATTAATATATTATCTTCATCTAAATAAAAGAAGCTTCACATGGCCGTGATGGCGCCTCGGCCATGCCGCCGGCTTGCCGGCACGACGACGGTGCGTTGATAACACTAGGTAAGATGGCGCGGCGGCACGCCGCACCCGTGTAGTTTTATTGATGTAGTTCATTTTAATTTTCTGTAATTTTTGTAAGGATGGAAAATAGTCATATACGTTTGAATATTCTGTAGCTGGTAGAAGTGTGGAAATACGCATATACGTTTAAATTCTCCAAAAAAATAAACACATTGTGAATTAGGGGGAAGTTTTGGCATTTTAAGTATGGTTAAAAGTTGTTTAATTTTGTTATGTCAAATAACCATGGTTAATTTTTCCGACCATTCGTGAATTCGGTATAAATAAGTAGGATTTATTTTTTAAAACATTTTGATATGTTCAACATATTTTTCCCGTGGATAATGAATTAGTTATGAATTTGTTGGAAATTAATCTAAAATTCTGCGGTATTACTATTATTTTTCGTTGGTGAATTAGTTTATATGTGAAATAAATTGATGGAATATACTCATATACGATTTTTCTGAGCATTCGTGAATTCGATATAAATAGGTAGGATTTATTTGAAAAAACATGCTTACGTTTCGAGATTGTTCAGTGTTCGAAAATTGTTCAATTTAGAAAGTTATTCAGATTTGAATTCTGTTAACGTTTACGAAATATTCAGATTTGAAGGACATTTGTAAATTTGAAATATGCATCATTTAGTAGTTTTTGAAAAATTGTTTAAATATCGTAAAACAATATCTATAAAGTGTTGTAAATTATTTGAAACATGTATTATTTTGAATTTTGTTTTTTATTCGAATATATTTATTTGGGAAGAAAATTGAAAACAGCTATTTGTTAATATTTGCATTTGTAGTTGCAGCATCTAGTAGTTTTTGAAATTGTTTTAAAAACGTAAAACAATGTTTGTAAAGAGTTTTATATTATTTAAAGCATGTTCTATTTTAAATTTTGTTTTTTGATTCAATTATATTTATTTAGAAAATAAGTTTGAAACAGCTATTTCTCAGTATTTACAGTTGTGGTATTCTTATTTTGATATTTTAAAGCCCATGATATCATGGGTAATTGTATTTAAATGATTTACCGAACTCTATTTAAATAAGATGTTTTGTACCAAATTATTTTGTTGGGTTTATCATATTGAATGATATTACTGATATTGTTTTTATGGATTTTATTTGAGTTCAAAAGGAAATTATGAAAATCCATATTTTATCAAATGGGCCTTTATGAATTATTTAAAATTATTAAGATTTGAAATAATTTTGAAAAGGTCCCAAAGTATTTAAAATGTCTATTTTGATTTTTATATTTTTTTGGAAATTGGGCTGAATTGATTTGGAGCTGTATTTGAAAAGTTTCAAAAGTTTTGGAAAATCGAAAAACAAAACAGAAAGAGAGAATTTTTTTATTTAAAGCATGTTCTATTTTAAATTTTGTTTTTGATTCAATTATATTTATTTGGAAAATAAGTTTTAAACAGCTATTTCTCAGTATTTACAGTTGTGGTATTCTTATTTTGATATTTTAAAGCCCATGATATAAATGGGTAATTGTATTAAAATGATTTACCAAACTCTATTTAAATAAGATGTTTTGTACCAAATTATTTTGTTGGGTTTATCATATTGAATGATATTACTGATATTGATTTTCTGGATTTTATTTGAGTTCAGAAGGAAATTATAAAAATCCATATTTTATGAAATGGGCCTTTATGCATTATTTAAAATTATTAAGATTTGAAATAATTTTGAAAAGGTCCCAAAGTATTTAAAATGTCTATTTTGATTTTTAATTTTTTTTGGAAATTGGGCTGAATTGATTTGGAGCTGTATTTGAAAAGTTTCAAAAGTTTTGGAAAATCGAAAAACAAAACAGAAAGAGAGTAAAAAAAAGGTCTGAGCCAGCCGCCCAGCAATCAGCCCGGCCCAGCAAGCAGTCCATCTCGCCAGCTCAGGCCCACCGTGACGTGATGATTATGTCACCAGTGGGCGGAGCTACCGCGGCGGCGACGACGACACTGGCGTCGAATCACGGCGAGCCAGGACGCGCGGCTGGGCACGCTGGACGCGCCTCGTCGCGGGCTACCTAGGAGCGGTGGCGCCGCCGCTTCTAGGTCGCCGGAGCGTCGCCGGCGACGTGTGGACGCGGCCGCGGACGCCGAGCGTGGCATGGATGATTCCGGCGCGGACGCGGCGTCCCGGCAGGCGGCGCTCGGTGAGGATGGAGAGGAGGCGACGGCGAAGCTCGCAGGGACCTTCGATCTGGACGGGGAGGAGCGGAGTGGCGTGGGCTCGCGTCGGCAGCGGCGGCGACCTCCGGTGTCGCGCGGGAGAGAGAGGGAGGGGGGATTCGTGGACGATTTTCCGGCGGGTCCCTGGGTTTTTCGGAAATTGCGTTTAGGTCCCTCTCTTCGAGAAAGTGAGGGTTGCGGGAAAATTTCTGGACTCGCGAGTTGTTTTTTTTGCAAAATTGACAAAAAATGCACTGTAGCCACTGTAGCTAGCTATAGTGCGACGCGACGCTACAGTGCTGGATTCTCTTCACGCTATTATATATAGTAGTATGATCAAGGAAGCACTTAACTATGGCTAGCATATGCCCGTATTATAGATACATTCTCATTTGGACAAATCCAAGTCAATTAATTTGGAAACGAGAGAGTATATGTGCTGGCTAATTGTAAAACATTTTACTAGCACTAGTAGAAACAGGGTCTTTTATCCCTATCATTAGTCCCCAGCAAAAATCGACCCGGGACTAGTGTGGGCATTAGTCCCGGATCCGTCGGAGGCACCGCGGAGCGCACCTAGTCCCGCGTCGAACGGGAGCATTAGTCCCGGGTTGTAATACGACCCGGGACTAAAGATCCCACGGCAGGCCACGGCAGGCATCCGCAGAGGTGGGGCCCACGCGAGGATCTTTAGTCCCTTACGACCCGGGACTAATGTTCTCACTTTATCATCTTCCACCCCCGAGAGCTGCCCTCCATTTTTCAGCTCGGGTTCATCTCCATTTTCTCCATTGTTTCCTCTCTCCCGAGCTCGAGTTCATCCCATTTTTCTCCACGATTTGTCAAGATTAACGGCACCCATCTATCCAAGGGTTAGCAACTTGATCCTTTCATCCGGCATTGCTCATTTTTGTTCATTTCCATACTAGCTTAGCTTATTTCATTTTTGTAGTGCTAGCTAGGTGTTTGATGAAATGTCTAAGTTAGGTAGTTCATTTGTTTTATATGCAATTTGAGCTAAAATTAAAGTATTATTGGTTTTTGACCGACGTTGGATGTACGGTGACCGGCGTGGTTTTTAATGTATATTTATATAATGCAGATGAGCCGACAATGGATGTACGGTGACCGACGTAGTTCCGAGTTCATTATTGGTCTGCATATTTTTCTCGATGTGGCTGAGGCAAACAAGCGGGATGGTTTTATTTGTTGTCCATGTAGTCTCTGTAAGAATTCAAAAAATTACTCTTGCTCAGATCGACTGCACTCCCACCTGTTGCAGTACGGTTTCATGCCCGGCTATAATTGTTGGACCAAGCACGGAGAAAAAGGGGTTATAATGGAAGACAATGAAGAAGAAGAGGATGATGACACCTATCCTATGTTCCCCGAACACGGTGGTACTTCAATGGGGGAAGACGAAGCTGAAGAAGAGGCCTTTGTTGATGAGCCCGATGATGATCTTGGTCGGGCCATTCTTGATGCACAGATAAACTGTGAAAGTGAAAACGAGAGGTTGAAGTTGGAGCACATGTTAGAGGATCACAAAAAAATGTTGTACCCAAATTGCGAAGATGGCCAGAAAAAACTGGGTACCACACTGGAATTGCTGCAATGGAAGGCAGAAAATGGTTTATCTGACAAGGGATTTGAAGGGTTGCTGGGCATAATGAAGAAGATGCTTCCAAGGGATAACGTATTGCCCCACAGTACGTACGAAGCAAAGAAGATTGTCTGCCCTCTTGGATTAGAGGTGCAGAAGATACATGCATGCATCAATGACTGCATACTCTACCGCGGTGAGAAGTACGAGAATTTGAATGAATGCCCAGTATGCGGTGCATTGCGGTATAAGATCAGGCGAGATGACCCTGGTGATGTTGAGGGCGAGCTGCACCCAGGAAGAGGGTTCCTGCCAAGGTGATGTGGTATGCTCCTATAATACCACGGTTGAAACGTTTGTTTCAAAACAAAGAGCATGCCAAGTTGTTGCGATGGCACAAAGAAGACCGTAAGAATGACGAGATGTCGAGACACCCCGCTGATGGGTCCAGTGGAGAAAAATTGACAGAGAAAACAAGGATTTTGCACGTGACGCAAGAAACTTAAGGTTTGGTCTAAGTACAGATGGCTTTAATCCTTTTGGGGAGCAGAGCTCCAGTCATAGCACCTGGCCTGTGACTCTATGTATCTATAACCTTCCTCCTTGGCTGTGCATGAAGCGGAAGTTCATTATGATGCCAGTGCTCATCCAGGGCCCGAAGCAACCCGGCAACGACATTGATGTGTACCTGAGGCCATTGGTTGATGAACTTTTACAGTTGTGGCGTGACGAAGGTGTACGTGTGTGGGATGAGCACGAACAAGAGGAATTTAACCTACGAGCGTTGTTGTTTGTAACCATCAATGATTGGCCTGCTCTTAGTAACATTTCAGGACAGTCAAACAAGGGATACCATGCATGCACGCACTGTTTAGGTGAGACTGAAAGTATACATATAGGTAACAAGAATGTGTACCTGGGGCATCGTCGATTTCTTCCAACAAGCATCCCTTAAGAAAGAAAGGCAAACATTTCAAAGGTGAGGCAGATCCGGCCGAAGCCTACCCGCCCTTCTAGTGTTGATATATATGATATGGTCAAGGATTTAAAAGTAATCTTTGGGAAGGGTCCTGGCGGACTATCTGTTCCGAATGACGCTGACAACCACGTACCCATGTGGAAGAAGAAATCTATATTTTGGGAGCTACCCTATTGGAAAATCCTAGAGGTTCACTCTGCAATCGATGTGATGCACGTGACAAAAAATCTTTGCTTGAACCTACTAAACTTCTTGGGCGTGTATGGGAAAACGAAAGATACACCGGAAGCAAGGCAGGACCACCAACGTATGCACGACCGAGACGGCCTGCATTCAGAGAATTATCAAGGTCTTGCCAGCTACGCTCTTACGAAAGATGAGAAAGAGATCTTTTTTGAAGTTTTGAGCAGTATCAAGGTCCCGTCTGGCTTCTCGTCGAATATAAAGGGAATAATAAATATGGCAGAAAAAAAGTTCCAAAACCTAAAGTCTCATGACTGCCACGTGATTATGACACAATTACTTCCGGTTGCACTCAGGGGTCTTCTACCGGAAAATGTTCGAGTACCCATTGTGAAGCTATGTGCATTCCTCAATGCAATTTCTCAGAAGATAATCAATCCAGAAACTCTACCAAGTTTACAGAAGGATGTGGTCCAATGTCTTGTCAGCTTCGAGTTGGTGTTCCCACCAACCTTCTTCAATATTATGACGCACCTCATAGTTCACCTAGTCGAAGAGATTAGGATTCTCGGTCCTGTATTTCTACACAATATGTTCCCCTTTGAGAGGTTCATGGGAGTCTTAAAGAAATATGTTCATAACCGTGCTAGGCCAGAAGGAAGCATTGTGAAGGGCTATGGAAAGAGGAGGTCATTGAGTTTTGTGTTGATTTTATTCCTGACCTTAACCCGATCGGTGTTCCTCAATCGCGCCATGAGGGGAGACTGCATGGAAAAGGCACGCTAGGAAAGAAAGCAATAATATGTAGGGACGGACATTCTTACACTCGAGCACACTACACCGTTCTACAAAATTCCAGCTTGGTGGCTCCGTATCTTCGGGAACACATGGATTTTTCCGCTTCAACAACCCAGAGCAGAATGACTCCTGGATTAATAAAAAACACATGGAGACTTTCGGCGGTTGGTTGCAAACAAATCTCATGAACAACTCCACTATTGAAGAGCAGCTCTTCTTGTTGTCCAGGTCACCATCTTCGACTATATCGACTTTCCAAGGGTACGAGATAAATGGAAATACATTTTACACGACCACCCAAGATATGAAGAGCACAAACCAGAACAGTGGTGTCCGCTTTGATGACACTGGAAAAATGGACACATATTATGGTTTAATAGAGGAGATATGGGAACTTGACTATGGGCCTTCTTTTAAGGTACCTTTGTTTCGGTGCAAATGGGTCAACCTGAAAGGCGGGGTTAAGGTAGACCCACAGTACGGAATGACGACAGTGGATCTCAACAATCTTGGATATGACACCGAACCATTTGTCCTAGCCAATGATGTGGCTCAGATTTTCTATGTGAAGGACATGTCTACCAAATAAAAAAAAAAAGATACCGAAGCGAATACATCATACGGTGAGCCAAAGCGCCACATAGTTCTTTCAGGGAAAAGAATCATCGTGGGAGTGGAGGACAAGACAGACATGTCAGAAGATTACGATAAGTTTCATGAAATTCCGCCCTTCAAAGTGAACACTGACCCAAGCATCAAGTTAAATGATGAAGATTGTCCATGGTTACGGCGCAATCCAAAGAAAGGGACACGCACGAAGAAAAAGTGAACACTAGATAGGGATGATGTTGGTGATGTGTAATAATTAATGTATACAATCCTTTATGTATCTGTGTTCTGAAAACTCAAAAAACATTACAATGTATACAGTGATGTTTATGTATGGTATATGTTGTTAATTAGAATGTTTTTAAAAAATATTACAATTTTTTAGACAATTAGATATAAAAGAAACAATTCAAAAAACATGTAAATAAAATAGATATGAGTTTTACAAAAAAAGTAAAAGGAACTAAAGTAAAAGGACAATTAGATATAAAAGAAACAATTTTGTGTTAGCCAATTTTAACTTAAGCAACTTTAACTTAGGCAAATTTAACTTAGGCAATTTTTTTTAATTAGGCAAAATTTAACTTAGGGATTTTTTTTAACTTAGTCAATTTTGTAGAACGGTGTAGTGTGCTCGAGTGTAAGAAACAGAAACTAAAAGAAATAAAAAGGAAACATAAACTACAAAAAATAAAAACAGAAACTAAAAGAAATAAAAAAAGAAATAGAAACTAAAAGAAATAAAATAGAAACAGAAGCTAAAAGAAATAAAAAAGAAACAGAAACTAAAAGAAATAAAAAAGAAACGGAGGTTAAAAGAAATAAAAAAGAAACAGAAACTAAAAGAAATAAAAAAGAAACAGAAAATACCATTAGTCTCGGGTCAAGCCACGGCCCGAGACTAATGTGGGCTTCGCGCGCGAAAATCGAACGGCGGCCCAAAATCGATCTTTAGTCTCGGGTCCAGCCACGACCCGAGACTGAAGTGTCTTTAGTCCCGGGTCAAGCCACGACCCACGACTAAAGATCTATTTGCGTCAATTTGGTGCCGGTTCGCACCAAATCGACGCCATTCTTCCCCGACGCGCTGCGCCACTCCCCCTACGGCGAAGCCCTACCGCGGCCTCCCCTTCTTCCCCGACGCCGCGTCACCCCCAGCCTCCCGACGCCGCGCCATCCCCGACACCGCACCACCCAGGCCCCCCCGACGCCGCGCCACCCCGACGCCGCGACGCCGGCCGCGCCCGAGGTCGACGCGGCCGTCGCCTCCCCTTCCTCCCCGACGCCGCGCCACCCCCCCCCCACGCCACCGTCGCCACCCCCGGTCGGCCTCCCCCACGCCGCCGTCGCCACCGATGGCCGGCCTCCCCCACGGCTAGGTTAGCAATTTTAGGAAATTTTATAAATGTGTTAGCAATTTTAGGAAATTTTAGAAATTGTTAGCAATTTTAGGAAATTATAGGAAATGTTAGCAATTTTAGGAAATTTTACAAATGTGTTAGCAATTTTAGGAAATTTTAGAAATTGCTAGCAATTTTAGGAAATTTTAGGAAATGTTAGCAATTTTAGGAAATTTTAGAAATGTGTTAGCAATTTTAGGAAATTTAAGAAATGTGTTAGCAATTTTAGCTTAGGCAAATTTAACTTAGGCAATTTTTTTAACTTAGGCAAATTTTTTTAACTTACGCAAAATTTTTAGCTTACGCAAATTTAACTTAGGCAAATTTAACTTAGGCAATTTTTTTTAATTTAGGCAATTTTTTTTAACTTAGGCAAAATTTTTAGCTTATGAATATTGTGTAATTTTATCTTTCTTACATGTAGTTTGTAGTTAAGCTATGGACGTCGGCAGAGACGGTGAAGACGAAGTGCTGGATATTATAAGAACCGGTAGAGGTGCCGGTGAAGATGTCGATGAAGATGCCGACGAAGTGGTCGGTGAGGATTTTGGCTCCCAGTTCTTGAATGACTACGGTGAAGGACTTAATCTAGATCAAAGTCAGGAAGTGCCCTCCTCTAGATCAAATTCCGATGCGGTATATATATATTAAGCCTTTGTTGATCACGTGATGTATTAGTTAATTCATGTTGCACTATTTAACGAATATTTCTTCTTTTAGCCCTCGGGATCGAGCAAATCTACTAGAACGCCACGAGGCCCGGGTAAAAAGTTGAAAAGTGGCGTACATTTTGTGATCGACAAAATCGGTGAAAATGGCGAACCGCTTGCTCCCACGGATGTCAGAAGAAAATTTATAAGTCAATGTGGCGTTATTGTTAGGGACAATATCGTGATCAGCATTCGGGAATGGAATAAGCCAGTGGTAGACGATGGATCAGTTAGTTATGTCGACGACAGATCCAAAAACGATCTTTATGATAAGCTCATCGCATCTTTCACTCTACCGCCACTTCTGTCAGAGGCTGAGAAGAAGAAAGTCAAGCACTGGACTCTTATGAAGATGGCCGAACCCGGAACTTCAAGAAAACTTTATGGAGTACTTACAAGGAGAAAAAAAGCTCCAATTTTCACCGGAACACTAGAGAAGCACAATTATCATTGGCCAGCATTTAAGGCGTACAAGGAATCGGCTGAAGCTGAAGCAAAGTCGGCAAAAAATAAGATAAATGCTACGAAGAAGGTATATCACCATAAGTTGGGGCCAGGTGGCTACGTGACTGCCATACCTAAATGGGATAAAAGAGACGCCGACTTGCTTACTAAAGGGGTCGTTCTAGAAACACAGAAATATCCCGTGAGGTCCAAAAATTGGTTGTTCGCGCATGGGTTAGAATTGGACCTAGAGACAGGCGACCTTATCACAACTGGAACGGAAGAAAAGAAAGAGAAAATTGAGACTGTCAACAAGAATATTGTTAAAGCAATGAAAGCAGTTCAAGATGGAACTTTCAAGCCCGACAGAGAGAACGACGAGCTGACACGGGCCCTCGGGAATCGTGAAGCAGAAGGACGCACACGAGGATATGGCGCTCTTACGTGGAAGCAAGCGTTTCCGGAGGCCATTGGCAGTTATAGAAGTCGTGAAAGGAAAAAGAAGCAGGAAGCAGACCGATCCAACGGATAGAATCACATACTGAGGAATTGCAACACATTGTCCTTCGGCAGCAGGAGCAACTGGACGCAGTACTTACCCAGCAAAGGCATCTGTGCGGCAGCAAGAAGATCCTGCATTGCTTGACGATATCGTCCACCCATCACATGGGAAAAGCAGCGTGGCTTCCTCAACCTTCCTGGCTGCTCATGATGAACCGATGGACGGTGAACTGCAAACTCGCTGCCCCGTGGATGATATCACGGAGAAGACACCGTGTGATCTACATCAGTCAATGAAGAACATATCCTTCAAGGTGGCGGTCGGTTATGCTTTACCTAACCACCCCGGAGCAACCTTCCATGGCGGTGAGATTCCAGCTGGCTTTGCTCGTGTCGGGGTGGATAAAGTTCTGCCGGGATTTCAGATTCTTGACCTTGACAAGGCTGGAGGTGAAGGGGAGACGAAACTTGGAGAAGTCGAGGGTGGTGTCGTTCTATGGAAAAAGGAATACATCGTCGTGGTTGCGGACTCCACCCCTCCACGGACTCCTCCTTGTAGCAATCAACCTCAGCAAAGTCCACCCCGCCCCGATAGGACCCCCAGCAGTAGTCCACCCGGATCTCCGTGTATCAGCCGTCTCAACCGACTCCTCCTCATATCATTCAACGTCGGGAAATACCACCCCTCCCCGAGATGGAGCCCATTAAGTTGACGTCGCGAAAGCCCGTCGGTTCGCCTCCTAAGAAGAGACAGAGAATGCTGGCAAAAGAGAAGACTCCTGAAAAGTTACCTTACGATAGGAGTGTCGAGGAAAACGAGCGTGGGTGGATGCCGATGTTAAAAGACAACTTGCACCGAAGCCAAAGCCGCCAAGCTTTACAGCCGGGATACCTACGGAGAAAATTGAGCGCTGCATTGCGAACATCTATGCCCCGAAACCACCGCCGCCAACAGACTATGAGCGTCATATTAGCAAGTCGTATAGCTCACATGAGGAGCAGAGGAAATGCGGGAAACAAGTTGCCCAACTCGGAGAACAGGAAGTACAATCGGTCCCCCCGCTCAAGGTGAATACCGAGAAGGACAACAATACTACTTGTTTTAGTGTTGCTCCTCAAGTCATCATGGGCGACGTAGGTTACCCCATCGCTGAGGTGGTACCGAGACGTACATATGTTCACGGGAGCCGCTGGTCACACGTGAGGTGTTCGAGAATCTTCCAACACAAATGCGTCTGTTGCATAAATGGTACATGCAGACTTCAAGGGAAGGGAGAATGTATCTCCTGGCGCGAGTTAGGCCACAACACTTCTTCCAAGATTACGGTGTGCATATTGATTTTCCCGAACTTTTTCAGTTATACAATCTTTTGGACCTCGACAAATCTCTCGTCAGCTGCTATTGTCTGTAAGTGATTTATTTCTATAATTTAAGTCTTTAGCTCAGCTCGTTCATTGCCTTGTAATTATCCTCACGATATTCTTTTGTACGCTATTATGCAGAATGAAGATTCAAGAATGCAGGAAGGAAGGAATCTGGGATTTTGGGTTCGTTGACCCGGATAAAGTTCATGAAGTCACCGTACGAGACCACCCCAAGGACATGGAGGCACTTTTGCTAACATGTTTACTGCAACAACATACTAGAAGAGAAATACTTTTTCCTTACAACTTCGGGTGAGTGTTACCGTCTTTGTACACAATCTATTTTGTTTACCTGATGTAAGTGTGATTGATGAGTTATGCATGATTGCGTATGCTTTTCCTGCGCATGGCCACTTTATTCTGCTAGTCATTAAAATTGAAGATGGAATTGTTCACGTCATGGACTCATTAAGGAAAGATGTTAAAGAATTCACCTCCTTGTATTATATGCTAAAGAGGTAATTTCAATCTCTCTACATCGGCCACTTTCGTTCATTTCTTGATATCAAGTATTTAATAATCTCTCTATTTATTTTCTTTGCCGGGCAGGGTTTGGAAACGGTTCAGGAAGGAACAACAAGGTGTGAAAGAGGACCTGAATTTTGAGTTGAACCAGGTAAGTAGTACTCTCTAGGTCCACGCATCTCATTAATTCTAGTTTCAATACCATTATAATGCTTGATTATTATTTGATTAATTTTATTCTTGTATAGTGGTGCCTCAAACAACCACCCGGGACTAATACATGTGCATACCACGTTTGCGAGTACATTCGCATGAGGATCAATGAGGGAGTCAACAATGAAAAAAATAAAGAGGTACGTAAACATTATTCGCAATTTTATTTTGTTACTATCAATTGTGTTGAGTTTTATTCGTAATTGATTTGATCTCGTTCTTTTATAGTTGCGGAGAAAGCGGAACGCGCTCCTACCAAGGGATCGCCTACTAGGAATTGCGAGGAATTGGCGGGATTTCTCCTGAAGGAGGTCGTACCTGAAACCGGAGAGTTCTACTATCTTGAAACATAAATAGGCCTCCATATGTACTAGCTAGTGATCTCCATGTAATTAAGTACTTGCATACGAAAAACGTGATTATCATATACTATATGTGTTATATGTATACACATATATATGCATTAATCTGATCTTCAATGTGGTATCTTATATGTGTTATATCGACGTGATCCTCGGACGATGGAAAAGATCCGAAACCCTAACCCCCTCCCTCCTAAACCCTAAAAGAATAATAAAAGAAAAGAAAAAAACAAAAAGTTAGTCCCGGGTCGTGTTACGACCCGGGACTAAAGATCTCCGGCCACGCGCGCTACGCCGCGGCCACGTGGGGGGTCATCAGTCCCGGGTCGTAACCGACCGAGGCTAAAGGGGGGGGGGGGGGGGGGGCTCATCAGTCCCGGTTTGACAGCCGGGACTGATGAGCCTTACGACCCGGGACTGATGAGCATGTTTCTACTAGTGTAGATATAAGAAAACTATTTAAGGACTAAAGAGAGGGAGCATATGCTTATTATTTCACCTGCCGAACAGGGAGTGGTGTGCTCGCCTGCTCGGTCGTGGGGAGGATAAGGCGCATGACCGTTTCGTGGTAAAAGTATTATTGTGTGATTTTGTGGGAAGGTAGAACTGTGTTTTTACGTTGGACGAAATTTTTGGCCGAAGCCTTCCTCCCTTTATTAGGTATACGTAGAAGATAAAGATTGCATGTTTGTTTTGTGTGCGAAAGAGGAGGTGAAGATATTTGTATGGGTGATCCTCCATCGTGGCAGAGGTTATAATAGCAGAGAGATCGAGTATAGACTAGTGGGGTCCACCCATGTAGGTTGCGTGAAATAAACATGCAACCTCGTGCAGGGCGAGATGCTAACACGCGCTCCTTATTATATTTGTGAACTGATTCGGAATGATACTCCCAAATTAGTTAGTTGCACATATAATTACTAATTTTTTTTTGAGGTATAAGGTGGTCGTATCCACCGCCCGAATAGATAGAAAGAGGTCACCCAGTTTATAAGCGAAACCGGTTTCAAAAACCATACAGACTATACAAAAGAATGACACAGACGAAGCGACCCGCCGCCCACACGACCCAAGTTGAACAAACGCCACAAAACACACCACCCGCTTCGGAGCCGCCGCCTCGGCGTAACAACCAGATCGACCTTCGCATTGCCCGAAAGTGATCCAGTCATGGTCGACGAACCCTCTGCCCACGCAGTCTTCATCCAGGTTGCCACCAAAAACCACCATGTACCAGGGCCGCCGCCCCGGCGTACCAACCAGATTGACCTTCGCATTGCCCGAAGGCGATCCAGTCGGGTCGACGAACCCTCTGCCCGCGCAGTCCTCATCCAGGTCGCCACCCAGACCCCGCTATTCAACGACTCTGCCTCATAGAACCGTCGTAGCAAGGGAGACCGAGGCCGCCGCCTCGACGTCCACCACCGTACGGGGCCGCCGCCCCGACATCCTCCTTCCCTGACGACGGGGTTATCCTGCCCATCCATCGCGAAGTCATCGCACCGCGAGGGCCAATAACTCCAAGACGACGCCTCCAACAAGGAAGTGACTCTTCCGTCACCGTCGCCCGCCCCAAATGGGGCTTAGGTTTTCACCCGGAGAGTCTTGGAACCACTCGCGTCGGAACAGGTCGAGATTCCACAACGACGCGATCAAAAAGGAAACGACGCCCGCAGGCGCCGTCGTCGTTGGCACAGATCGGAGTCCATGCGAGCTTTCGCCTAGAATTCTCCCCGCCCGTGAAGCTTAGGGAGCAGCCGGTTGGGAGTCAATCCCTGTGGCCACCAGCGATCTTCATCGCAAGCTGCCGCCACCGTGGCACCTCACACCACGGCGGCAGCCCTGCCGGCCGCGCCCTGCCGCAGCCACCGCGTTGCCGAACCCCTGCACCTCACACCACGGCAGGAGTTGCGCTCCCTACTCCCTTCGCCCATTTCCCGTGCTCTCCCCGGACGCCCCGCTCCAAACTCGCCTCAGCCCGGGCCCGATGGGCTCAGATTGGACCCGCCAAGCCCATCGGGAGCAGCGGCGCAACACCTCCGATCCCGCATCGCCCCTGCAGCGACGGCGCCTCCACCGCCCACCGCGCGAGCCGCGACCTCCACCCGGGCCCGCCGGCCCGGCTTCCTCCGTCCCCGACCGCCGCCGCCCCCACGGGCCGGTCGCCGCCTGCCGAGAAGAACCAGCCCCCCGACCACCGTTTTTGGCAGCGGGGGGTGCCGCCACCGCCGCGGACCAAGCCGGCGACGGCAGCGGCAGGAGGGCGCCGACGGGAGGGAGGGCTCGGCGGCGCGGCGTTTCTCCCCTGGCGCCGCCTGGGGGAGCGGCGCGAGGGGTCGTGGGTGTGTCGTCCGTTAGAACGGAATCACATATAATTACTAATTTGTTTACATAGGATGTAAACTTTGCCAGTAGATTCGCCGCGTCCTCCTTTGCCTTCTCTTCCTCCACTCTCCTTACTCTTTGTAAGTTGTCTTGGAACTCGGTAGTCATTCTTTTTTTCTCTTCTCGTCTAATGCGAATCTTTATAGGGTAATCCATGTGCTAGATCCAACACTGCCGCGGAAGGTGGAGCCAGAGCGGCAGCTGGCGCGGGAGAAAGCCCATCGTTGACCCCATTGAGCGCTAGGACCCCGGAGTGACATGTCTTCGAACTCCTATTGTTTTTTTTTGCGAAACACAGTACAACGCAGACGCTCACCCCTATGAACGCACGCACGCACACCCTACCCCTATGAGCACCTCCGAGAGACTGAGTCGGCGGGTCTTGAGATTGACGAAGTCACCACGGGCGCCTCGCTGTCGACGGGAACGTCGCCTCCCACTGAAGAATATTCCGCCTTAAATGAGAAACACCAGCGTCAAACCTATGGTTTGAACTCTGGTGGGTTAGGGGTACAACCACCCATCTAACCATCTTGCCACAGGCAAGTTCTCCGAACTCCTATTGCTTGTTTTTCAATTTATGCATGCATTTCGACCAAACTAAAACTCGTGCTTCTCAACTTGTAGGTTTTCATCGAGGACAAGTTAGGTGGTGGACACAAATGCTATTTTGCTAGTTGTGTAGCTCACTGCCTTGTTTACCTTGGTTATGCACTTTTGAACTTCCCTCTACGACTTGTAAGATGTTTGTATGGACCTTACAATGGACACGTTCGTGATGGACCTTTGGTTGTATGCATTTTGCTCTATGTTCTTGTTTTGATGATGGATACAACGTGCTTGTATGATGCTATATCTGTATGTTCTGCGTGAGGCAGTTCGTTATTTGTGCAAATACATATATATCTGTGTTTGCAGGAATTAAAAAAACAGAAAATTCCTAGGCAAATCTGGCATCTTTCCGGGTATGGCACTTGGCAAACTGTTATATGTCGGGTGTGACACGGCAAATAAACACAACGCGTGCCAGGTTTAATAGCTGGGAACACTATTTGCCGGGTGTTGACACTCGGCAAACTTGTTGCCGGCCCGCATGAAATGCACTCGGCACACTTTTTGCCGGCGGCAAACAAAATGCACTCGGCAAACTTTTTCCCGGCGTGCACACAAATTCACTCGGCAATACCGCTGCCGGCGCGCTAGATGCGGCACTCGGTATAGTGTGTGGACGCGTGGCGCCATTTTGTAGGTTTTCTATTTGCCGAGTGCCTCCTCCCGATACTCGGTAAAGAACTGGCGGCCGTGATGCACTTTTTTGAGCCGAGTGTGCCGAGAAAGCACTCGTAAACTATACGCCGACACACCCGAGAACAAACACTCGGCAAACTATTTCCCCCGAAGGAAATGCCGAAGTGTTATTTGCCGAGTGTTGTACTCGGCAAAGTGTTCGCCGGGGGAATTTCGTGTTTGTCGTGTATGTTTGATACCCGGGTTGTGTGAAAGAAACAGGCTAGCACACCCCTTATGATATTAGTGACACGATTTTGATTGATACTCCACAATTAATAACCAACTTAATAACATTGACTAACGAGCTGGAGATTTGAGCAATCTTTGTGCTATTTGCATATATCATTTGCAATTTGTTTAAACGCACGCGCGATTCTCTCGGCGATCTTGTCTAATTCGTGTGGCGTGAGGAATTTTTGACAAAAGAGACCACCTAACTGAGTAATTTGTCAAAAAGACCACCTCCAAAATTTATTGTCAAAAAGGACCGGGAGGCCGCCGGCGGCGGTGGCGGCACGTTACGTGGAACAGATTTTTCGGACGCGCGCACGAGAATCTGACTAGTCAAAAGAAGGCAGCTTTGCTGTCTTCGCCAAAAAAAATCTGACTAGTAGATGCTCTGATTAGTAAATTACGCCTCCATATCCCTAGCAGATGCTCTGATTAGTAAAGGAGGTCAAAAAAAAGATTCTTATATTGGTTTTTGTCTTTGCCTCAATCAGGGCGTGAGCCCATCTCTTCCGCGCATGGAAACAATTTGCATCGCAATCAGCCGACGTCGCCACGCGCGTGAGATTGATCAACGCTGTAGGCGAGCAGTCCACGCACACATGCCGCCATGGCGGCTGAAAATCTGTTGCACGCAACGTGCTGTCATCGCCGCCGCCGGCCTCCCCTGCCGCCTCTGCCCGTGGCGGCATGTGACATGTGTCGCCTGGCACGCCTGACGTCACGGTGCAGGTGGTCATTTTTAACAATAATTTTTGAAGGTGATCATTTTTGATAAATCACTCGACGAGGTGGTCTCTTTTGTCAAAAAATCGTGGCGTGAGTGCCATATGGAGACGCATTTCTGGGGGCTTATTCCCTACTTACATCGTTGATCGTCTATAAATAGAGATCACTTCACGGTACGAGTATTACCACATCGATGGACGTGAGTAGTGCTAGTGGTGCCGCTGCTGCTGCGCTTACGAAGATGATCGACGCCGGCTCTGCATTGCCCAACGGTGGCGTCGCTGTTGAAGCCACCTTTGCCCCGTCCGTATGGGGCGACTTCTTCATCACCTACGTCCCTCCTTTCACACAGGCAAGGCATATACTCCGTTTTTTCTAGCTTAGTAATTTATCACTTTGCACTGGAAATCAGTTTTGGGTAGGACTGTAGGAGCATAATTAAGATCCGAAAAGTCCATGTATAGCTCGGGCTACATGTAGCCTGTTTTTCGAAAAAATTGAAAACGCTATTTTAAAGTTTCAAAAAATTCTGTGAAAATTTCTATACAATGATAATGATGTATTCTTCCAAAGTGCAAAATCTCAACTCGAAACACTTTGTATTTGGAGCCACGCAAAAAAGACAAAACAGACAATTTTTAGAGATTCAGATCTGTGTACTGTTCACTACTTAAAATCTCCACTTTTGCCATTTTTGCACACGCTATAATACAATGTATTTTGTGCTGAAATTTTGCACGTTGATGTAATACATCATTATCTACATATAAGATTTTTTTCAGAATTGTTTGGAACTGTTAAATATTGTTTTCAAAATTTTCCAAAAAAAGGGCTATATGTAGCCCGAGCTACAAAACACCACAGTCCATATGATCCCACTACCTAAAAACCGTATTTCAAAATGTTAAAAAATTCAAACAAATATTTCGGTTGTACATCCCGACATTTTATGTTCATACATAACGTTTGGCGAAAAAATGACATTTTTCCTGGGCTGTGCAAAAAAGAAAAATCGCGGTCCTACAAAATGACTTTTGTCCGAGACATTTTTTTTGTCTTTTTTGCACGGCCCATAAAAATGTCTTTTTGTCGTGAAACTCTTTTGTGCGAATATAGAATGTCTAGATGTACCTCCAAAATTTTTGTTTGAATTTTTAAACATTTTGAAATATATTTATAAAATATTTTCATAACGTGTGCATCTAGACCCATGAGTCAAAACACCATGTCCTACTTTGTGCAATCTTTAGCCCAACTTAATAACTTCAGTAAAAGCAAGCTTAGTACAAAAGATTCTTTGTGGATTTTAAAAATTATGTATACGACGATGTTCTCATTTATACTGACGTGCAAATTTCTGCAGAGGTCAGAGGATTGGGTAAGAGATAGGGCGGAGGAGCTGAAGAGACGAGTACGCAAGATGTTAGAGGAGGAGAGCGAGGTTATCGGTGTGGCGAAGGCGGTCGGATTGGTAGACGCTCTCGAGCGTCTCGGCCTAGACAGTCACTTCCATAAGGAGATCGCTGCGATCTTAAGCCGTATCCACGGGGCCGCCGACGTGGAGAGCTCTGATAACCTTCACATTGCTGCTACTCGGTTTCGCCTGCTTAGGCAGCATGGGTTATGGGTGTCTACAGGTACTTACTACTTAGTTATATATACTCGCATACGAAAAGCTAATCCGCAGAATGAAGAAGGCACACATATGCATCGTCGATGCGTATAATCTATCATCGATCCTACTCTATGTACGTGCAGATGCGTTAGACAAGTTCAGAGATGGAGCGGGCTGTTTCAGCTCCGCAAGCCTAAACCTTAGCAGCGATCCCAGGGCTCTGCTGAGCTTGTACCACGCGGCTCACATGGCCGTACCAGGCGAGGCGACTCTGGACGATGCCATCGCCTTCGCGCAGCACCACCTCGAGGCAATGAAAGGTGAGCTCCAGTCACCGGCAGCCGAACAGGTCTCGCGCGCTCTCGACCACCCTCTCCCGCGTTTCACAAAGCAGATCGAGACAATGCATTACATCGGCGAGTATGCTCAGGAAGAGACACACGACGGCACGCTGCTAGAGCTTGCTAAGCTCAACTCTAACCTCATGAGAGCACTTCACCTCAGGGAGCTGAAAGCCCTGTCCTTGTAAGTCCATGAGATTTTCATTTTAGATTCCTTAGCTTAAGATTCAATACTATTAAAATTTCACAATCGCGTGATTCAAATTGTTAACCTTATAGGTGGTGGAGAGATCTTTATGACACCGTTAATCTAAAATACACTCGGGACAGAGTGGTGGAGTTCTACTTCATCTGCAGTGGAATGATCCCCGAGGAGGAGCAGTCACGTCCACGTCTAATGTTCGCTAAGGTGTTTGGACTGCTGTCTATTCTAGACGATACTTTCGATGTCCGTGCCACATTTGAAGAGAGCCATAGTTTAAATGAAGCACTTCAGAGGTACGTACAATTTTTCCCCATAGGCACACTCATAACAGATTACAAATAAAATAGAAGTACATAGGTAAGTAACAAAGCTTGTAGCTCCGTACCGCCTATGTTGCTGGGCCAATCCGAAAATCACGCGGCCATCTGTGTCGGATAAAAATATCCCTCACGTATTTTCTAGTCATGCAGACACCTATATAAAACGGCTCAATTTTCCACGTGTTTTAATATGGACCACGAACGGATCGAACTGGTGCATCGGTTGGGTAGATTACCTACATGAAAACATGAAAGAAGAATTTGAAAAAATCTTATCATTTGTATTCAGCCAGAGCGACCATATAACGATATCATCCCACCCTAAATGCGTCTAAATTTGTTTTCAACACCATGTATCCATTTGACGAAAATATTTGCAACTAATCGTGGAGGATACAAATTGAAGCTACTTTGGATGGCTGTCCAAACAGAACGGGCATACTTGCAGTCGAAGAATAGTGTTTGATCGTTTTCGCATGAAGACATAACTCACACTTTTTTCTTCTTTGCAAATTTCGTTTAACAAGGTTATCCTTGGCTAAAATAACACCTCGAGTAATATAACCCGTAAAGATTTTTATCTTTAGTGTATCTACATCAACCAATGTTTTTTGCTATTATCGACCGGTATCTTAGAATAAACCAAAGCTTCCATTCTCAATTAGACTCCAGCGAAATACGTCTGACCCTTGCGACTGCTGTACCAAAGCCAGCCATCCTAGCAGGACGTTCCATGTCGCATGTCTAGGTCCGATCAAATCTCGCTTGAACGTCACATTCGGCGACGATGACAACATAATCGTAGCTATTATATCGCACTTATGACAAACAATATTATACAGAGCTAGATACGGTCCCGGAGAGTGCTATACTTGTATTTCCCAACCATTTGTCCTCCTATAACCTAATTTCTGGTCCATCCTTAATATTAAATTTTCCAAAGCGGAAGAAATATTTTTCTTCGTCGCCACTATACCGGCCCAAAAATACGAGTCACCGGGTTTCAAATAAATTTGTGACAATGCTTTTGTCCCAATATATTTTCTTCTGAGAAGCGTTTGCCAGGCCCCATCTTGAGAAATAGCCTAAAAGCCATTTTCCAGGAGGGCTATATTTTTACCTGAAGGTCAATTGATGCACACAACATTCCTTTTATTGCAAGGTTTCATGTTTATGGTTTGTAACTCCTGGAGCACATAAAGTGAATACAAAAATACAAATAAAGAAGAAAAACATAGAGCCCCTACGCATCTTGTATTCTTCTAACAAGCTGCCAGCCACTAGGTTGTACATATCCCAAGCAACGGTGTGGAGCCGCACGCACCTGAAATCCATACGTGCATGCTGCTCTTAGGGCAAAAGGTAGGCCCAACTTGGATCCAATGATTAGATATACGGAAGAAAATGAACATTTCGGACCTTGTTAAAGACAATGTCATCCGATAATTCCAAAGAGGCCAAACCAACACACACACTCCTACATGAGTTCGTGTCTTGGTAACTTTATCAATCATGTTTAACCTATTACCAAACATATTTGTTATATTGGTCGGCAGAGTGATATTAAAAGTATTAAAAGCAAAGTATAGAACTCTACAAATCATTTTAGCAAAAGGGCAATCAAAAAGTCGACGGTGTATGGATTTCTCAGGATCGCAAAACACACATTTCTTACACCCAGTCCAATTAAATTTAGCAAGGTTATCTTGTGTGAGAATAACATTTTGTGAAGAAACCACATGAAAACCTTAATCTTAAGTGGTACCTTAAGTTTCCAGATATACGTAAGAACGCCGTATGTTCGTTGAAGAAAAGGTCTAATTACTTTCTATGCAATATCAGTTATTCTATTTGTCCCCAACTTTGTGAAGATCTTGAAGCTTACATTTAGTAGACAAATGGATCTATACCACTGAATCATAACCACATCCTCTCTTTTAGGTATCAAAGTTATAACAACAAATTTATGTTTGTATAACGGCAAAGCTCCAACATGTAGATGCAAGAACATATCCATTAAATCATTCTTAATAATGTCGCAAACTTTTGATAAAACTCCACATGGAACCCATCTGATCCCGGGGCTTTGTTAAGTCTCATATATGATATAGCAGCAAATAGCTCCTTCTCAGTAAAAAAATGCATTGAAAATATTATTTGCCTGACTAGATAGTTGGGGAATATCATCTACCAAATCTTCCCTTAGACTAAATTTATTTCTGACTGGTTCACCAAATAACTTCTTATAGTATCCAGTGATATAGTTTTAGATTTTGATCCTCAACAATACTATCCTCCTTTTGATCTAGTTGAAATATTTTCTTCTTCCTATGTCTACCGTTAGCAATTAGGTGAAAACGTTTAATGTTATTTCCATCCTCTTGTATATATTTTACCTTTGCACGTTGCGCCTATTTTGCTTCTTCCTCACGTCTCAGCTTAGCTAAACTTGTATTTACATCCTTTAAGACTTTTCTTTTGGATACACTTAACTGAATACTTTCCACCTTGATATCAAGATCGTGAACTCTTAATAGCAATATTTCATTAACCTTTTTGTAAGCTTTGCTACGAATTTTAGCCCAACCTCATAGAAAACGCCTCACATGGCACATTTTATTTTGCCATCTTTCAACATGAGTATTCCCAAGCGAAATGGCTTTCCTTTCGGTTTGTACGAGATCGTAAAAACCTTCTTCCCTTAGCCAAGATAATTCAAAGGAAAACTTAGCTTGCATGATTTCCTACGTGAGCTTGTTCACCGAAATCAACCCAAAAGTTTGTGTGATCAGACCTCTTTTTATAGAACGCACGACCCGCTGATAATGGATTTTTTTAGTCCACTCTACACACGAGCTAGAACATGATCTAGCTTTTCATAAGTGGGAGTTTTGCTCCGATTAGCACAAGTAAATAGTCGAGGCGAGAGAACTATTAATCTCAGTTTCAAACTCTCTATTACTGCATTAAAAACAAACGGGCAGCGAGCATTGCAAGTGTTGTTATTTTTCTCGTAAGGGGAGCGAATAATATTGAAATCACCACCTAATAATCTTGGGAGAGAATCATCCTCACAAAACCTTCCTAATTCGGCCAGAAATGCAGGTTCTTGGCTATCTTGAGCAGCCCCATAAACAACGACAAAGCTCTACTCAATGCATCACTTTTGTTGCATAGATGGAACCTAATTAGAATATCTCCCGTGTCCACTTCTTTAACAGCAAGGGTAGCCACATTATTAGCCTCAAGGATCCCACCCGAATCGACGTCACGTAATTATTTACTTTCATGTTGAGTCGAAGTGATCTATGAATTGATGTTTACAATATCTTTAACTTTCTTTGTATAATATAAGATATGTTTTCTACTGTGAAAATTAAAGAATTTGTTCAAACTCATGTTTATCTACAGTATTATTTCATCTATAGATGGGATAAAAGCGCGGTTTCAATTTTGCCTGAATATCTACGCATGTTATATGTCAAAATCCTAAGCAATTTTGAAGAGTTTGAGAATCTTTTGGAGCCACACGAGAAGGACTGCTTTTCTTACAGCAAAAAGGCGGTATGTATTTTGCACCATTTATATGTTCATATGCCGTTTTGAATTTGGTCTTGAAGAACCGTCCACCCTTCTGAACTTACATATGTATTATTTAAAGTCTATATTGCCCGCAAAAATATAACCTACTTAATTAACTTTTCTCGTTTGTTTTCTTCCTAAAAGCGACTTTCGGGTACACACTAACCAATCCACGCTTTAGATTAATTATTAATAATGCTATTTTTCTCATGTTTTCCACATGCTCTATAGTATTATATATGGTCTTTTCCTTCCCTACAAAAGCAACTAAATAGTACTCACTCCGCTCCATGATACAACAATATGTTATCGCAACCTAGTAACTACTCCTCCGTTTCTAAATACAATTATTTCTAGAGATTCCAATACGAAGTATGTATGGAGCAAAATGAATGAAAATACACTCTAAATTACGTCTATATACATCTGATTCCGAAAAATTTAAAGCATCTTAAATTATGAAACTGACAAAAAGATGCATTAGTTGTATAGTATTATGGACCGAGTGACTACTAATTCTTGTTTTGTCTACCAGTACCAACGACTGTCGGAATATTATATGTTGGAGGCCCAATGGTTCAACGACAAGTACCAGCCAAGCTTTCAGGAACACGCGGAGCTGTCTACATTGAGCACAGGCCTGCCCATGCTTATGGTGGTGGGCCTCGTGGGCTACCGTAGTGCCGTTAAGACTAAGGAGATGCTAGAGTGGGCAAGCGCCCACCCCGACGTGTTCCGCGCCAGCTCCAAGATAGGCCGTGTGCTCAATGATATCTCGTCCTACAAGGTGTTTTTTTTTTCTTCGTGTGATTGAGATAGAGTAGGAACGTACGTTTGCACCACAAAAGCGTCCGTCCGTATAGCTAGGTTGTAAAAAAAGAAAAAGAAAATAATTTGAAATCCGTAAAAATGCAGCTCGGGAAGTGCGAGAAGGACGGCATGAATGCTGTGGAGTGCTACATAGTGGAGAAGGGCGTGTCAGGGGATGAGGCAGTGGCGGAGATCGCCGCCATGAGGGAGGACTGCTGGAGGGTGCTGAACAAGGCGTGCATGGAGGTCAAACCCGCGTTGATGCCGGCAGTCCAGCTGGCAGCGAGCGTAGCAAGAACGTTGGAGGTCGCCTACAACCGCGGCGTGGACCACTACACCTTCGGTTACCTTGTCAAAGGCCTCCTCACCCAGTTCTACCTCGCTCCCATCCCACTTTAAGCATACCCAAGGAGGCATACAAATCGGCACACGATTATAGCAATCATCGCTATTGATGGGTAGGCGATATGGTCCTCTATCGCCCATGGTTTATAACATCGTGTGCGATGGGTCGACTTCGCACAAGAAAAAACTATATTAACCGTGTGTAATGTACCATGCGTTGCACACGGTTTGGATTGTTAAATCGTGTGCCAGATCGCACACCATGTCATCTCTTTCATCATGTGTTGTATTGTTTTCACACACGGAAGTGGTGCCGACCTTGGGTGACGGAGACGAACGTTTGCGCCTGTGTCAGATGGCGGGACGTTGCAAGGCTGTGGCGATGTCAATGGTTATTATGGAAATATATACGTATCACCACGTGGGAGTTGGGGGCCGTCTAGAGATGAAAGTTGGCATGTATAGATAGGTTGTTGAAGCCGTCGGTACCCCGAGCGGTAGCCCTGACTGACCTGCCCGAGAAACAGCGCTGATGTTACGAGATTGGAAACAATAGCTCTACAATAACAATTATTGCTGATGACGATAAAATCGTAAGCGTCCTAGCCATAGCTCTACGACATAACATGTACTGGAGATTGGTACCGCTCAAAGCACCACGCCTGCCATGTGTGCTCGACCTCGCTGCCTCCCATCCTCTACAATTGCGCCGCATCTCCTCAATTTTCTTTTATTTTTGGGTAAAATAGATGAACGTTCATTTGCTTTAGTTGAAAGGTGTTCAAGATTTTTCTAAAAGTGGATGCTCCAATTTTTTCACAAGTTGTATTTTATTAGATCTCGTGTGATAGTAGGTTGAAGCTCATCTAGATTGTTGAAAGTTATCTATCAGAAAATATTGAAAGTTGGCATTGAATTTTTATTGAACTCTTTTTTTTTATGTTCGGCAAATGTTTTTCCAAATTAATTAGTCGGAAGTTCTTCAAAAATTAGTTGGGCGTTCGGTGGTTATCTACGCTGACATCGACGGCCACGGGCAAGGGAAGAAGATCAACATGCGCGCAATAAGGAAACAGGCGGCGGAAAGGAGGGTGACCCAGATAAGACGATGGCGCCTCTACGCTGACATCGTGTATCCTACCTAGCTTGATCCATCACGGCATCACACAATACACTGCATGGTTCAATCTACCTTCTGGCCGTCCATATATGTTCGAAGACGAGAGACGTACGGTAAACCTAGCTTAGCTAGCGAGGCCGTGTACGTGCATACACGGGCAATTCTCTTAAGTAAAAAGAAAGGTACGTGTGCAAGTTGCTATCCACGACCGAGTCCATCGATGGATCGTCATGCGTGAAGGTAAAACGAGTAGTTAGTTACTAGCCTTATAAGTTACTCCCTCCGTTCCAATTTAAATGACTTCCATTTGTACAAATATGGATGTATCTAGACATGTTCATGACTAGATACATCCACATATGGATAAATGGAAGTCATTTAAATTGGAACGGAGGGAGTATTAGTCTAAATTACTGTACAAATGGAAGTCAATTAATTTGGAACGGAGGGAGTAGATCGGACAAAAGCCTATCGTTTTTTTGCAGCATTTTATGTAGTCTGGTAGCGATGTTGCCAGGTTTGACATAGTTCGAGGTGTCCATCTCTCTTCCTCGGCGATCCACATACTCGATGGAATGGCTCGGGCAAGAGGCACGATTGAAATCCGACACGTAGAGAGTGTCCTTGGCGGCGGGCATCGTGGAAGGTAGTGCGCATGCGTTCGACAACTTTGCAAAGGGCTTTTGTCGAGTGTCTGAGTTTTGACACTTGGTAAACCACTTAAGGTGGGCCAAAAAGCCCACCCGCACCTGGCCGGCCTCTCCCCGTGTCCTTGAATAGTTCCCATCTACACCCATGAGACTTTGTTGCTGCATGTCTCGATCGTGTGTTGTCTAACGGCTCGTGGACAGAAATTTAGTGTCGTCACATGTTTTCGGCTATCAAATGCCTTCCAATCGCTTGAGAGGCGTTTCCTTGGTGTCCTTGTGCTTTGCGTATGCATGCATATCCCCCTCGAGCGTTTCTTCCGGTTGTATTCCCTTCTTTCGTGTCTCGAGGTTCTCGGCGGGACATCTAGCATCTCGGCTCGAGGTTTCTCGAGGATGTCGTCTCGATTTGTGCTTGACTTCGTATCGCCTTTTGGCGGGTGTTGTGAACATCATGCCGATGCATGTGGTGAGGTCTCGACTCCGCCATCGTCAGCCCCACAGTAAATTCCTTCGAGGCGTTTGCGCCATACACCCTATAATCATTCGTGACCAGCTATGTTTCCACGGATTCTATTCGGGAGACCTTGCATATCCCATTGTTCAATTGGTGTGAGAAACTGAGTCCTCTCAGGGCACCTCCCGACCAATGCCTTTTGGACCATCCGATTAGCTGCGTGTGGCACGATCTAAGACGTTGGCTGCGTCCACTTCTTTGTACATGGAAGCTTTTTCACGCGGTTTCGCGCGCGCCAACGCGGCTGACCAGTGGGGTCTGGGTTGCGTTGGGCCCGGCTGTCGGTAACTGTGATGATTAGCCCTCGCGTAGCAGTGGTAGACTGGACATACGACGCGGTGGCAGGGGCTATAATTTCGTCACCCGGGCAGTCCAGATTGGGGATTTCGCGTCCAGACGAGGGCGAGGCCAAGGTCGTCGTACGTGCGTGGCGAACTGGGGGTCGCCGCCGGGTACGGGGGCTACAGCCCCCGGCCGGCTTCGCCCATGCCCTTCCTTCCCGACGGTTTGGGCTATATACTCCGTCATCTCCTTGGTTCTGAGCCCTAGACGCTCATTTCTCGATCTAGGGTTTCGTCCTCGCAGTCTAGCCCGCCGCCGCCGCAAGGGACCAGTCCAGCCCACTGCTGCTGCCGCCGCCAGGGAGCAGTTCGGCCCAGCTGAATCCGGTGCCGCTTGTTCTCCGCTGCGACCAAGGTGCCAAACTGCCACCCGGGTTTTTCTGCATTTCTGGATCGGACACCTGCTACCCACGTTTTTGCGTTTCTCTCTGCTCTCTTCTTACCTCCTAATTCTGCAGTGAAAGAGCATGTCGCCGGTGCTTGCCGTGATGGGGACTCCTGGCTGGGCCGGAGGTTGAGGTGAGGGCTAATTTCGATCTGTGTTTTCCCACGGTTATTTGGTGTGTTCTTCTGCTCATTCACATGTTTGATGCTTGCAGGTTTGGTTCTAATTAGGTGTGTGTTGATCTGGCTTGCAGCTTCTATATTACTTGCTATGTTCTTCATGAGAACCATTTCCTATTTCCTTTTGATAGATTGAAGTGTGTACGATCTGCTCTACAGCTATGTTTTTATATATCCTTTTGATAGATTGATCTGCCCATATTCTTCTTCTTAGACTAAAATTGAAACCGGTGCATTATAGGTCACCAGGGTTCATTTTATAATGATTAGAGTACTGTACGCACTGGTTTCAGTTATTTCTTACGTGTGCCCAATCGCTGACTGAAAATGGTGCTTATCTTTTTTTGAATAGCTGATGTTTTTATTTGTCAGGGCTAGCCACAATATTTGTCTAATTGTGAGTATGGTTCGTGCTGGGAGTTGGTGTGTGTGTGTGTTTTCGATTCTCTGTTTGATTGCAACAGGATGTTTGTTATCCGTGGTTTCTTAGGTATGCACCTCTTGAGCTGATATTTTAGCTTTCCCTTATTAGTAGCCTCGAAATATTTGTGCTCAAGATATTTTGGCTTATTCTGAAATGATGGTTAGCATTGTTTGAGAGATATATGCAGTATGGAAAATGTTTATTTCTTTTATCATGCTAGGTCCAATATGTTTGGTAATTTTGTCTACATAGTATGGTATGATTTTCAATATACAAGTAGCACATGTCAGTTTGAAATTCATGTTTATTTCTTCCATGATGCTACGTCCAGTATGTTTGTATTTTTGTCTACAAAGTATGATATGAGTTGCTTGCAGATCTTGAGAGGCGTTCAAGGAGTGGAGCTTGCGCACATCGCGACGTTTGGCCACTAGCATCAAGCAAAAGGTACAACCTTCTACCGAATCTTATATCTGTTTCGTTTGTTGAACGAATTAGCAAAGTACAAGGGTCAGGACTGAGGCTATCACAGAATGACAACCTAATATACCTACTTGATGAAATATATTGACCTAAACAGTTTACTTGGTTGGATTGTATATAAATCGGTGTGTTGGACATTAGGGGCAGTAGCTCACTCTGTTTTGCTGGTTGTGGAGATGATAGGTGGAGCGGGTTTGGAAGAGGTATTATCTTTCTTCATGTGTCTTGCCAGTATGCGATGCTATTATTTGACATGCAATAGTAGTAGCTATGCTTGGTCTTTGAAGTGGCAGTTATCCATTTAAGTACTTTCACTTATACCTGATGGTGTTCTGGAAAGCACATTTTCGTTGTAGAAAGTTTGTCTTTTAACACTATTATGAATTATCGTGTACCTCCATTATATTTGTTGATCCGTCGCTGTTCATCCCTGGTTTTGTTCCACCATGATGTGCCTCCTTTTCTTCTGTTGTATGGCTCTTTTATTAGTATCTGCTCATTTGGTGCTCAGTTTAGTTTGCATGCGGTGTGCATCTTCCAGGAGCAGCAAATGGAGCTTGCTGGTGCCAGACCTGCCGAGGAGGAGGTCGCTGGTGTTGACTCTGATGGCATGGAATGATTAAGAATAAGTATATCGGGGGTTATTATAGCAGGGGTATTTTTTGGGGGTAAGCTAAGCTATCATTAAGTGTTCATGACTTTGAAAATGTTCATCTAACTATCTGGCCAATATTTCGGCACATTTTCCTTTGAATTGTATGATTTGAACAAACTCTTGCAACACCCTCAGCCTAAGATTTCTCACGGCACTATTTTGTTGTTGTAAGCTTCTTGTCATGTAGTAAAAATTATGGATCACTTTCAGTACATTAACCTGAGAAGATTTTGTACTGACTTCAACCATCAATTCATCCAGGCTGGTATTTCACCATTGCTTCAGAAGAAACTAGAAGATCTGGCCAAAAGGAATGTAAATGGTAATAGCAGAAATAACGAGAATGAAGGGTCTCGATTTGTTATTATTGGCCAGGATCATGTGGAACCCTTACAAGCTCTTCAAGATTCTGGCCAAGAGGTGAGTTTTTCTATCGATATTCTAAGTAGTATGTAACAAATGTTGTCGTCGTATTGATTATCGTCAAATTAACCGTTATGTTGTTAGAAAATCTGCAGATTATCTGTGGGAACCATATATAGGTTTAGTCGGCTATATTGTACTAGCATCAGCTTATGTCATGCTTCATTTTATTGGTGATAAATGTCAAGCTATCTTTCACTTTTTGAAGTACCAGTCAATGTTTATGTTCTGTATTACAAATTAGAGCATAAGGTTCGTGTTAAGCCAGGCGGTATTAGCTGTTGCTATCTTCTATTACTGTATACCTATATGTATACAGCTCTTTTACGGTGCTTGGGAAATTACCGCGGGTAGTTTTGGGTAGCTCCCATCCTAAATTATTTCAGCCGTCGATTTCAATCCCATCCCTCCTAAATTATTTGAGCCGTTCAATCATTCTGTAGAAATTAAGTTTACTCATACGGGGTATTCTGGTCATTTCGTTCATGGATTTACCATTTTACCTAGACAGAAAAAACAACCAGTCCCTCGATCTGGTGACTGCAGCGCCGCCGCCAGCCTTTCTCTCGCTCGACGAGTCCCCCTCTCGGAGCGACAGGGGAGGGAGGGAGTCCGACCTCGAACGAGGGTCCCGCACCGTCGCCATCCTTCCAGTCGTTCAGAACCGTCGTTCCTCCGGGGGATTTCGCGGCGCCGCGACCGCAAACGGCGAGTCGACGGACACGGACGCGTGCTTTCGCGGTGCATCACCCACACGTCCGGCGGCACCATCACGCCGGCGCCACGCGCCCCCACCGTCCTCCCTCCCCATCTCCGGCGAGTCATCCGCCACATCGCGCCGGCCGGAGGATCGCGCACGCCGCACGACAAGGCCCCCTTCTCGGAGCGCACGGCGGCTCGAGCAGCCCCCGACGCCAAGGTCACCATCGACGTCAAGGTTAGGCCCTCCTCTACCTCCCCTCCGCTCTCAGGTCCGTTGCAATCTCGCGCGGCTGCTCGGCGAGTGTGGGACGTTCTGGCACTGTGTGGTGTTCGTGCGGTATGCATGCTGCTTCTCAACAGATAAATGTGACCAACGACATGGAGAATTCAGTTCTTTGCCTGATGTTTACAGCAATAGATGCACACATGTATACTCTGTGCTTCTGCACCCATAGTACGATCTAATTACATGAAAACAAATAAGCGGAATTTAAAACACTGTCCTTCGTTTTTTAGAGCAGCTGACAAGCTACATCTACTTAAGCACCTAGAAGAGTGATCAACAATGAAAGTGCTATGAGATTTTGGTTTGATGTTTCCTTGCATTATCAATCCATGTCTTTGTGATCAACAATGTTTAGACTTTGTTATATTAAATGATGTTGGATTTACCGTTAATTTGAATTGTTTGTGTCTTCCTGTATATGCTTAAGCAGAGTTCATTCCATTTTTCTTTCGAAAACGAGAGCTCAGAGTGTTTTATTGGTTAGCTGCTCCTTGATAGAAAACATTCAGAGCCTTGTTTCATTGGTAGTTACCTAATCCTGTACTGAGTACAAATGCTTGAGTACAACTACGAATTTATAGGCCATGATCTTACGTCACCTATATCGTCACCATCATAAGGGCACAACCTTATAGCTTCCACTTACTATTTCAGAGCTTTCGACATCCATGTCTATTAGTGTTTCTGAACTAAGCAGGCAGTGAAGCTTGATTTATTAAAAGTTGACCCTTGTGTAATTTTCTGCTGAACCAAAGACTCGGTAGAGAATAAACATGATGCCAGACTTATGTAAGTTTTGGGAATTCTCACATATCGACTATATTAGCGTGTTTCCTTTACTCAATATGTATTCTTGGGGGAAAGTAAAGCTGGGATACCAGCATAAGCTGGCCATGCACTATTAATGAAAGCAGAACTACATTGCTCATAGGAAAGAAAAGCTGTACAAAAGTTCTCCCAACATCAGTTTGGTCGATTATTTCCTTTTGCTGTTTTCCATACCACCAATCCTCTTCACATGTTAATTTAAATAGATCGCATAAATTACAGCCCCCCTTTAAATTCCCTCCTTAGTCGTGTTTCCTTTCAATACTGGTTGTTTCATGCATCTGTATTTGCCCTTTTTTGGTCTGCCAGACGATTGACTTATAATTGTTAACTTGATGTGTAGGAAGCAGGAACACATGGCCGAGTCCATGACTGAGTACCGTGACATTGTGAGCAAGATGTTTGATAGCGAGGATGAAGGTTTTTGGTTCTATAACAGTTATGCTCTTGAGAAAGGTTTTAGTGTGCGGAAGGGCTATGTCGAGTGGGATGGAGCCAAGAAAGAGATTATTTTGAGGAAACTTTTTGTAGTCGCGAAAGCTGCCATGAAGAGAAGCACATGAAGAGGAAGAGAGAAGATAGGAAGAGGAGGCCACGGAATATCACTCGTGTTGGTGTAAAGCCAAATTGGTCATTGCTAGAGTAGAGGAGACGGGACCTAGGTTGCCTGCTGCATTCTTTGTTCACACAAAAGTTTTGCTGTACAAGCTCCACCACTATCAGAACGCCTAGGACTCTAGTCCAGTTTTGACACTGTATTTTCTGCTTCCATAACACTCGATGTTATCTGTAGCGTGATCCTTCTTAATCCCTTTGCCTTATGGGTGGTGTTGTCACAGATATTTTAATGCTCAATAAAATACCCTGTTCGTTCTTTCCTATATGAAAGTTTTACGCTGCTGCATGTGGCCGTTGTTTGAGTGCAGAGTTTCAGCATACCGCTAAGAGGTGGCATAAGGTTTTTTCATGTGGTAGTGTAATGTAAGCACGGGACGATGCTCGAGGGGGTCAATTTGACAAATTCCTACAGCTGTCATTCTCCAGATTGCTCATTCCTACAGTGTGTCATGTTCCTGTCATTTTTATGCAGGAGGCTGATGATCCTTTCTTATCTAGCAAGCAGAATAAATGCAGATAGGGTAAAACCATTGATTCATGTGATCATATCTTCTGAAACTAATGATATATGAGAGGTAAATACTACCTATCTGAGGCCGATGGGAAAGAAAGTTTCGGACTGCTTCGACGCCGTCCAGATCATCTCCATCAAACGGCCACGATTTTCTTATTTTTTTTTCCGTCGTTAACAACGGGATCAATTCCATCAATCCCGCAAATGACGCTAGGTCCCCAGATCGCTCCCCATTAGCACCACCCCCGACGCCACGAAATCAAATCAGTCGACGACGACGGCTTGTACGAGACCTTATCCACCCGCGCGGCAAGCAAGCTGCAAAAAGCCCCCGGCCGGCGAGCTCCGGGCATTAGCGAAGCGCCTGGACACCGCGTTGTCCCCGGCGCCTGGGAGGCCGCGCCGGCGCTGCTCGCCCACGCCACGAGGCTTAGCCTCGACCGACGCCACTGCGGCGTCCTCTACCCCCTCATTGCACACTACTTCGTGTGCGGCCGGCGCCGCGCGCTGTCTTCACGGGCGCTGGACCGACACCGGACATGGTCTCCTCGACATCCATGGCTGACGATGTGGCCGCCGCCAGGACCTCCTACTGGCTAGGAGGTGCACTGGCGTGTCCTTGTCGCGGGGATGACCCTCTACGTCATCGCACGGAACGTGCTCGTCCACATGTATGCCAAGTGCGGCGAGCAACGGCCACGCTCCAGTGCTTCCGGACCATGTCGCCGGCCAAGTACGTGGTATCCTGGAACACCATGATCTCCGCGCAGGGTCGCGCCGGTGAACACCGGGAGGCGCTTATGCAGTTGTGGCAGGGCGCACGTCCAACACTCGAAGTTCATCCATCCTCAGCTCGTGTACGCGGCGCCTACGACGCCGGCATGTGGTTCACGCCTACTACCTGGGTAGGAGGACCGACGGAATGCTGCCGCTGCCCGGTGGTGTCGTCGGCAACGCGCTGATCGAGATGTTGACGGTAATATGGCAAGTTGTGTGCATCAAGGTGACCACATATTTGACATGCTTCCTTAATTTCGCTTAGATGCTTCTATTGTTTGTCACACGTGCTTTCTTATTCCTGCCTTTTATTTGTCGTAGAATGTGGCTGCAAGGGACGAGGTTCCATCATACTTGTGGTCTGATCGTTTCAAGGCCGGACATGCGTGCTTCCAACGCAAGCGAGGCAATGCCATGTCCGCAATCGGCATGCACCTTCAGGCGGTGTCCTGCGACCATATCTATGAGCAGCGCAAGTTGGCTATGCTACAATAGCCTAACACAAAAACGAATCTTGGTTAACATACGATGCATCCAAGAAACATATCGTCCTGTAAAATGCAGCAAATCTGTAACATTTAGAAAACATGTGATATGAATGTACAACGTGTATATAACGACTTGAAGGAAGCAAATTTGTATTTTGTTCGAAATATGTCAGGTGAATGTATGAAGCACTCAATTTTTTCTCGAAGCATATGAAACTTCTGTAGTCACACAAAAAACAAATGTTGCAAATTCCACAATACACATGTGCTTCCTAAGTATCTGAAAGAAGTTTTGTTAACACACGAATCATGCTTCCAACATTAGTTCACTATGCTTCCTAGCCATATGAATGAAGTTTCTAGCTATGTGCTTCCATATATACCGTTACACATGACACGAATTTTTTTGTATTGTACATCCAAGAAAATCCACTCAACATGGAAGCAATATTCTGTTATCCATAGAAACATATTTTTATATGTTAAAAAAAATTCAATATTGAAGAAAAATTCATTTGTAATCGAAGCATAATTAGTTAACAAAGGAAGCAAAATTAATAACACGGGGAATTAATTTTTTTGCTTCCCATAGAAGCAAATCCGCATGACTGATATTTTGCTAAAGTTGGTAGTTCCCTTCAAATACGATTTCATTTCCTAAATATGTGGAACAATTATAGATGACAAGAAGCAGTTGCATATCCCACAAAATTCGTGATTTCATTTAGGAAAGGTTGGCAATACGGGAGCGTGCGTTGCGAAATCATGCAGTCAGACTTTCATGGAAGCATGCATAGCGTGGGCCTCGCTGAAAGTCAAAGGCATGAATTACGGGGTGGTTTTTAACGGAAGCATGCATCACGCGCGGGGCCAGCTGATGCATCAAGCGCGGATCTGATAGGAAATTAGACGCGCGGGTCCAGATAAAAATCGAACGGCCTGTTTGATTCCAATCCGACGGTACAGGCAGGGTCCGATGGGAAGCAAACAATCGGCGTCCGATTCCTAGTGCTTGCCTATATGAGACGTGAGGGACAGTTGATGTCCATTTGCTTGCTTCTAGTGTTAATGTCAGCGTAATTCAGTCTTCAAAAAAATACAGAGGGTACTGCTGGCTAGCTTCGTAACGGAAACCACAACTATTGCCAATCATGTCCTGGCAAAACTACTGAAACGCTGCTAACTGACGCTGCTTGCATCTTCTCTGTAGCCTCTCTCACCGCCTATGAGGCTATGATCTCCTCAACAAGGTCCCTGAAGCAATGCCTTGGAGCTGCGAACATCGCCGGCACGGTGCTCTTGGTCCCGTCCGAGCGACCGAGCCGTGGCTCACGCAGACGAGCGCGGCGGAGACGGCGCGCAGCACCGCCGTCAACTGGATGCCTCGTCCTCGTACGCCAACTGCTCCTCCTCGCGACTGGTTGCTAAAGGCCGTCCATGGCGCCCGCGACCAGCTGCTGCCGGACAGGTGGAGTGGAGAAGTCCGGTGACGCCGCAGGTGGCCGCTACTGCTGTTGCCCACGAGATTACCGCTCAGCCTGTCGTCCCCTTTCAGCGCCGCCGCCGCCGCCGATGACCTGCCGGCGTCGGCCTCTCCTGGCTCCTGCTCTTCCCGGGATCCCCACGCTGCCGCCGTATGAACACCTCCTGCAGCATCTCCCGGTCCTCCCTGGTGAGAAGGGCCGACTTGCTGGGTGGCGGCCTCGGCACCGACGAGTTTGGCGGAGAGCGGGCAGGGGATTTGCTGCTCGTCGACCTGCCTCCTAGGCCCGCCTGACCGCCGATTTGGCCACCCAAGACGACAATATGTTGCCGGCGGCGAGTTTGGGGAGAGGGCACCTGCTGCCGGCGGCGATTTTCGGGAGGGGGATGCCGATTTGGGGAAACGGCTGCGGATCATGGGGGAGAGAGAGTTGGGGACGGATCGGATCAGAGAGTGGGGCGGGTGACTAATTACCTAAATACCCTTTTAATATCTGATAAAAAATAATACAATTTCGGTAGTTTCAGGTAGTTTTAGGTATTTTTCTTCTGGTAGTTTTCGGTAGCTCCTATTTTTCCACCGTCAGATCTAAGCGATGGACGGTTGTTAAAATTACCAAGTACTCTAAAACTTGTAATATGTATATATTTGCTTTGCTTCAATTATCAGACTGAACATTTATGTTTGTTAGAAGCTTATCTACTATGCATGAGACCTGAGACCTAAAGAAGGATGGAAATCAGAAGAATTCTAGATAAAATTTATCCTTTAGCTATATTTGGTCCGAATTTGAAACAAATACACATACAAGTGAGCAAGACCATACAAATTTAAACTGGTTAACATATTTTTGCATTAGGACCTTACTAAAATTAAACCAGATTTCTTTTTGAGTACCATATGCTGGTACACACTACAGGAGAGCTCATCTGTGCCGACGGCCAAAACCTGTGCCGACGGTTTTTTATCGGGGCCGTCGGCACAGGTGTCTACGAGGCCACCCCACGAAGCTGGCCGTCGGCACAGATATCCCCTTCGGCACAGATATCCTGTCCCGACGGTCACCGTCGGCACAAATCCAGCCGTCGGCATAGGTTCCCGTGAAAGAAAAGGTGACATCGACACCAACCTATGCCGACGGTTGTACCGTCGGCACAGGTTCCTTTTTTTTTCTTTTACCTCGTGCATCTGTACAAATCTGTGCCGACGGTAAAACCGTCGGCACAGGTTCCCTATTTTTTTTTACTTTAAGTCCTATTTTCTTCATTTTTAATGTTCTGTAAATTAAGTTTAATAAGTTTAAAAAATATTCATTTTTATGTATATAGATACACCGAATAGCTATATGTATATAGTTTCGCTGAAAATAGTCATCATGTTTTGTACCCTAATCTTCATTTGTATGTATCTATTTATTACTCTCAATTAAGTTTAATATGTTTTTATTCATTTCTATATGTATATAGCTACGCCGAATAGCGGTCTCCACCCACATAAAATAACGTCGCGAATCTTGTCTCTCGGAAGTATTGTATGTGAATCTAGTCTCTCTTGCAATCTTGTGTCGATTTGTGATAAAAGTTGGTTTCTCATGTTCGTATGGCCTAACCTAACACAACCAAGCAAAAAAGTCCACTGGGCTACCCCTTTCGACGCACGTCTATTGGGGTAGACGGAAACGTTAGGGTTTTTCCAGCGGATTCAGGGTTTCGCCGAAGCGGGGTCCCGGAGCGTCGGAACCCCACCCAAACCTAGGTTGTGCCATACGATATGTATACAAGTGTGTTGTGTGTTTCAAATGTCCAAGAATCTACTCCTAGGTGTGAACGACATCACCGGCGTCACTTTCTCTCTACTAAGTGTGTGGACTTATAGCTGAAAACTCCCGTTTCGGGCGAAACGGGGGCAATCTTGTGTCGATTTGTGATAAAAGTTGGTTTCTCATGTTCGTATGGCCTAACCTAACACAACCAAGCAAAAAAGTCCGCTGGGCTACCCCCTTTCGACGCACGTCTATGGGGGTAGACGGAAACGTTAGGGTTTTTCCAGCGGATTCAGGGTTTCGCCGAAGCGGGGCCCCAGAGCGTCGGAACCCCACCCAAACCTAGGTTGTGCCATACCATATGTATACAAGTGTGTTGTGTGTTTCAAATGTCCAAGAATTTACTCCTAGGTGTGACCGACATCACCGGCTTCACTCTCTCTCTACTAAGTGTGTGCACTTATAGCTGAAAACTCCCGTTTCGGGCGAAACGGGGGCAATCTTGTGTCGATTTGGGGGTAGACTTTGGTTTCTCATGTTCCTATGGCCTAACCTAACACAACCAAGCAAAAAAGTCCACTGGGCTAACCCCTTTCGATGCACGTCTATGGGGGCAGACGGAAACGTTAGGGTTTTTCCCGCGGATTCAGGGTTTCGCCGAATCGGGGCCCCGGAGCGTCGGAACCCCACCCAAACCTAGGTTGTGCCATACCATATGTATACAAGTGTGTTGTGTGTTTCAAATGTCCAAGAATCTACTCCTAGGTGTGACCGACATCACCGGCTTCACTTTCTCTCTACTAAGTGTGTGCACTTATAGCTGAAAACTCCCGTTTCGGGCGAAACGGGGGCAATCTTGTGTCAATTTGGGGTAGACTTTGGTTTCTCATGTTCCTATGGCCTAAGCTAACACAACCAAGCAAAAAAGTCCACTGGGCTACCCCCTTTCGACGCACGTCTATGGGGGTAGACGGAAACGTTAGGGTTTTTCCAGCGGATTCAGGGTTTCGCCGAAGCGGGGCCCCGGAGCGTCGGAACCCCACCCAAACCTAGGTTGTGCCATACCATATGTATACAAGTGTGTTGTGTGTTTCAAATGTCCAAGAATCTACTCCTAGGTGTGACCGACATCACCGGCTTCACTTTCTCTCTACTAAGTGTGTGCACTTATAGCTGAAAACTCCCGTTTCGGGCGAAACGGGGCAATCTTGTGTCGATTTGGGGTAGACTTTGGTTTCTCATGTTCCTATGGCCTAACCTAACACAAACAAACAAAAAAGTCCACTGGGCTACCCCTTTCGACGCACGTCTATGGGGGTAGACGGAAACGTTAGGGTTTTTCCAGCGGATTCAGGGTTTCGCCGAAGCGGGGCTCCGGAGCGTCGGAACCCCACCCAAAGCTAGGTTGTGCCATACCATATGTATACAAGTGTGTTGTGTGTTTCAAATGTCCAAGAATCTACTCCTAGGTGTGACCGACATCACCGGCCTCACTTTCTCTCTACTAAGTGTGTGCACTCATAGCTGAAAACTCTCGTTTCGGGCGAAACGGGGGCAATCTTGTGTCGATTTGGGTAGAATTTGGTTTCTCATGTTCATGTGGACTAACCTAACACAACCAAGCAAAAAAGTCCACTGGGCTACCCCCTTTCGACGCACGTCTATGGGGGTAGACGGAAACGTTAGGGTTTTTCCAGCGGATTCAGGGTTTCGCCGAAGCGGGGCCCCGGAGCGTCGGAACCCCACCCAAAGCTAGGTTGTGCCATACCATATGTATACAAGTGTGTTGTGTGTTTCAAATGTCCAAGAATCTACTCCTAGGTGTGACCGACATCACCGGCTTCACTTTCTCTCTGCTAAGTGTGTGCACTTATAGCTGAAAACTCCCGTTTCGGGCGAAACGGGGGCAATCTTGTGTCGATTTGGGGTAGACTTTGGTTTCTCATGTTCCTATGGCCTAACCTAACACACAAACAAAAAAGTCCACTGGGCTACCCCTTTCGACGCACGTCTATGGGGTAGACGGAAACGTTAGGGTTTTTCCAGCGGATTCAGGGTTTCGCCGAAGCGGGGCTCCGGAGCGTCGGAACCCCACCCAAAGCTAGGTTGTGCCATACCATATGTATACAAGTGTGTTGTGTGTTTCAAATGTCCAAGAATCTACTCCTAGGTGTGACCGACATCACCGGCCTCACTTTCTCTCTACTAAGTGTGTGCACTCATAGCTGAAAACTCTCGTTTCGGGCGAAACGGGGGCAATCTTGTGTCGATTTGGGGTAGAATTTGGTTTCTCATGTTCATGTGGACTAACCTAACACAACCAAGCAAAAAAGTCCACTGGGCTACCCCCTTTCGACGCACGTCTATGGGGGTAGACGGAAACGTTAGGGTTTTTCCAGCGGATTCAGGGTTTCGCCGAAGCGGGGCCCCGGAGCGTCGGAACCCCACCCAAAGCTAGGTTGTGCCATACCATATGTATACAAGTGTGTTGTGTGTTTCAAATGTCCAAGAATCTACTCCTAGGTGTGACCGACATCACCGGCTTCACTTTCTCTCTGCTAAGTGTGTGCACTTATAGCTGAAAACTCCCGTTTCGGGCGAAACGGGGGCAATCTTGTGTCGATTTGGGTAGACTTTGGTTTCTCATGTTCCTATGGCCTAACCTAACACAACCAAGCAAAAAAGTCCACTGGGCTACCCCTTTCGACGCACGTCCATGGGGGTAGACGGAAACGTTAGGGTTTTTCCAACGGATTCAGGGTTTCGCCGAAGCGGGGCCCCGGAGCGTCGGAACCCCACCCAAACCTAGGTTGTGCCATACCATATGTATACAAGTGTGTTGTGTGTTTCAAATGTCCAAGAATCTACTCCTAGGTGTGACCGACATCACCGGCTTCACTTTCTCTCTCCTAAGTGTGTGCACTTATAGCTGAAAACTCCCGTTTCGGGCGAAACGGGGGCAATCTTGTGTCGATTTGGGGTAGACTTTCGTTTCTCATGTTCCTATGGCCTAACCTAACACAACCAAGCAAAAAAGTCCACTGGGCTACCCCCTTTCGACGCACGTCTATGGGGGTAGACGGAAACGTTAGGGTTTTTCCAGCGGATTCAGGGTTTCGCCGAAGCGGGGCCCCGGAGCGTCGGAACCCCACCCAAACCTAGGTTGTGCCATACCATGTGTATACAAGTGTGTTGTGTGTTTCAAATGTCCAAGAATCTACTCCTAGGTGTGACCGACATCACCGGCTTCACTTTCTCTCTACTAAGTTTCCGCACTTAGAGGTGAAAACTCCCCTTTCGGGCGAACCGGATGGAATCTTGTGTCGATTTGGGGTAGACTTTGGTTTCTTATGTTCCTATGGCCTAACCTAACACAAGCAAGCAAAAAAGTCCACTGGGCTACCCCTTTCGACGCACGTCTATGGGGGTAGACGGAAACGTTAGGGTTTTTCCAGCGGATTCAGGGTTTCGCCGAAGCGGGGCCCCGGAGCGTCGGAACCCCACCCAAACCTAGGTTGTGCCATACCATGTGTGTACAAGTGTGTTGGGTGCTGTGGATGTCCAAGTTCCCACTCCGGGATGTGAGCGGGTTCACCGGCATCACTTTCTCCATACCGATTTCGTGGACTTATAGGTGAAAACCCCCACTTCGGGCGAACCGGAGAGAATCTATGCCGGAGAGTGGCTCAGAAGCGTCGGAATCGATCATATTCAAATAATCTCAAATTAATTCAAAATATTACATCACAAATACAGCTGTTTATTTTTTATCTTAACATTTCTACAGATAATGGAATAAAAGAAAAGGATTTCAAAAAAAAACATCTAATCTGTGCCGACGGTTTTACCGTCGGCATAGGGCTTGGACCAGTAAAAAAAGAAAACGACCTCCGGCCCGCACCAACCACCCACTCCTCATCCTCTCCCTCCCGCACCCCCACCACCTACCCGACGCCGCCGCCACGCCCCGGCCGTCCGCCCCGCCACGCCGCGGTCGTCCGTCGTCAAGGCCGCCGCCGCCACGCCCCGGCACGCCCCGGCCGTCCGCCCCGCCACTCCCCGCCACGCCCTCGCCGCCCCCGCACCTCTCCTCTCCGCCCTCACCGCCCCACACCTCTCCTCTCCGCCCTCGCCGCCTCTTCCACGCCCTCACCCACCCCAGCCCGCCCTCGCCGCCCCGGCCTCTCCTCTCCTCTCTCTCCACGACGCCCCCACCTCCGGCCCTGCTCCTCCTAGCTCCGGCCGCCCCCACCTCCGGCCCCGGCCCCTGCCCATCTCCTCCTAGCTCCGGCCGCCCCCGACGCCCCCACCTTCACCGGCGCCACCAGAGGTAAGCACTGCTCCACCCTCTGTTTTTTTGTTAGAATTAGTTAGTGTTAGCATTAGGGTTAGTGTTAGCTTTAGTTTTAGTGTTAGGGTTAGTGTTAGCTTTAGTTTTAGTGTTAGTGTTAGCTGTTAGTGTTAGGGTAGGTTTAGTTGTTAGCGTTAGGGTTAGTGTTAGCTTTAGTTTTAGTGTTAGGGTTAGTGTTAGCTTTAGTTTTAGTGTTAGTGTTAGCTGTTAGTGTTAGCTTTTAGTGTTAGGGTAGGTTTAGTTGTTAGCTATATAATTTTTGTTTTAAGCATTTTCATGAATATTTATGTTGCTAGACATGTGTGCTAATGTTCATTTTTTTTTGCTTTTTTCAGATGACGTAGATTCCCGTCAGCCAGCACCGTCGGTCCCGCGCGTCGTTGCGGGGCTTCTTCTCAGCTGAGGAGGGGCCGCCTCGGTGCCCCTGTTTTGTCGCCCTGCTTCCGGATCACGTCCTCGACCTTCTCCCGCCACCGATCACGCTTCGAGGGTATAAACTTTCGCCTCTCTTGCTGCATAGGTTTATTTTGGTCTAGATCACCAAGTCAGTCGCGTAACCCGAGTCAGATCCCATCCGGAAGGGTTACAAATTTATAAATATGCAGGATTGTCCATCTTTGCATATTTATAACCGTAACACTTCCGGGTTGTCCTGTTGGACAGTCCGAGTACGTGTAGATCGGTCGTGTTCCATGTTCTACCCCTTCCTGAGACGGAATTTCGGCAGCACCTCCCCGTTGTTCTTCGGATGCACACCCTCTCGGCTTGACAAGCTCGAGACGTGTATTCTGAAGAACAGCGGGGAGGTGCTGTCGAAATTTCGTCTCGGGTCGGGGTAGAACATGGGACACGACTCGATCTACACGTACTCGGGCGGGATAGGCCCTCCTATTAGAAGTGTAGGTGAACCCTTGCATGTTGTAAAAGATAAAATTTGGCCGTAATTAATCTTGGTGTCATTGAATAAATTTATTATTACTTGGTGCATATTACGAAATGCGTTGTTCTTTGGATCCAATAAAGCAGAGGATGGCTGATAATGGGTGGATGTACAGTGGCCGTATCAGTAAGATTAAAAGAACAGAGGAGTGGGAATGGAAGACCAATATGTTAGTGAAGGAGTTAGCGCGTGGTTCAAAGGCATCAGGAGTTCGTCCAAGGTGCCCATGCATTAATTGCAAGAATCGTGCCCGTCAGGGAAAGGATGAAATGACTAAGCATCTTTGGTTGTCTGGGTATATGCCTAACTACGTCACGAAGGTCGACTTTGCTCAGGTCGAACGTGACAGAGTTGAGGTGATGCGGCAGCGGATCAATGGCAATGAGTATGATGGGGTGAGAAACTTGCTAGATGATCTCCGTGATGCTGACATACCGGATTCGCCACCTCCACAGGAGGAACAGGAGGAACCGGAGGAACCGGGTGAACCGGAGGAACCGGAGCCAACCGCGAAGGCTTTCCTTGATATGATGGCCTCGGCTAAGAAGCCTCTATACGAGGGTGCAAACATTTCTCAGCTCGATGCCATAGCTCAAATACTAAGTGACAAGTGCCAGTACTCCACCACCCGTGCAGGCTTTGAAGCCAATCTGAAAACATTTGGTAACATGTTGCCCGAAGGGCATTGTCTGCCAAAGTCCATGCACGAAACGAGGAAACTATTGGGATCGCTTAGCATGGATTATGAAAAGATAGATTGTTGTCCAAAAGGTTGCCTTCTGTTCTGGAAACAGTATGCGGATGACAAGTACTGTAGTCTTTGTGGGGCCTCTAGGTATCATGAGAAAACGAGCCCGATGGTCAGAAGACGCAGGGAAAAGTCGCTGTGAAGATTCTTCGGTACCTCCCATTCATAAAAAGAATCCAGCGGCTTTACTTTTCTGAGGAGACTGCCACGCAGATGACTTGGCACAAGAAGGGGAAGAGATACGCCGACGAGTTCGGACGGAAAAAGATGGGACATCCATCTGATGGTAAGGCATGGGAGAATTTTGATGAGAAACACCCCGATAAGGCAGCAGATGCTCGGAATGTCAGAATTGCGATAGCAACAGATGGATTCAATCCATATGGTATGTCGAGTCACTCGTACAGCTGCTGGCCCGTGTTTGTTATTCCGCTCAATCTCCCTCCCGGGGTCCTAATGCAAAGGAAGTTCATGTTTATGTCGCTGATCATTCCAGGGCCCGAATACCCGGGGAAGAATTTGAGTGTCTACATGCAACCGCTTGTGGATGATTTGCACCACTCATGGCACAATGGGACGTGGACATACGACCGAGCATCAAAGAAAAACTTCTTGATGAGAATTTGGTACCACTATTCCATGCACGACCTACCCGGGTATGCCCTATTCTGCGGATGGTGTACAGCTGGTAAGTGGCCATGCCCAGTGTGCAGAAACCGACTTGAGTTCACTTGGCTAAAGTCAGGTCGCAAGTATGTCGCGTTTGACAAGCATCGACCGTTCCTCAAAAGAAGGCATCCTTACCGAGAAGACATAAAAAACTTCACGAAGGGCAAAGTCGTGCGTGAAGAAAAAGAGATACCGAAGTTCGATGGTGCAACTGTTGATGCCGAGCTACGTGCTCTCGTGCCTGCTCAGGTACCTGGCCCAAAATTTGTGGGATATGGTGTAACGCACAACTGGACTCACGTGGCAGGCTTAACGCAGCTAGAGTATTACAAGGACCTCGAACTTCCCCATAACATCGATGTGATGCACACCGAAAAGAATGTTGGAGAGATGCTCTTTCACACAGTCCTGAACATTCCTGGGAAGTCAAAGGACAATGTCAAGGCTAGAGTTGATGTTGAGAATCTCTGTGATAGGGAGAGATTACACATGCAGCCTCCTGACCGCCGTCGAAAAAATTGGTTCAAGCCGAATGCACCCTACTGCCTTGATAATATCCAAAAGAAGGAGACATTCAAGTGGCTCAAACACGACGTGATGTTCCCTGATGGTTATTGTTCCAATATAAGTAATGGAGTCAATCTTGTAAAGGGAAATGTCACTGGGCTCAAGAGTCACGACTATCATATATGGATTGAGCGGTTGATGCCGGTGATGGTTCGAGGGTATCTCCCCGATCGTATCTGGCGAGTGCTTGCGGAGTTGAGCCATTTCTTCCGCACGCTCTGTGCGAAGCAGATATGTCCCGTGATTATTGGGAAGCTGCGTGATCTTGTGCCGGAGTTGCTATGCAATTTAGAGAAGATCTTTCCGCCAGGCTTCTTTGTTCCGATGGCACATCTCGTTGTGCATCTCGCGAACGAGGCACTCTTGGGTGGACCGGTGCAGTTTCGTTGGCAGTTTTGTATTGAGAGAGAGTTCAAGTATATTCGAAACATGACTGGAAACAAAAATAGGATTGAAGCATGCATAGCTGAGGCAACAATACTTCGGGAGATGGCAGACGCCGTGACAACGTACTATCCCGATGAAGTATCCACTATGCATAACCCGGTCTCTCGGTACAATGTCGACGAGCCCAAGCATGACCCCAAGCTCCTCCTCTTCCAATGTCCCGGTGGCAAGGCCGGTGGTGGTGTAAAATGCAGTTGACCAAGGAAGAGAAGGATTGCATAATGCTCTATGTGCTTACGAACATGACGGAAGTAGTCGGTTTCATCAGGTAAAATGGTGAACAAATTACTTTGCAACTAGTAACTCGGTTTCGGTCTAATACCTATTTTCTCCTTTTAGCCAATTCCAAGATGAACAGTGGTCGGGAATGGCGGATCCCTCTCCCGCGGAGCTGGACACTCTTCTGAAAAAGGGTGCTCACGGAGGAAAAAATTTGTGTCTTGGTTCATGGAAAAAGTAATTTCTAACCTGTCCCTCTTAGCTTGCAATCTGTGACTTGTCCCTCTTATTACACGTAACTAATGCACAAAACAATTTGAACCGTACTTGTAGGGAGCTGATCGCAACGTTGAGATGACGGATGAGTTGAGATGTGTTTCCCAAGGTTTTAACCGTACCGTCATGAAGTATGAGAAGTATGATGTGAATGGGTTCCGCTTCCATACAGAGTATCACCAGAATAGTCGGCCGAATGCAAAAACTGTAAATACTGGGGTCTTCACCAAAGGATCCAGAGGAGCCGATGGAGCCGATTACGTAGATTACTACGGAAGGTTAGAAAAGGTATACGAGCTGAAGTTCAATCGTACGAACATAGAACTCAAGCTCGTTGTGTTCCAGTGCCATTGGTTCGACCCACGCACTGGACCACACGGTGGACTGAGAAGTGACCCTTCCATTGGGTTAGTTGAAGTTAAGCCTTCAACCACCTATAGCGGAGCCGATGTCTTTGTTGTGGCTCACCAAGCCAAGCAAGTTTATTATTTGCCCTACCCATGCCAGAAAGAGAACCTCAAGGGCTGGGAAGTCGTGTTCCGGGTATCGCCACATGGTAAGCTACCCATGCCCTCTGCCGACGATTACAACAACATTGACCCTAAAACATACGAGGGAATTTTCTATCAAGAGCAAGAGGACTTCGGGGACTTTGCCTTACAAACGGGTGGTCTTGAGGACCTCGAGAACGATGCACACACTCGTGGTGAGTCAGTGGTGGATCTGAAGGACATAAATATGCTCTCGAAGTTACAGGCGGACAATGCCGCCGATGACGAGCCTCCACCGTGCGATGAGCCTCCAACCTACTACACACGTGATAGTGATAGTGAGAATGAGAACCAACTAAATTATGAGAGTGATTATTCGGGGTGAGCGTCTTTTATGTCTCTATGCTTAGTATTTATTTTTCAACATGCTTCTTAATTGCATTACATCTTTATGCTTGGTGTCTACATGTTATTATGTCTTTATGCTTTAGTATTTATTTTTCAACATGCTTCGTCATTGCATTACGTCTTTATGCTTACTGTCTACATTTTATTATGTCTTTATGCTTACTTGTTTTCTCTTTCTCAATGCAGGTGATTGAACAATATGAGCCAAGGCAAGGAAAACTCCTCGTCCCTGATTAGTAAGATTAGTAAGATGATGGTACGGAAGCCTGGAGTTACACGGAGTGGACGACCTTCCACCTCGCGTTACGCCGTGGACGAGGGTGCGCGAGTAGGACGAGGTGGAGGACGAGGTGGAGTAGACGTGGCGGAGGACGAGGTGGAGTTGCCCTCCGCTTCTGGCGACGTGGCTTCCCAGTCTAGACACGAGGTGGAGGACGAGGCGAGACGAGGTGGAGGACGAGGTGGAGGACGAGGTGGAGCTGGCGCCGAAGCGGCCGCGGATGCGTGGCGAAGCGGGAGTCCCCGACGAGGACATGGAGCCTAGGAGCGAGGAGGCGAAAGCCCTCATTGTTCCTCAGGGCGTTGAGTAAGTGTACTAATTTTGTAATTTTGAACATGTAATTTCATTGTGTTCATAACAATTTGGCATATGTACTAATGTTTGATTATTGTGCAGCAAATGGACATGGCCAGCACCTAAGATTCCCCGCACTCCTGGGAGCTTGCTTGGAGCTCTAATTAGGCAAAATTGGCCGGGCTTGTACACCGTCGGTCCCGACGCCGAGGCAAAGTTAGCCTATAAATGGGTGGACTATGAGGCTGCCCCTATCCCGGGCTTCGAGACAGCTGCTGACGCCGTGATCACCGGGTTTTGGGTAAGACATATTTTTCGAGTTCCGTTCATAGTTTATGACTCCACCGTGCTAACTCATGACTCTCACAATTTTTTTATGCATGGTTGAAGAAGCATTTTCGGGTGGCGGACGAGCATAGAGACACGGCGGCTCGCGTATTGCGTGCTCATTGTGTGAGGTTGACACGGCAACAATTCTACAACCAAAAGCATACGTCCGCCAATACTTTCACGTATGAGAAGACGGGCAAGAGGGCCAAGAAGGAGGAGAATGTCAAGACGGCACAGAAGATGACGAGGGAGGAATTCCTTTCGGTAAGTAACTGTCAATGAAATTCTATATTGCTGCTAAGTTGCCATTGCATTATCTCTTCTTGAATTGCATTTTCAGGTTATGCCCGACTGGGCCGACGGCAAAGAAGACGCATGGGATGCGTTGGTTACGAGGTGGGTCGGGGGAGACCCCGAGTTCGACGCCGTGAGCCAGCGGAACAAGGCAAACCGAGGCACCGAGGGAACACACATTGCGGGAAGCCGCAACATCTTCCGCTTCAAGGAAAAGCTGGTATATATATACATGGAACGACCTCCATTTATTTTCCCCTCATGTTTCTACTTGCTACGCATGACATTTCTTTTCGCGATGCAGGACGCCGATAGGGGGGAGGTAAGCTCTGAGTTGCAATCGTGGAAGAAGATGAAGGAGAAGAAGCGCGATCTATCGAAGCCTCAGCCCCAGCTTCCTGAGTACTACAACAATGCCAACGAGAACTTGGAGAGGTACTCCACGACGTTCCAGTCTTTTCACCCGGAGGTGGATGACCCCTTGAGCCAGGAGGTCGACGAGAGGTCGATGGTCCTCTCAGGGCATGGAAGGCCGCATGGCCGTAATCTCTTTCTTCAGAATGTGGTCAGGCCTTCCATGAGCTTCACGCAGGCAAAAGCTACCCTCCCTGACGGCAGCCCCCTTATCGCGCCTCGTCGACGGCCTCGTCGACCCACTTCCACCGATGTAAGTTTTTCTCATTTTCATCCTCTTTCCGACATTCGTTCCTGCATGGCTAAGTTGACAGTTCCATACCATATTTTCGAAATTGTAGCCCGATCTTGAGGCAGCCTACGCTGCCGCTCATGCGGAGTATCAGGTGGCCTATGCCCAGTGGCTGGAGATGAATACAGCCTACTCCTCGTATCAAAAGTCGTTCCGTGCTGTAAGTTTCAACCTTTATTTTTGTCTAATATGACAAGTCCCACTTCCCTAGTTTGAACCTTTATTTTGGCAACGTCTAACATCTAAACTATCTTGCAGTCGGTGCTGAACTTTTTCACCACTGGAGTGCGGGTCCCCCCTTCTATGGAGGAGCCTCCGGAGCCGGGGCCGTGTCCACGGTTTCCATCGAAGGACGAGTTCGCTCTCACCTACTACTCATCGACCCCGGTAAGTTTGATGCCAAACCACTAGTTACCGCTTTTCCTTTGCCTCGCAAGTTGCTAACTCTTGCTCAAACATGTAGGGAACGGGATGCTCGTCGGAGAACCCACACTTTGGTCGTGCTTCTCCTAGTGCCTCGCCGGATTCGCGTGAGATGGTGAGGTTTGATGCTGATCCTTCGCTGGTGCTTCGCCGGGTTCGCGTGAGATCACACCGGTACATCCCGGTGGTCCTTCTCCTGGTGCTTCGCGTGGTGCTTCGACTTCTCCTGGTGCTTCGCCTTCTTCTGGTGGTTCTACTGCTGCGCCGAGCCGTCGATCGCCTGTGTTCACCCGGGGAGACATGGGGTACACCCCGTCGCCGCCGCAATAGATGTAGGGCTTGATGATCTAGACATCTAGCTATGTATATGATGGTCCTATGTGTGTATCCACTTGATGATATTAGCATTGTGCTTGATGATATTGCTTTGGGATGATATATGGAGCTATGTGTGATCTTATTTGTGATGATATTGTCAGTATTTTATATTTTATTTTCTGCTATTTTTGCTGCAAAAACCAGCGCTGCAACCAAATTGCAAAAAAAAACTGGGATACCTGTGCCGACGGTATTCCGTCGGCACAGGTGTGGCATGTGCCAAATGGTCAGGCCTGTGCCGACGGGATACCGTCGGCACAGCCCCGTCTGGACGTCCAGGCGCTGCCACGTACACCTATGCCGACGGTAATACCGTCGGCACAGCTTCTCAGGCGAGCTCGCCCACGGTGGGGCCCACCGAACCTACGCCGACGAAATTTGTGCCGACGGGCATTTTTTCACCGTGGGCATACCCTGTGTCGACGGGGAAAGTCTGTGCCGACGGGGAAATAGCCTGTGCCTACGGGCATCTACGCCGACGACCCTGTGCCGCCGACGGGTAAGTTATCTGTGCCGACGGTACATCACCGTCGGCACAGAGGGCGCGTCCTGTAGTGACAGTCCATACCTATGAATGTTACTAAAATGTTGATGTTCTACTAGGACAACACCAATTCACGCGTGCAAGGCGCTCTTTCCTGCGTACCAAGACAATGCAGTAACGAAGCATGTATGATCTCACCGATCCTATATATTCATTGATTTTTCATGATAGCTAGATTGACTATTCTGTAGAACTCACCGATACTGACCAGTTTTGTGTCTTTTTCTACAGTTGGCTCACTATCAAGATGGATCAGGAGGCAAAAAGCCATGCGCAGAATGATAATACCAGTCACCTAGCTATGTGTTACACCCTAAATCTCACTTTACCTTCTTAACGGTCAACATGTTGGCTGGAGACACTATTACATTTATCTTGGGTCAATGACTGACTAGCTATTGTGACCCTATCAAAACTGGTTCCGAAGGACTGCTTCTCACTTTTGTATGTATGTATTCAGAAACTCTTATTTAGATGCTTTTCAGTTTTATTTTGTAATGACTTTTAAATGTCCTGAGTTCGAGGTTACCCACCACTCGGATTATCGGGGTTCAGAACAATGTAAGATTTGTCTCGCGCGGCTTGCCGCGCTTCCTACCTAGTATCTCCAACGTGAGGTGTTGTGGTGGGCGCATGCTTGAGCACAGACGCCATGTTCAAGTCACATTTAGCTACACCGTGCAATTTGTTTTTCTTGTTGAGAACACACATTCACTGATTGTACGTATGAGTAAATCCCGAAATTACAAATACAAACATGGCCAAGTGGCTTTGCTCCCAGTGGTGACCCAGTAAATCCCGAAATTTCGGAATAATCAGTGCATATATTTGAGCCAATCAGTGAGCAAATCCCGCGTGATGAGTAAATCCATTTGTTATAAATTTTGAGCCGAAAATTTGGCGCGGGATATTTGGGCCAAAACTAATTGAGGAGAAGAGAAACCCTGTGCTCTCCCATCGCCGCTTTCTCTCCTCACGATCCTCTGCCTCCGTCGCCGTCCATCCCGGCCGTCTCCGGCGACTCCTCGCGCCGCCGACCACCGCCCCGGCCCCTCCTCCAGTCCTCCTCCTTCTCTATCGATTCCAGGCCGTGGAACCACCCAATCGCAGCCCCACCACAAACCCTAGAACCCAATGGCGGCGGCGGTGGCGCTGCAAGGCGACCGGCAAGAGGACCGCGCGGAGCCGATGTGTCCGGCGAGAAAGCCGCGGCCCTGGGAGCCCTCACCGACGCCGGCGGCCCCAGGACCTTCGGCGAGCGCGTGCGTCCGGCTGCCGCCGATGGCTCTCATCAGCTCTGCCCGCACCGTGCGCCCGACAGTCCTCTGCGCGACTGCAGGATCTCAATCCCACCGCGACATCCCCAAGGTCCAACCTTTTCTGCGATCGCTATCCACTCTACTCCTCTTCCTTCTTCCTGCACTTACATATCCGATCTGGAATCAAAGGGATCTCGCTAGCTGCTCGTGGCTGCTGCTGCTGCTGCTGCTGATTGCCCACGACCTGCAGACGGATGCTGCTGCTGCTAGGGACGCCCCGCCGCCGTCCTCGCTGCTGACCACCGGCATCACCAGCACCGACGCCCGAGGTATGCCTGCTGTTCAACCCTGATGGGTTCCTATGTACGCTTGCTCTCCACTCCACGTGTGTGCACTGTCCATATTCTTGCCAAATGCCAGGAGTAGGTCGCTGAAATTTTGCTGCTTGGAACATCTAGTGCCCTGAGGAGCCCTGAGGATACATGTTGCCATATGCCTTTGTGTTTTGATTGATTAGATTGATTAACTGCTATGTACTTTCCATGGGAAAATTTCTAATTCTGGTAAAAAATATTTAAGGATTGCACTGAATGCTTTATTCCGACCTCGTGTTCCTCTTCTTGCTGGATCATTTTCAAGTGAATGCTCACCATGTGCTATTGGCAGATGCCAAGTGACCAAGGAGAGTCGCCGTCGACACGATGCCTCCCACATCACCAACCGGCTGTGCTCTCGATGACCGTCTCGGCGCTACCACTTTCCTGTGATGGTGCTGCGCTCACCGCACTGCAACCATGGCCACTTCGGCTGCGTTGCTCCGACCAGCTTGCCTCCCTGAGTCCGGCGAGGCTGCGGAGGGGATAGCCCACCAGCACACGCAGGCACGAAACAAGGTGAGACCTCTCATCTGCAGAGCATCCGGTTGCAGGATGAACCCATCTTGCAGGACACTGCCTGCTAGTAGAAAACAAATCCACCTTTTTGTTGATCCAAAGTGCCGCCGGCTGTAGCTGGCCTGTCTACCTAGTTTGCTGCTGCAGTAACCTCCTCTCGATTCGAATCTTACACATAGATCTGAAATTGAATTATTTTCTTGTCTACTATACCCTCTAGCTAGCTTGTATGTAGTAACAATGATGCAACTGCTAGATCTATGGGGGCAGCGTTTTGGCTCCCGAGCACACTTGCTCTCTAAATCTGTACCGTTGAGGCATGGTCGGGATCTGTGTCAACAGCCCTTTGGCTGCAGGTACAGTCTGCTGTAACAGTGTATTTCTGCTGTGTGTGTGGTCCCATTGCATACGGCGTAGCCGGAAACAGACGGGGGTTTTCAGCTGGTCACGGTTGATTTCGGTGGACCGATGGTCCATACTCCTACAGTGATCTGGTCGTGGTATAGAAAGAAATGACATGACATCGGCAGAAAGAAATGATATGTACCATCGATGAATTCATGTAGGAGTATCTAAAGTTCAGATTTTTGTCTTGTTTTAATCGTCGAACTAAGTTAACAAAGACTTACAGTCCCAATAATCATGAGTATCTACTAGGACAAAAAAAACTTGTCAGACATATGTTTCCGGCTTTCAGCACAAATTGTCACATCAGCCAAAGCGGATTGACATGGGCAGAACAAACAATGGGAATCATGCAATGGAAATCTTCAGATAAAGTGGCTTGTCATGTGAAAACATGAACAAAAGTCAAATTGTTTGGGCATAAGAATTAGTTGATACCCAATCGATGAACAAATTTGCCAACAAATGCAGAAGTGCTTCATCATCCAGCTTCACGCTTTGTTCTGAAAGCAAGCTTTACCAACATCACCGTTGCTGCTAGGACTAAATTAGTCCATTAAGGAATCTATTATAAGCACGGATGCAAAGCACGCAGCACCAAATCAATTGCTTCCTCACAGAATCACAGATTGAAAAGAAAGAAAGAAAAGAGAAGCATCGCAAGAACTGCACACGAGAAGACACCAAAATCAATTGCTTCCTCACAGAGTCAGATTGAAAAGAAAGAAAGAAAAGAGAAGCATCGCAAGAACTGCATGCACGAGATGACCTCATCGGTCAATCGGTGCTCCACCGAGACTCACACATGCATAATCTAGTCTGGCCACACACGCACGCAGATAAACATCACAGCCGACAGATGGATTTGGCTGGTGTCGAGGGACACACCAAATCAGCTAACTCCTCCGCCGAGGCACGTCAGATCCGCTCCCTCTGGTTGCCGGAGACGATGGGGCACGCCGGATCTGTGCAATCCAGCTGCCGGAGTTGAGGGAGATAATGGATCCGGGCACATCTGGCCAAGAAAAAGGACACGATATAGGTGGGAGGGTCGCTGAGTCCCGCAGATTCCATTGAAATGGTTAGATCTATCGACGAACTTGGGATAGAGTTTAATTGGGTGGAATGGGGAATGGTCCGCTGCACCTGCGTAGCAATCCGGTCCAGGACGGCAATGAAACGTCTTGTGCCGACTGAACTGAACGGCCCTTCGCAGTTATTACGGGCAGACGTGGGCCATACATTACGTCCGGGACACAGACGAGTACAGTGACTGGTGAACATCTCGAGACAAGTTATCGGTTCAGATTTCAGGACCATGTGTGCTCGGGCACCAAATCGAATTTCCGCTAGATCTATTCGCTTCTGTGTTGTCAGACAAGCATGCATTGGATTTTTTTATTACATATGTATGACAAAACTTGGAGCAACTTGTTCTATCCATATATATGAACCTGCTAGATCCTGACTCTGCTATTCCATAACAGTGAGTTAATTAATTGCAATGCCGTGTCACTCCCTCATATGAGCTTAGCCACCACCTATAGGCCTATTATTTATATTAGTAAAAATCAGATTGGTTAGAATGAAGCTCTTCTTGGTTACTTTGACGTATACTGTTGGGTCATTCCTATTACTTGTCGACATACTGTTTTGATTTAATCATGCTTGGAAAATTTCATCACATATATGACCACCCTTCTGTAAATTTGATGATGCTTCAAAAGTTATATCCCATTTAAATCATCATGTGATAAATTGTTTATCGTGCTTGAAAATATTTCACCATATAATAGTTCTCAAATTTATTCTGTAATTTTTGAATTAGTATCCATAACCTGGCGGTGTTGTGAGCTTCACCCGGAGCTTTAGCTCTTTTTATTTAAGAGGGTTTTGGTATTGCTATAATGTGGCTGGTTGCACTTGTTGGAGCTGATCTGGACAGATCGAAGTGTCTAGCGCTATTTGTGATTCAACAAAAACAATGTTGCCTTCTAAACATGAATTATGTTGACGTATTGATGACTGTCCTTCTGCTTATTAAAAGATGAATTTCTGCCCCTAAACTGATGCCTCACTAGGAATTGTATCTTGTTTTTATCTGTTTCTCTTTTTGATGAGAATTTTGGCATCACACCAGTTCCTGATTCCTTCAAATTGAGCTCCAAAATAGATTTTGCATCACCTCTGGTGTAACCCTAACCACTTTTTCCTTGTGTTTTTTTTTTTCATTTCAGGGGAGAAGTGGAGCTGGACAGGAGGTAGCCATGGCCCCAGATCCGTCCGGCTGGCAGCGGTAGCCTTCTTCGACTTCTTCCACGACCGGTGGTTGTAGGCAAATTTCTGGTTCCCCTCTCTTTTCTTTTCGTGCTTTGTGATGCCACTGTCACCGAGTCGTGGAGGTGCTGTTTTCTGGCCATCTAGCTGATGACCTTGCGTGTTCATGTAGTAGTGTTAATATATGCCATGTTCCTCTTCTTTTTTAGGTTGTTCTGTGTTCAACGACACTTCATCTCACGGTTTTGATATTTAGGACAGTTGAACTAGAAGTTGTTGACATAGTAGACATCGTGTGTAATCTGTCGGGGGGCTACCCCCCGGTAGGGTCATGGTATGGTAAAAGCTATACCCGGATGTGGGCCAGGTTACAGTGAAAGCCGGCATACCTGGGCCTCAGAAGGGACCAGGGTGTGATGTTGGTGCAAACCGACATAAGCAAACCGAGATAACCTGGGCCAAAAGGGACCGAGACACCATGCTGGGGCAAACCGGCATATGCTAACCGAGAAAGGTCGACCGACACGTTAATGTCGGTATCCTCTTGTCTTCCGTTATGTGCAGGACGAGGTGAACACCGAAGGAGAGTCCGACATGTCTATGTTGGATCAGGCGAGGCGAGGTGTCTTAGTGTCGGAGAGCAGTCAATGCTCCTATCACATCCCGTCTGGCACGGAAGCGCCTGACACGGAGCGTGCAGGAGGAGCGAGGTGACAGGCCTTACCTAACCGCTGACCGTGGGACATCCGGGGAAAAGGCTACGAGATAGGCATGGGCATGCCATGTCCTGTCCCTAGCAGAGGGTACATTCTAGGTGTACCGTAGTGCTGCAGGGGATGGGCATGTCACGTCCTGTCTCTGACAGGAGTACCATCATGACATCCCGTTGGCATGGCTACAGTGCACCGTGAGGGGTATTTCCGTAACTCGGTTTAGCCTATTAATAGGGCTTCACCCCCTCCTGCGTGAGGGACGATGCCAGGAGACTCTTTTCCCCCCATAGCTTCATCTTCCACCTCGTGTGCATCTTCATTGTTGGGATCATACAGCTCAAGGAGCCGCTTGTACTTGTGATTGAGAGATATATATAGGGAGATAGGCAGGAGTAGGGGTGTTACCTCCTTACGAGGGCCCCGAACCTGGGTAAATCGTGTGTGTACTTGCGCTTGTGTGTTCATCTGTGTACGCTCCTTAGCGTGCTAGCCCTCTCCCGGATCCTCCAACGCCCATCGGCGCCGCTCTTTAGCCATCCTATGGCATCTGCCGTGATACCACCACGACATAATCCTTGCACTACATCACATCCAAAGGGGTGCCATTGTGTGTTGTTACCGCTTATGCACTGCCAAATATTTATGTTTGGGCAAATCTAATGCTGGTGAATAATTGAAGATGTGATGCTTGATAAAGTTCATAAATGTCCTTGTATGCAATCTGGAGTCTTGTTATGGTTGATAATTTCTAGGTGCGTGGATGTTGAATTTCTGCATAACTGATACTCAAGATTCGAGAATGCAACTTGCACTAGTAGCTATGTGATGATGAAACACCGAGTCACCACTTAACCTGTGGGTGAGCTAGTGATGATGTTTAACAAAACCAATTTAACTAGGTTATGTTTGTTTCAACAAACCAAATCAAGGTTTAAATGTTATAGATAGAATGGCATGAGGTTTAGCAGCTGCGAATTGATATTGTTTGGCTGTTTCTGATAATAAATTAGTATCAGGTTAGCTGCTTGTCATTTAGTGAAATTGTCGATTGTCATCCATGCTTGTTGTGTACCATCCAAACAATTTTCTTGTGTAATCTGAACCTTTTCTGGTATATTTGATGGTTGTGATCAAATGATCCAAAATAAAGCCATGGTCATGTCAAAATTTCATACATTGTTGCTAATTAGCTTTCAATTAGTTTCTGTGTAACTAAGCTATGTCTAGTGGTCTCTGCCTCCTCGCTAGTGTCATTTCACTTGCCTGTTGTTGGTTGATAATGCAAGTACCTCTATACTCGTTCCTTATGTATGCCTTTTACAGTTCTTGGTCATAGACTGGCGGTGAATCACTCTTGGTCTGTTGTCGTGCATGTGATGGCCGAGCCGCCGTGCCTTCTTTGATGTGGTAGCGGGTGGCACACTTTGGCGGTACACGAAACAGGAGATTGCCTTGGCACTTGTGATGATGCTTCTCTGATTTGGGAAGGCTGCCTGGCATAGACATGGCGCCAGGCCTGAAGACAGCTGACGTCGGTGTGAACGAAGTTCGCCCTGCTCGTCCATGGTTTGGGCGATGATCTAAACCTTGCCGCATGCTGTTGTTTTCTCCCGTAAGCTGTCGGTGGTAGGACCTCGTGTTCTTGTTTTTGGTCATATCCCCAACAAATGTACCAGCAAGGTTGTGTAGTGTAGTGCTTGCTGTAGTAGATATTAAGATTCTGTGAGGGCCCTGATGGCTCCCGTTCATGTGTTGTAATAGATGTGTTATCCTATTTTTTCTAAAGCTGCACTTGTACAGATCGAGGATCAAACTTGCGCTTGATTCTTCTAAATTACAAGTGATAGTTGATCTGTCTTATGTCCTGCCGAGGATTCCAGCTGGTTGAGGCTATTTGCTCGATCAAATTGCTCATTTGTACTAATCATGGCCTGCTGATTTGTACGAATTATGATGCATGTCATTTATGACATATCGAAGCGTTTCTTGTGTATTGAGTCATTTGCTCAGCTGATTTAGTCATACATGCCGACTACGTTTGAGTCGTCGCATCTCGGACATGAAAGAATTTCTCTCTAAGAAACATTATGACTGAGTAGGGGCACCTGACGCGCACAAAAGTCTAACAAACAACTTTAATCCAATAATTTGACAAACAGCTTAATAGGAGGAGCACCGGAATTACACGAGATTTTTGAAACCCACGGCAGGGAAAAAGAAATCATGTTTCTTAATTAAAGAAAAGTCTGCCCCGATCCCTCCCTCTCAATAGGATGAATGAGCACCAGATTTGCAACTAATCACGAAATTTTAGGAACACGTAGAACTTATCACGGCGGGGAAAAGGCATGTCTTTTGTAAGGAAAGTGTGCGCCAATTCCTCCCTCTTCCTCCCTATCCGTAATCTGTCGCTGTAATCTCTCTTCTCTCTCGCAAGTTCAGAGATGAACACAAAAGAAAATGAGACAAGTGTTTTGTGCTGCGTTCAACTGCTGCAGCTTTTCGGTTTTCTCTTCTATTTATTCAGCCTACGATCGAGGCCACGACCATCGACTGAGTCATGCCATCCCATGACTAGATCGTGCGCGCTACGATCCTACATCTACGGAGCTGGGCGCACAGACCGCGTCCTAGCCAGCTAATAAATCCCTAACAGAAAAGCTAACTGAATCCTATGTCTAAAACACCTAACTGAATATTTTCAGCGGTTGCCTGATGAGCTACAGTAAACAACGACAGTGCTTCAGACTTTATTCAGGTTCAGAGAGAGGCAGTGTTTGATCAACATTTCTCCCCCTCAAACCTGCACCTTGATGACACCAAGCTTCTCCCTCATCTCGATGAAGCGAGTTCTTCCCAATGCCTTGGTTAATATGTCCGCCAACTGTTCGTTGGTTCTGACATGGTCGACGTCAACCTTGTTCTCTTCAATGCATAGACGAATGTGATGGAACTTGATGTCGATGTGCTTACTTCGATCATGGTGGACTGGATTCTTGCTGAGGGCAATCGCAGACTTGTTGTCGATGTAAAGCTTGAATTTCTCTGTCGAACGCCCTGTCAGATCAGCAAGCAGACTGCTAAGCCACTCCCCCTGACAGGTGGCTGCTGCAGCTGCGACATACTCGGCCTCGCATGAAGATACGGCTACCACCTTCTGCTTCTGCGAGCTCCAAGTGATGGTACTGCCACCGAGGAAGAACACCACGCCAGATGTGCTCTTTCGGTCGTCAGTGTCTCCGGCGAGATCGCTATCACTGTAGCCAATCAACTCCGGTGTTCCTGTCCCTTTCTTGTAGCGACACCCGTAGCCAGTAGTGCCACGTACATACCTCAGTATCTGCTTCACGAGTGCCCAATGTTCCTTGCTGGGCTCCTCCATGAAACGGCTTGCAACTCCGACAGCTAGAGCAATGTCAGGTCGAGAATTGACAAGATACCTGAGGCAACCGATGACGCCTCTATACTCAGTGGCGTCCACCTTCTCTGCGCAGTCGTGCTTCGACAGTTTCAGGCGCGTCTCCATTGGCATGTTGCAAGCATTGCACTTGCTCAGCCTTGCTCGCTCAAGGATTTTCTCTGCATATGCCTTCTGACAGAGTGTGATCTCCCTATGTTCTTGCTTCACCTCAATGCCAAGGTAGTACGACAGCAACCCGAGATCGCTCATCTTGAACAGACGATGCATCTCATTCTTGAACGCCATAATCTCCTCGACGTCGGTGCCCGTGATGATCAGATCATCCACGTACACTCCCACCAGCAGGTACCTGTCGCTGTCGCCACGCCGGTACACGGCATGTTCCAGTGGGCTGCGCGCGAACCCAAGATCAACGAGTGATGCGTCGAGCTTAGCATACCACGCGCATGGGGCCTGACGCAGTCCGTACAGAGCCTTGCTCAACTTCAGTACCGCGGAGGGATTCTTCATGTCTACGAAGCCGGGAGGCTGCTGGACGTACACTTCCTCTGCAAGATCGCCATTCAGGAAAGCAGATTTGACATCCATGTGATGTACCTGCCAGCCGCTGTGCGCGGCGAGCGTGAGCAGAACGCGCACCGTTTCCATTCGAGCCACAGGAGCGAAAACTTCGTCGAAGTCCACCCCCTGCCGCTGCGCGTATCCCTTAACAACGAGCCTTGCTTTGTGCTTGACCACATTCCCCTCAGGATCCTTCTTCAGCTTGAAGACCCATTTGAGCCCAATGCCGCGGTGACCGTGCGGCAGTGTGCACAGGGACCACGTCTTGTTGTCGAGGATGCAGTCCATCTCTTCCTCCATTGCCCTCTTCCAGGCAGGTACAGTGAGCGCCTCGTCAACGCTCACAGGTTCTTCCGCGGTCACGAGCCCCAAGGACTTGTCTTCTTCCTCGTCCGTGCTCTGTGCCGGTTCAGGTGCGGCGGGCACGACAGGGGCGTCATAGCGCGGATTTGGGCGGAAGATGCCGTTCTGCGCACGCGTCACCATGTTGTGCGTGGGCAGTGGCATGGGTGGCTTGGGCACGGCAGGTGTCATGCTCGCGGGAATCGGCGTCGTGCTGGATGTCGTGGCCGCTGGACTTGTCGTCGTGCGCGGCGTCCCGTCAGGTTCAGCAGGTGTTCCTGACGCGGGTGGTGAGTGCGAGGGTGTGCCCACCCCGCTGTACATGCTTCCACCATCATCCTCCACCGTGTTGCCGCCTTCAGTGGTGTGCACGACGGTGAAGCTCGATGGAGCCGCGGCGCCCTGTGTCGACGCCGGTGCCGTCCAGTTCCAGCTCTGGCGCTCCTCGAACACCACATCGCGTGTGGCGTACACCCTGCCACCGACAGGATCGTACACCCTGTATGCCTTGGAGCCCTCCTCGTATCCTGTGAACACTGTCAACAGAGAGCGATCAGAGAGCTTGGTGATGCCGGGGCCCGTCTTCTTCATGTGCGCGACGCAGCCGAAAGTGCGCAGGTGTTCGACAGTGGGCTTCCTCTTGTTCCAGGCCTCGTATGGAGTCATCCCGTCGAGACTGCGCGTCGGTGCACGGTTGAGGACGTACACGGCGCACTTGACGGCCTCCCCCCAGAACGTGGCCGGCATCGACATGCTCTTGAGCATGCAGCGAGCCATCTCCACCACGGTCTGGTTGCGGCGTTCCACCACGCCATTCTGCTGCGGCGAGTACGGCGCGGTGGTGTAGTGGATGACGCCGTTCTCCTCGCAGTAAGCCTTGAACTCGAGCGAGTTGAATTCCCCACCCCGATCAGAGTGGAACGCCCTCAGTCTGCACTGCTCCTTGGCCTCGGCCTACACCTTGATTTTCTTGAACCTGACGAACGCTTCGTCCTTCGTTTTCAGGAGCTCCAGCTACATGTATCTGCTGTAGTCGTCGACGATGAGAAGGAAGTAGTTTTTCCCGCCTGCCGTCGCTGGCTTGATCGGTCCACACAGATCGGTGTGGACGAGGTCGAGGCCACGCTCTGACCTGTACTTGCTCGCCTGAGGGAACGCCATCCTGTGCTGTTTGCCGATGGTGCAGCCGTCGTAGATGTCGTCGATGTGGTCGATCGATGGCATCCCTCTCACCATGCCGCGCTTGGACATGGCGTTCACCGCCCTGAAGTGCAGGTGTCCGAGCCTGGCATGCCACAGCCAAGCTGGATCGTCCACCTTCGCCAGGAGACACACGGGAGCGACAAAGTTCAGGTTCAGCAAGTACAACCTGTTACCTGAACGCTTCACGCGCACCACGAGCCGACGCTGCTGATCGTAGATCGTGATGTACCCATCCTCCACGGTGGCCTTGCATCCGCACTCGTCCAGCTGTCCGATGGAGATGATGTTCGTGCACAACTTCGGGATGAAGAAGACGTCGGCAAGCACCCTCTGACTGCCGTCCGGGCAGCGAAACAGGACGTTCCCCTTTCCTTCGATTGCCACCACCGATCCGTCGCCGAAGCGCACGGTGCCTCTGATTGCGCTGTTGAAGGTGACGAAGGAGCTCCTTGTGCCCGTCATGTGGCTGCTCGCACCAGTGTCCAGGTGCCAGACACCGGTGGCCGCGGGCACAGGAACGACACGCTCCTCGTTGAGGAACACGACGTGCTGTTCTGCCGGGGCAGAGAAAACCAGAGATTTCTCTGCCGTGGCAGGAGCTGACTCCGTGGTCTCGACTGTGCTCTTGATGCATGTAAAATGCATACATGAACTTTGCATTATATTACTTATATTTCAATCATATTTGCATCATATAAGGGTTATATCATTGTTTTATATTGATTTTGGGAATATTTCACAGTTTCCCTATTTTTCTGGAATTAACCCTGCACTGGCAGAAAACCCTATTTTCTATATTTTTATGTTTCAGGGACCCAAACGACGTCCAAATGACCTAATATTTCACGGGCGTCAGTTTTTGAAAGGAACGAAGAGTAGGAGCGAAGGAAGCGAACAAACGGAGACCCGAGGGCCGAAAGAGGTGGGCCCACGCGGCCAGATTCCTTGGTCGCGTGGGGCCCCCTAACTTGGGCCTCGAGCCTCCGATGCCGTCGATCTTCTTCCCCGAGCCTCCGTCTTGACCTTAAAACGACTATAAAAATAGTCCCCCGACGGCTTTCGGAAGGGAGCGCCGCAGAAACACAGAAACCACGAAACAGAGACCTGGAGTTGCAGATTGGAGGGGGAAAACTCCGGCGGGGCGCTGCCGGCGTGGTCTCCTTCTTCTCCAACGACTTCTCCACCGTCTCCATGATGAAGAGGGAGTAGTCCACCCCTGGACTATGGGTTTGTGGAAGTAACTTATGTATCTCTCCTCTCTTTGAGCTTCACTAATTAGCACCGTATGACCTGCTAAACATGATTACGGTCATCTATGTAATACCTTTGTGGTGGATCTTTTTATGAGTTAATATATGTTTAAGATTGCAATAGTTTTGTTTCAGTTATGAAAGTAGATGCATATTATGTACCCCGTTCTTGTTTACTTGTTCTGATCAAACTTGTGTATGAGAGCGTGTGAGGGGGAACGTGTGCATTAGATGGAGTAACGGGGGTGGCTAGTGCGGTGAAAGTGACAGAAGTTCCGCGATCCACTTGGGTACTTTACCTTACTTTGTTGCCTCACTAGGGATAAAGAAAAATATCTTGCTACCGGAGATGTGGGTGTGACCTTGCCACTACTCCATGACTAGATCTAGCAAGTTCTTATTTTAACTTCATGTCATAGAACTTAATGCTATACTCTAATTTATCTTAATACTAGGATGGCTCGATTTAATTCTCATCTTAGTGGAGTATAAGAGAGATTAATAAACAAAAGATCTCTATGTTAGGACGTGATGCCCATATAATTAGTAACTTGTCATGAAACCTTTTTGTTGCAATCTAATATGTCAATTCTAGTGTTCCATTATCTACCACTTTATTAAATAGAGAGTGCATTTGTGAAACCATAAATCCCGGTCCATTTTTAATCATAAGAAACACCTTTCCAACAACTTTTAAGCATTTTTCATTTTCTGTCATTTAAAAATCCGAAAATACAAAAAACACTTTTACATCTTGCATTCACAATACAAAACCCAAAAATATCATCCATCATTGTTTTCACCATCCTTGCATATTTATTTATCATCATTACATATTTATTTATTGTTTTGCATGCATTATCTTTTCATATCATACTCACACCTTGTGCTTGACAACCACTTGGTGAGGTTGAGGGCACAAAACAATTTACTTTGTTTTGTAGGTTTTCAAGAGAAGGATAAGAAGATAAATCTTTCACTACTGGTTCCCCGAGAGTTCGATATTAAACTCTCGAGTCATCCCTAGTGGGGAAAACAGTCTTTCCTATACTATAAACTCTGCACTTGGAGTCTCAACCTAACCCATATTCTTTTGCCGCAGGTAACTACGTCATAGGGTATCAGCTCTCCATCACGCCGAGGAAGAGGGCAGGCGGCTCTGCCTCCTCCTCTGCGACGTTCGCCGCCTCCCCTTTACGCTCGCGGTCGCGCTGCGCCTTCCTGCACTCCTTGGCCCAATGGTCTGGCTTGCCGCAGTACCTGCAGTTACCAGGTTTGCGCGTACTGCCGCCGGCGGGATTTCCACCGGGCTTTTCACCGCACGATTTCATGGCTTGCCACCCCCTTGGTGATCGTCGGAGGTGCTTGGCCGCGCTGTTGCTGTCGAGCGCTCCACTCCTCCTCTGTCAGCAGCAGCTTGCCGCTGCTCTCGACCTCCGCCTCGCCGCGTCCATCCGACGCCGACAGGCGGCCGCTCAGCTCCTCGATCGACATGCCGTTGAGATCGAGCAATGTCTCGATGGAGCACGCCATCTGCGCGTACCGGGGAGGCACGACGCGCAGAAACTTCTGCGCCGCGGCGAGCTCCGTCACTGTGTCGCCGAGGGATTGAAGCTCGGTGACGATCCCGGCGAGGCGCAGTGAGAAGTCCTCGATCGCTTCATTGTTCTTGAAGGCGAGGTTTTTGAAATCCCGACACAGCTTCTGACGCCGTGCCTCGCGGACGCGATCGACGCCCACGCGCATGACCTTCAACGTCTCCCACGCCGCCTTGGCGTTGTCCTTCGCGGCGAGGACGGGGATCATCTCGGGCGGCACCGACCGAAGGATTGCACCTAAGGCCAGCCGCTCCTGCCGATCGTCCTCCGTGCCTGGATCGATCGCCTCCCACAAGCACGCACCCTGTAGCTGAACACACATCAGAATTGCCCACTCGGTGTAGTTCGTCCGAGTGAGCATTGGGAGATGCATCGATCCCCCCCCCCCCCACCGCCGCCACTCTCCCTGACCACCTCGCGCACCACGATCTCGCGCGCTTGGCCGCCCCTGCCACGCCGTGACAGGCTGCGTCCTCGCCGCTCACGCTGCTCCGTCGGAGGTGGAGTCCTGGAGGCTGTCGCCTCCGGTGTACCAACCATGGCTCTGATACCAAATGTCGTTGTAATCTCTCTTCTCTCTCGCAAGTTCAGAGATGAACAGAAAAGAAAATGAGACAAGTGTTTTGTGCTGCGTTCAACTGCTGCAGCTTTTCGGTTTTCTCTTCTATTTGTTCAGCCTACGATCGAGGCCACGACCATCGTTTGAGTCATGCCATCCCATGACTAGATCGTGCGCGCTGCGATCCTACATCTACGGAGCTGGGCGCACAGACAGCGTCCCAGCCAGCTAATAAATCCCTAATAGAAAAGCTAACTGAATCCTATGTCTAAAACACCTAACTGAATATTTTCAGCCGTTGTCGACAACCGCCTGATGAGCTACAGTAAACAACGACAGTGCTTCAGACTTTATTCAGGTTCTGAGAGAGGCAGTGTTTGATCAACATAATCAATGGCTATTTCCTTATGCTCCCATCGCGGCAAAAAACTTGAGCCCGCTCCAGTTTAATTCACAAGCGCGTATATATGTAATATCGAAGCCTTTATTGCGTCATTTGGTCAACTGATTTAGTCAAACAACTTAATTTAATCCAAAAATCTGGCAAACAGTTTCATAGGAGGAGTACCAGAATTGCACGAAATTTTTGGAAGTCGGAGGGGACGATGAGCGTCCCCGTCGTCGTAGTTAATTATGGTCTCGTAGATCCAGGTAATAAATCCATCACATCCCGTAGAATCCATGACATATCGTCTCGTCGCCGTACGTGCAGCTGATGGGTGTGATCCAAAATAAATCCGCGCACGTTGATTCGATTTCGGCACGTACGACGCGCGCGCGTGCATTAATTGCTAGGCACGCGCGCTCATCGCACAGGGGAATCATCGGTATGTCTCGGTCTCTAGCTTGTACGTTTCCTACGGGCGGTGACGCCCCGAACGGAACGCTCGATCGTTCGTTCCACCGCCTGCTCGTGCGCCTCCATCGATCTGTAACCAATTCCTGTACGTCTCGGTCACGTACTTTTTTTTTTTTTTTGCGAAACACAGTACAACGTAGACGCTCACATACACGCGCATACACTCACCCCTATGAACGCACACACGCATGGATTCTGGCCAGATCTAGATCTGGCCGCCCAAATTTCACCGGAATTTCGTTTCGTCGGAGCTCGTCGGAGGCAGCACCGGGCTTGGCCGTAGGTGGGTGGAGGAGGGAGTCGTCGGAGGTTGGTGGAGGATGGTGGTCGCTGGAGGTCGCCGGAGTTGGAGCCGGATGTCGCCGGGGTGGAGGAGGAGGTCGCCGGAGGTGGAGCTGGAGGTCGCCGGAGATCACCAGAGGTGGTGGAGGAGGTCGCCGGAGGTGGTGGAGGAGGTCGCCGGAGGTGGAGAAGGTCGCCGGGGTGGTGAAGGAGGAGGTGGAGGAGAAGGTGGAGGAGGAGGAGGAGAGAAGAAGTGGAGGAGAAGGAGAGGAGAAGTGGAGGAGAAGGAGGATGGAGGAAAAAGGGAGAGGAGAAGTGGAGGAGAAGGAGAGGAGAAGTGGAGGAGAGAAGGGGAAAAGAGAGGGAGAAGAAGGGGAAAAGAGAGGGAGGAGAAAAGAGAGGAGAAGTGGAGGAGAAATTTCGAATCCCGCCAACAATTCTGTGGCGCATCCTTGGCCCATGCGCCACAGATTTTTTTTTCTTCTTTTTTTCCTTTTTATTTGATTTTGCTGCGAAAAATCGTAAGTTTGAAATAACTTTTTTTTCGTTTGGAATTTAAGAAATCTGTGAATTGCTGACCGGGTAAACCCGGGTGGATTCGAACTCGGGTTTTTCTCTAGTTTTTTTTGACATATTTTTTTGCATTATTTCGACGTCGTATGCAAAAGTTATGGCCGTTACAACATTTTTTTTATTTGTTGCAGAAAAGGTCAAAATTCATATTTCAAAATTTCTATACCTACTAGACACTCATACCTAACTACATCGCAAAGGATTTTACTTATTGAATTTTTTATCATTTTATTTTACTTCCTACAAGACTAAAAAGGCGATCCGGGGGGGGGGGGGGGGGGGGGGGGGGGGGGGGGTGGGATCTGAAGATGGTGCGCCACAGAATGTCACCTTTCTGAGCTCGGTGCGCCACATAATTTTTTTTCTCAAATTTCACCCGCCCCCCAGATGACTTTCTGTGGCGCACCTGGCCATGTGCGCCACAGAAATGTGACTTTCTGTGGCGCACCAGGCTTGGTGCGCCTGTGGCGCATGTGGTTTAGTGCGCCACAGAAATCACAGAAATGTGACTTTCTGTGGCGCACCGGGCTTGGTGCGCCACAGAAAAATATTTCTGTGGCGCACGGAAATTGGTGCGACACAGAAAGTCATATTTCTACTAGTGCAAGTACGATGAGCATGAGCCCCATGTAATCGTTGGTTGATTGAAATTTATTAGAATTGGTTTTTCATTATTGGACGGACATCTCCAATGTTTTCACTAGTGAGATTTACAATTACGTTGTTAAGATTTTGCTGGCTGATTGTAAAATAACTTTACTAGTTATTAAAGCACATGTATCTGAAGCAACCTACGGATATTTGCACATGGCTTCATTATCCAACAAAGGAGGAGAGGGAGCAGATGCTCTTTTTTTTTTCTGCAAGAATATGCTGGCACGGGCATCCTTTTTCTTTTTTCCGCATCACATCGCAGCGATCAATCAGGTCTTCTTCGGTACATGAGACAAAAAGAAATTGCCAGGTGTACTAGATAGCCCCATGTAATCGTAGTATTAGACTAGTTTTTTCATTATATGACGGTCAACTCCAATGTTTTCACTATGTGTACATAAATAGACAGTACATGATTTTTAAACAAACAATTAGAGGATTTACAATTAAATTGTTAAGATATGTTGTGCTGGCTGATTGTAAAATATTTTACTAGAGTTACTAAACCACCTCGATATCGCCCACACGCGGAGGGTGTTCTCCACGAACACGCCGGGGGTAGAGTTCCTCTAGGGACATGCGCGGCGGCTAGTACGTCTCTCCGGTGATCTCCATCTTGGCAGGCTGGCTTGATGTGCTTCGAGAGAGGAGAGAGGAGAGGAGATGGATCTGGCTTGTGTGGAGAGGGGAGAGGAAGATAGATGTATAAATAGAGAGGAGAGGAAGAGAGGATAAATCTAGGGTTGGCATGTGTATCGGTGTGCGATTAATCTCCCGTGTGTAATGCGAGTCTGAAAAGAGCTCGGTTTTTCGAGTCTGAATCAAAGTCTGAAGCGTGGTTAATTGCTGCGGTGCAACGAGTCAGCATGCCTCTGAATCGACGGGTTAATGGCTGCGGTGCGACGTCGGAACGCATGCATGCAAAGTCTGAGTCGAGCGCGGGCCCTTTGCATGCAATCTGACGTGGAAGTGTGAATCGCTGCCACCAGGCCACGAATGATGGAAAGTCTACACGAGGCGTAGCACAACGGATAGCACGACGGCCCAGGTCCACGTAGAGTGCCTACCCATTGGAACCCTATGCGTGTTTGAAATAAAAAAATACTCCAACCAATCAGAGCGCAGAACGAGAGTGCCGTTGATCGTCGTGTCTCAGCCGATCTCAACCGTCCGCGCTAGATTCCTTCTAGAAGGCGTCGATCCGACGGCCAACGGCCAAAACGCGGGAATCTGGGGGTTTCCTTCTAGAAGGCTTGATCCAACGGCCAACGTAGAGCTCTAGGGTTTATCCAATGGCCAGAAATCGCTGCTAGGGTTACGTGGAGTTTCGGCTGGGTCAACGGGGTTTTGTGAGGGTTGACCAAATTAGGGTTTGGCATAACTAATTCAAAAAAAATCAGAAAAATATGGAACTTGCGCACATAGTCTTGTTATGTCATATATTAACGAGAAAATAATATAAATATGGCTTAGATTCATTTTTACGAAAACAGCTTAAATCAAGTGAGAGACCTCGAACACTTTCAAATGAGCATAACTAATTCAAAAAAAATCAAAAACAAGAAAACCGGCCCACATAGTCTTCTTATGACATACAGTAACGAGATTTTTTTTTTGGTTTACATACATTTACACGAAAATGCCTTCACTCAAATGTGAAATGTCGAACAGAGTACTATGGATTTCAAGGGAGAGAGTAGGTGGGCTGAAAGTTTTTGAAAATGAAAATTGTCAAAACCTCACCAAAGCTTCATTTTGGAGTGACTAAGATAGATCTGAGCTTAGTTTTTAATTTTCATGTTTTAAACTTGATTTATTTATGATTTGCAATTAAACAATTTAAGGTCAACCCCCCCCCCCCAAAGCAGCCATAATGAAAGATTATTTTCAGATATTTAAAAAATAGTATAAATCGGGCTGAAATGCAGTTTGTAAAAAAAAACTCATGCTTGCATAGTCATGCGGGATGACATGCACATCCTGCATGACAGTTTGTAAACATTATATCTGTAAGCACTTTGCCAAGAAAAATATTCATGCATGGTAATGGGCACTTTGTCAAGAAAACAATCATGCGTGCATGCGGGGCTGCTTGATGATGTGGATAAATATGCTTGCATGGTCATGGGCATGCACTTTGCCAAGAAAGAAAAAATCATGCATGTATGCGGGACTGATTGATGAGAGTACACTTTCCATCAGAGCTTGCAAACATTAAATAAAAAAGTGGGATCAACGTTATAAGTGTTATAGATATATAATTGTGAAGTACACAAGGATAATTTACAATAGAGGCTCCAATGGAAGAAAAAAAATAGTGAGAATGTATTTTTCTTTGCGGGCCAGTGAGAATGTATTTGTTTATACATTCCCAGTAGTCACCCATTATGAGAAGGAATATGGTTAGATTCTTCCTGCAGATTATCACATAGCATATGCCAGTCGAAGTCAATAAAGAACATGCATGTACAGGTTAATAAATTTCTGCGACGGATGGACAGCAACATGTCTGCTGTTCCGCCGAGGCTGCAAACTGATTGAACGAGCATATGTTCAGAGGCAGGGAGGGGGCTCTCCAAGTTTCTCTGAAGCTTTCAGGCACTTCACGAGCGAGAAGGGATCACCAGCGGCGTCCAACTCTCACGACGGTTTGCTAGAGAAGCATCGGAGCACGAGGGCCGCGGCGCCGGCACCGTGGCGTCCTCCTCCTCCGCTGTCGCCTGGACTTGAGGATATTTAATGAGGAGAAAACTTAACGGCGTTGGTGAAGACTCCCGCAGCATCCGCGTAGCACATACCATCGCTTTCCTCTTGTCATCTCTCTTCTGCTTGCCCGATCTCATCTCCCGGTCGGGCTGTTCTGTCGGCGTACGACATAGGTACGTGAGCGACCGGAGACACGGGATGCCGGCAATTCCCTTGCCGCAAGGGACAAGGGCCTTGCGGCCTCATCCTCGTCGCTGCAATCCGAGTCGGTTTGGTTTACTAGCATAGGACGCTGATCGATTCTAACTCAGCTAGACTACCTGAACCATGGTTGCACTCGGTCTGCATGAAAACCGTGTACGTCTCGGTCTCTTGTACGCAGGTTTCAGCCTTTAAATATACGTCACCGATCGCATTGATGAATCCAAAACGTAGATTGATTGATGGATTCGACAGTCGGCTACTTTACGTCTTTCGATCGAGCACTTGCGACGAGAGATCGAGCTAGCTTCTCGTCGTGATCAGGACCATGGCGGCGGAAGTGTTGCTGCTGCTGGTGGCCTGCTGCTGGTATTGCTGGCAGCGCCGGGCAACACATCGGACAGCGGGAAGAGGGAGAGGAGCGAAGAAGAGACTCGGCGGATCAAGGAGGAAGAGCTTGAGACCCTTGACTGCTTTAAGCCGTCGCCTCCAAATGATCAAGGTGTTTAATCCCGTAGGATCACTAGTCTAGATCAAACCGGTAGAATAGATCGATGAGGAGGAGGACCAGTACCTTCTCCTTGTGCAGACGAACTCGAGGTGCCGGCCATGGTGGAGGTGGCCGGCAATGGTGGCAGTGAGCGTGAGCGAGCGGTGGCAGTGCTTCCCGTAAGCACTGCGCTAACCCTAGATCGGAAGGGGATATCGGTGGGGTGACTAGCGACGCGGTTAACCTCGTACTGCGTGCCCCGGCTCCCACCTCTTTATATAGCGCAGGTCACAGGGGCCCACCAACCATAAGTGGGTTGGGTGCCCCCGATCAGGGCGCGAGTCAAAGGGTCCGTCGAGCCGTTGGACTCGATCGGGTGGAGATCAATCTAACATTCTCCTCCCACTTGATCTCTCTACTTTTAGCTTTATACTTTATACTTTACTCGTTTCTTCACAGATCGGTACATAGAGCATGTTTCATCGTCACAGGTCAATTGCCGATAGAATCAGACAGCCACTATATACTTTTCTGTTTTGAAACAAATTCTGTTATTTTTGGGCCTCTTATGATCCAGGAATCATAGGCTTTCATTAAACCCATGCCGGCTACGTGTTCCATGAACACGCTGGGTGGTAAGCCTTTCGTAAGCGGATCCGCAAGCATATCCTTTGTCCTTATATGCTCGAGACTTATAGTTTGATCCTGGATTTTATCTTTCACAACATAATACTTTATCTCTATTGGTTTGGTAGCATTACTCGACTTGTTGTTGTGAGCATAGAATACTGCGGGCTGGTTGTCACAGTACATCTTTAGTGGTTTGTCAATACAATCTACCACTTTCAAGTCGGGTATAAATTTCTTTAACCATATCACCTGCCTGTGGCCTCATAAGCTGCTATAAATTCTGCATACATCGTGGATGATGCAACTATTGACTGTTTGGAGCTTCTCCACGAAATAGCCCCTCCAGCGAGAGTGAACACGTATCCTGACGTGGATTTTCTATCATCTCTGTCTCCCGCAAAATCTGCGTCTGAATACCCTCTTATCTCTAGGGAATCAGATCTTCTGTATGTTAGCATGAGGTCCTTTGTGCCTTGCGCATAACGCAATGCTTTCTTTGCCATTTTCCAGTGCTCTGGGCCTGGATTCTCTTGATATCTACCGAGTACCGGTGATAAAAGCTAAGTCAGGGCGAGTGCACACTTGTGCATACTGTAAGCTTCCAACAGCCGAAGCATATGGTATTCCTTTCATTTGATCGATCTCGTACTGGTTCTTGGGACATTGGAATTTCCCAAAACTGTCGCCCTTGACTATAGGAGCAGGTGTGGCACTGCACTTATGCATATTATACTTTTTAAGAACCTTTTCAAAATATGCCTTCTGCGATAGTCCTAAGACTCCATTTTCCTATCTCGGTGAATTTCTATGCCCAAAACATATGATGCTTCACCAAGATCTTTCATATCAAAATTTGAGGATAAGTACTTCTTTGTTTCTTGTAGTAGACTAACATCACTGCTAGCAAGCAAGATATCATCCACATACAAGATTAGGAAAATATATTTCCCATTTTTAAACTTTGCATAAATGCAGTTATCCTCAACATTCTCTTTAAATCCAAAACTTTTAATTGTCTCATTAAACTTTAGATACCACTGTCTAGAGGCTTGCTTTAATCCATAAATGGATTTCTTCAGGCGGCATCCCATATCTTCCTTGCCTTCCATGATAAAACCCTTGGGTTGTTTCATGTAAACATTTTCTTTTAAATCCCCGTTTAGAAATGCCGTCTTTACATCCATTTGATGTAGCTCTAAATCAAAATGTGCAACTAGTGCCATTATGATTCTGAAGGAATCCTTACATGAGACTGGTGAAAATGTCTCATTGTAATCTACCCCTTCTCTTTGTGTAAATCCTTTTGCCACAAGTCGTGCTTTATACTTTTCTACATTCCTTTTGAGTCATACTTAGTTTTGTATACCCATTTGCAGCCTACTGTTTTGGCTCCTTTAGGAATATCTTCTAAGTCCCAAACATCGTTGGAACTCATCGATTTCATCTCTTCTTCCATTGCCTCCACCCACTTCGATGAGTGAGGGCTTCTCATGGCTTCTTCATATGAAGTGGGATCACTTCCATATGAACTATTCTGTATTGTAAACTTTATAATCATAGAAATAGCTGATCTTTTAGCTCTTTTAGACCTTCTAAGGGCCTCATTTTCTAAAGTGGCTGCTGCACCTCCCTTTCATGCTCAACAACGGGTTCAGTCGGCTCCTGACGGACAGGTTCCGGATCTTCACCCATAGTGTCACGGGTGGAGTTACAACAGGTGCTTGCACCTCAACCTCAGGATTGTTGGTGCAGGTACAACAGGTAGTGTAAAAATGGCTCCTGAATCATCGGAAAAGGTGCACACACCCTCTTCTCCTCAAGATCAATTTTCCGAGCTACCATGCTCCCCCTCATCATTTCGTCCTCTAAGAAGACTGCATGTCTCGTTTCTACAAACTTTGTGTATCTGTCTGAACAGTAGAAACGAAAACCTTTTGATCTTCAGGATAGCCAATGAAGTGGCAACTGACTGTTTTGGATCTAACTTTGCAATATTTGGATTAAATATTTGGCCTCAGCTGGGCTCCCCCACACCCTGAAGTGTTGTAGAGAGGGTACTCTTCCTGTCCACAACTCGTACGGTGTTTTGGGCACCGACTTGCTTGGTACTCTATTGAGAATGTGAATGGCGGTTTTAAGCGCCTCCATCCATAATCCCAATGGCAAGGTGGAGTAACTCATCATGCTGCGCACCATATCCATAAGTGTACGGTTACGCCTTTCAGCTACTCCATTTTGCTGAGGGTCGCCCGGCATTGTATACTGGGCCACTATGCCAGTCTCCTGTAAGAACCTCGCAAAAGGTCCAGGGACTTGGCCATATGGAGTGTGCCGACCGTAGTACTCCCCCCACGGTCAGATCTCACTATCTTTATTCTTTTATCATGCTGATTTTCTACTTCAGCTTTGAATATCTTAAATTTATCCAACGCTTCAGACTTTTCTTTGATTGGATAAATATAACCATATCGGGAGTAATCATCTGTGAATGTTATAAACGAGTCATAGCCATCCACACTTTTCACAGGAAATGGTCCACAAATGTCAGTGTGAATGATTTCTAGTGTTCCTGTACTTCGGTTTGCACCCTTTTTGATTTGTTTTACGTACTTTCCTTTAATGCAATCTATGCATTGTTCTAAGTCTGAGAACTCTAATGGAGGAAGAATTTCATTTTTAACTAGACTTTCTATTCTCCCCCTCGAAATATGGCCCAAGCGACAGTGCCATAATTTCGATGAGTCATGAGTTCTCTTTCTTTTCTTTTGTTCTTTATCCGACGCGGAAACATGCTCATTCACTTTGCACACAGAATACACTTTTTCACGTGAAGATAATAAATAAAGCTCATTGTGAAGTAAAGCAACACCCACATGATCATTATTACACCATATGGCACACTTGCCATGTCCAAAATAACATTCATAATTGTCTTTGTCCAAACGTGAAACACTAATCAAGTTTCTGTGTAATGAAGGAACATATAAAACATCTCTAAGCAGGATCGTGAATCCATCAGCTAACTCCAGGAGATGTCGCCGACAGCTTCAACGTCTGCTTGAACTCCATTTGCAACTTCAATGCATCTTTCGTTCTTTGCGTAGTCCGCGTCGAATGGAATCCCTGTAATGAATTTGCAACATGAACAGTTGCACCTGAGTCAATCCACCAAGTAGATTTCGAAAACTGTGTATACAAGGATTCATTTACAAAGGAAACAATGTTGTTACCTCTCTTTGCCATTATGGACTTTAGCCAAACAGGGCAATCTTTCTTGTAATGCCCAGTCTTCTTACAGTGGAGACATGTATCTTTGTCCACTGGAAGAGACTTCTGCTGATGCTGATAATGCGGGGAGCTTTTCCATGTGGCTTTGAAGGGGAACCATTGCTACTTTGATTGTAGTTCTTTTTCTTATCCTTCACATAGTTCAGAGAACCACCATGTGAAGCTTTAAGTCTTTCCTCTTCTTGCACACACATGGCTATTGTCTTTTCAATGTCCCATTTTTCAGGCGACATGTTGTAGTTGACAACAAAAGTGTCAAACTGACTTGGCAGTGAAGCCATAACAGGTGAACAAGGAGTGGGCTTGAGCTCCAAATCATCGTCCATGGGCTTAAGTTTAGCTGCCATGTTGGACATCCTCAGAATGTGCTCTCTTATGCCATGTCCACCTCCGTGTACTTTTCTGTCACCAGCTGCTTTAGCAACTGGGTAGCATATATCTTTGAAGAACCAGTGAACTGGCTCTTTATCTTTTCAAGAAACTCCCTTACGGAAGCACACTCTGCAATTGAGCCCACAATAGCGACCTCAATTGTGTTCTTTATGAAAGCCATGCACTTTTTGTTGGCGGTGAGCCACTTTTTGTTTTCGAGGGTATACGACATCTCCAATGGAGCATAGTCCCTCTTCTTTTTCTCCCATGCATCATCATCATCTTTTGCATCTCTGACTGGCTCTGTAGGTTTGACTGGCTGTGGAGTGTCCACAACCCAGTCCACCTCAGCACAAACAAGGCCAGATCAACTTTCTTTCTCCATTCGGAGTAGTTGTCACCTCTGAGGGTTGGAACATCCTTGATGCAGCTCATCAAGTAGTACCCTCCTGAAAAATCACATTGAGGTGAGAACAAAACAACAATTGCATGCAATAATCCAACGTTGGTCAAAATTAAAACATACAACTGTTTGTGCAATTAAAACTATATCACCGTTGGGCAGAAAATAGCAACAAAAGCACATATAAAATAATAAATCATGATTAGTTATTAACAACGTTGGTCATAAAATAACAGAATCATAATCATTTCAATAGTCAGTTTTAAACATGCTCTTTTAAAATTAACTCTCACTTTTATTCTTTTAACTTTTAAATTTCATTTCATTTTTAACTATTTGCAGCGGAAAAAATTCTGTCACAAACTTTATATTTTCCAGAAACATTTCTGTCACATTTCTGTTTTTCTAAACAAAATTTCGTTGGATAACTTTGAATAGAAAATCTAGATTAAATTTGCCCAAAAATGGACAGTTTCTGGAAAAATAACAGAGAGTTAACTGTGAAAAAAAACTGTGTTGGGCCGTATTCAGAGAAAACACGGCCTCTCGGCCCAGTCCACGGCCTGCTCTGCGCCCATTTCAAGAAATGAAATAAAAGAGAAAACAAGATCTGGCAGCGCAGCGGCCTCGGCCCACGGCCCGGTCCAGCACGCTCCGCTGCCCTCTCCACTTTCGGCCCAAATGGCCCGGTCGAGCTGGGGTTTTGCATCTGGCCGTCCATTTGCATCGGACGGTCCAGCGCGCTTGTAGCTGGAACAAAACTGGGAGAGCTGCCCCCGATGGAAACCTAGCCGCACTTCCCTTTCTCTCTGCCCCGCGGCTCTCGCTCGCTCCCGCAGCTTTCGCTCGCCGGCGGCGGCCCGTGGAAGAAAAGAGACGCCGGTGGCCGGCGGCCGGCGATGGCCGCAAGCCCCACCGCGGCGTGCTTTCTCCTCCCTTTCTTTCCTCACCCCTGCACTCTGTTTCTTTTAGGGTTAGGGTTCCAGCGCGCCGCCGGCTAGCTGGCGACGGCGGAACGCCCCTTCGCGGCGAGCCCCTCCTTTTTTCTGTCACCTCGACCACCACCACGCGCCCGTGTGTTAGAGAGAGAGAGGGGAGACGCAAGTGCGCTCCCGCTGCTCCTTTGCGCCCGTGCGGGCGTATTCTTTGCGACGAGGCGCCGTGGTGCCGTTGCCATCCCCCTCGCCGGTCGCGCGTTCCCCTTGCGGTGAGCGCGCCGCCGTCGAGTGGTTTGGCTGCGGTGCTCCTTTGCCCCGAGCGGGGTTGCTTCTTCTTCCCGATGCCCCAGTTGGTGCGCATCGGGATCGAGAGGAATGGCGCGGCCTTGCGGCGGCGCTCTTTGCCGACGAACCGGTGAGTTTTTCTTTGCCCCTTTTCTGGTTAGGGTTCGGGGTTTCCACGGGAGGGGATCTTTTCTTTTTCTTTTGCTTTTCGATTCAATCTACACGAGTAGAATCTAGAAACTAGCAGCTCTGATACCAATGCTTAATCCCGTAGGATCACTAGTCTAGATCAAACCGGTAGAATAGATCGATGAGGAGGACCAGTACCTTCTCCTTGTGCAGACGAACTCGAGGTGCCGGCCATGGTGGAGGTGGCCGGCAATGGTGGCAGTGAGCGTGAGCGAGCGGTGGCGGTGCTTCCCGTGAGCACTGCGCTAACCCTAGATCGGAAGGGGATATCGGTGGGGTGACTGGCGGCGCGGTTAACCTCGTACTGTGTGCCCCGGCCCCCACCTCTTTATATAGCGCAGGTCACAGGAGCCCACCAACCATAAGTGGGTTGGGTGCCCCCGATCAGGGCGCGAGTCAAAGGGCCCGTCGAGCCGTTGGGCTCGATCGGGTGGAGATCAATCTAACACAAGGATGCACTTAACTATGGCTAGCATATGCCCTTCTACCATGTAATCATCCTTGGTTGGCCGAAATTTACTGGAATGGGTTTTCCAAGTCTCGGTCTGTTATCTGAAAAAGGATTAAGTTCATGTAAAGCTGTAGATTACCATTCAGTAGCAGTTTAGCTTTGTGTTTTATTAAAGAATTTTGTAGTAAGTTGATTGCAATGAAGGATGACTGCTAGGGTGCATCTCTAGGTTGTTGAATTTAGCTAAGTTGTACTGAGCTGGAGCAGGAGCTGCTTGCCATCTACTCCCTCCGTTCGGAAAAGGATGTCACAAAAATGATCTATCTATAGTTCATTTTTGTGACATCCTTTTCCGAACGGAGTTTGTGACATCCTTTTCCGAACGGAGGGAGTAGCTCTCAACTGTGAGCTGCGTAGCTTTTCTGGTCATTGTCAAATCTGTTACTATCATTTCTCTATACTTCAAGTAGTGCAACATGCATGCTTAGCTTTTCTGGTTGATCAACGGACAAACTGAATGCCCAAATGAAGTTTGTAATTCTTCAGACACTAGTGGAATGGTATTAAACGGGCCTTCCTATTTTCAGCTGTTAGAAGATGACATATTACATTTAGTGAGTCCAGCTAATTTAGTACTTAATTTTGTAGCACGAACAAAGTGGCTTAATTTTATGGTTTTGATTAATAATGACACATAAAATGTGGAATAGTCAATGGAAACAATGCCAACATGACATACATTGCTCCTTGGCAAGCAGTGAGAAATGTGTATAATTCCTCTGCTTTTGACTACTGAGCCATTCAGAGCTGGACGATGTTTCTTGGCCACCGGCTTAGAATGTTTGTTAGTTCCGCTAGCGGCAAGTTAGCTGCATGTGCAGTGTGCGAGCTGACGCATGGCGCATACATGCCAATCGGAAGCAGCTGCTACATATGTATATGCCTGCATGGTCAGCTAGCTTATCCACATTTGTTCTTTACTTTTCTCTATCTAGCCTGAAGCAAAGAATTAACCAGCAATGGCAGATGCTTGATTTGGCAAAAGTACATGCTCTTCTGCGCTGCACTATGTTAGAACTGCATGTATACTCGTAGAACATCGTGAGTAAAATAGTGACAATTGCCAGATGCATTTTCTGACAATACTACTCCTAATAAGAAAATTAGACACATACTTTGTTTAACTATATGATGCTCTAAGAAGTAAGCAGTTAATCAACTTGAGACGATCGACAGTTCGACACAAAACACACTTTACTGATCAAAACAAAATTGCAGCATGATGCAGCTAGAGCTGTAGTCCAGAATCAGAAAACTCGAAACTGTGTAGGCTCTCATGGCTGGTACAGAGGTAGCAGCATATTCAAATAACATCGCAGCTCCTACTCGTCCATGGATCCAACGGAGCCATACACTGACTAACCTAGCATTAACTAATAGATCAATTCCCTGCAAAAACTCTTGAAACTAACAATCGAATCCATGCATGCATGTCGTCGCTGCTGCTGCATGGCCGGCCGGATCACATGATGGAGCACGCCGACACCGTGCTGTGCGCCGCATAGCCGTAAGGGTCTGGATCGGCCCAGCCGGAGCCGTACCCTCCGGCAGAGTACGGGTACGACCCCGGCGGCGGGAGCGGTGGGGGCTGGGAGTAGTAGGCGTGTGGCGGCGGCTGGGAGTAGTAGCCGTACGCCGGCGGCTGCGACGGGCCGTAGCGCGCCGTCGTCGTCCCTGGGAAGTAGTAGGGCGCCGAGTTGTCGCTGACGATCTTGACGGGCCTGTCCATCTTGCGCTGGATGCGGCTCCTGAGCGTCCACGCGTCCGCCGTCCCATGCACCTCCACCAGGCCCTGCTCCGGCGACGCCCACACCCTCTTCACCCCTGCAGGTCACGTGTCATCAGATCCATCGGTGCATATGTTTCGAACATGTGTAAGATAGACGAAGTGCGTGTACGTACCGCGGAGGTTTTCGACGGCCTTCTTGATCTTCTTCGCGCACTGGTGGCAGTGCACGTCCATCTGGAGCACCACCGGCGGCGCCATCGCGCTAGCTCCTTCTCCTCCTCCTTGCTCTCTCAACCGCAAATGGACTCGATCCTCTCTCAACCGCCGCCGCTAGCTGCAAATTGTTAGGTCGAGTGCTATGGTTCCGTTGGGTTTTATAGGGAGGCGAGGGGAGGGATCAACGGGAAAGGAATCGGTTGCGTGATACGGTAATTGGTGCTGTCGGCCGGATAGGTCGCCGTGGATCGGAGATACGGTAATCAGAGTTTCCTGAACGCGCCTCCTTAATTCTTGCTTTCCATGCCTGTGGTACGCTCCGGTACGTGCTCGGCACGCGCACGTTCGGCGCAAGTTAAGCAGTGCCATCCATCGCTTGAGGTGAATAATAATTCGATGAAACAGTAAACTTCACGATATGACAATTCATAGTCGGGTACGTACTTGCTGGAACGGTACGGATGCCTGCGGGCAATCAAAGATTCAAAGATGATGCAACAAAACCGGCCAAGGATGGAAAACTGGGAGGAAATAAAAGTCAAAGGATGATGCAATGATCGTGTCTTTTTTTTTTTTTTTTTGATGATGATCAGCGATGGAGCCGCGTCGAGCTCGGGTGAAGAGGTGATCTGTCTATTTTTTCCTTGGTGGCTGCTACGGTGGTACCGAAGAAGATGGATAGGCGTTGGTTTGTCACATAGGTTTATCCTATCTTTCCAGATCTGTAATATCGGTTTATACGTACTTTGTATCTCGTCTTTTATTTATCAATGAGAATCGTATTACCAAGCAATGATCGTGTCTGATAAGAGCTCTTCGATCTGTAAGCAATTCTTGTACGTACGTCTCGGTCCCTTCTCCGAGCCTTTAAATATACACAGACCAAAACGACCATCCAAACTTTGATCGAGCGAGCGTTTCGACGAGGGATCCAGCGACCTGAACACCACGAGAGTTTCGACGAGTAGCGTCCCTCATCTACCTATGTACTCCTCGATCGCCTTCAACTCCCCTCGCTCCTACGTGATGATGAGGATCATGGCGGCCGCAGCGCTGCTGCTCCTCCTGCTGGTGTCGCTGGCGGCGGCGGCCACGACCAACACACCGGAAGAAAGCTGGGAGAGGGAGAGGAGCGAGGAGGAGATGTTGCGGATCTTCCCCAAGTGGAAGGCCGAGTACGGCAGCACCGACAGCTCCCTCGCCGAGGAGGACGAGGAGCGCGCGTACGCCGTGTTCAAGCAACGCCTCCGCCACATCGACCAGCGGTGGCACGACGACGGCTACTCTGTCTTCCCGTGGGAGCTGGTGAGGAGCGTGAAGGATACGCGGCAGCTCTTCGTGGAGTACAACGTAGGAAGGGGCATAACCTTCAGCTCCATCGCCGAGGAGGAGCGCGTCTACGCCCTATTCCAGAAGCGCCTCCGCGCAATTGATGGGCACAACGCCCACTACGCCCTCGGGGGTCCACAGTAACAAGCATGCCTCGCCATGGTTTAATTCGAGGAAGTGGATTGCGCGTTTAGGCCCTCGTCTACCGACGATGCACAAGATCAAGTACGATGAGCATGAGCCCCATGTAATCGTTGGTTGATCGAAATTTATTAGAATTGGTTTTTCATTGTTAGATGGACATCTCCAATGTTTGCACTATTTGTACATGAATCATTAGAGATATACAATTACGTTGTTAAGATTCTGCTGACTGATTGTAAAATAACTTTATCGCGCGGGCATCCTTTTTCTTTTTTCAGCATCGCATCGCAGCAATCGATCAGGTCTTCTTCGGTACATGGGACAAAAAGAAATTGCGTACTACATAGCCCCATGTAATCGAAGTACTTGACTAGTTTTTTTATTATCTTTTTTTCGATAAAGAGATATTTATTACTTAAAAAGTTTTAAGTATTACATCCGGCCTCTGCATAGTTAGGATGCACACAGCCTCAACAAGTTCACAAGTCTCAGAACAACAAAATAAAAAGGCAAATTACATATCAAGATGAGAAATTGTAAAGACGCCTATGGTGCTGGAGGGCAGATCCGAAGATTATGTTGCCATCCATGCTGGGAAAACACCCCACTCACCACAGCCTCCAACCGCGAAGACACCTTCGAAAACAGGTCGTGATGCTCCACACGCTGTAGGGACGACCATGATCGGAGCGTAGCTGTGCACCGGTAGATAATCTGCATAACAGAAACATTTCTATCATTAAAAACCTTGTCATTTCTACATAGCCATAGCGACCAAATAACGGCAATCGCTCCCACGCTAATAAGAAGCTTAAACCTAAAATCCACGCCGTTTAGCCAATTGCCGAAAATATTCGCAACGCTACTTGGTGGGTATAAGGTAGAGGCTATCTGGATGGCTGACCATATAGATCTAGCAAACTTATACTGGAAGAATAAATGCTTTATAGTCTCGTCATGGTGACAAAAGACATATTTTTTATTTTCGTGCCAATTGCGTTTTGCAAGGTTGTCTTTCGTAAGAATTACCCCTCGACGAAGATACCACACAAACATTTTAGTTTTTTGCGGGATCTTCATCTTCCAAATTTTCTTATTATTATCAACTGGTACATCAGGTTGGATTAACGCTTTGTACATAGAATCGACCGAGAATTTACCATTCTTGTTTAGATTCCATTGAAATTTATCTGATCCCTGCGTCGGACAGAATCCAGTCGCAATAGCAAAGCATTCCAAGATGCTTGCCTAGAACCAAATAAACTTCTTCTGAACGAAACAGTCGGTGGGGAAGTTCCCATCACCTTAGCGAGCGTATCGCCTTTGTGTCGCACAATATTGTACAAAGCCGGATATTGTTCTCGGAGCGTGGCCTGACCTAGCCATTTATCCTCCCAGAATCTAATCTCCGAACCATCCTTAATTGAGAAAGATCCATGTGGGAAGAAGAACTTCTTCGTAGTCATAAGGCCAGCCCAAAAGTGTGAATCACCAGGTTTCCAAATAATCTGAGATAACGCTTATGAGCCCACATACTTCCTCCTAAGGAGGGTTTGCCAAACCCCTTCTTCAGCAAGAAGCTTGAAGATCCATTTACCAAGGAGGGCCCTATTCTTGACCTCGAGGTCATGAATTCCGAGTCCTCCTTGGTCTTTTGGACGGCAAACCACACTCCACTTAGTCAGTCTATATTTTCTTTTCTCACTATCAACTTGCCAAAAGAATCTTGATCGGAAGTAATCCAAACGTTTCAAGACTCCCTTTGGGAGTTGGAAGAATGATATCATATAAAGTACCATGTTAGTTAGTACAGAATTAATGAGAACCAATCTTCCTCCCAAGGATAATAGTTTGCCTTGCTAGCTATTTAACCGAATTTGAAGTCTCTCCTCCACCAGTTTCCATTTAGCATTTGTAAGCCTCCGATAATGAATCGGAATACCCAAATACTTAATAGGAAACTGGCCTTGCCCGCAGCCGAATAAATCAGCATACAACGAGGCATTTTCTTGAGCCTCACCAAAACAAAACAATTCACTTTTATGAAAGTTTATCTTTAGACCCGATAGTTGATCGAACGCCGACAGAATTAACTTTAGGTTTCGAGCTTTTTCGATGTCATGTTCCATAAAGAGAATTGTATCGTCCTCATACTGAAGAATGGATAAGCCACCATCAACTAGATGTGGGATAACACCTTCAATTTGGCCATCAGACTTTGCGCGTTCAATCATGACCGCCAGCTTATCAGCCACTATATTAAATAGCATTGGCGATAATGGGTCACCTTGCCTAAGCCCCTTTTTGGTCTGGAAGTAATTACCAATGTCATCATTGACTTTAATGGCTACACTTTCTCCCGAAACAAAGCTATGGATTAATGCACGCCACTCCTCAGAAAAACCTTTCATTCTGAGGGTCTGCTGAAGGAAAGACCATTTAACCTTATCGTAAGCTTTCTCAAAATCAATTTTTAAGATCACCCCATTCAACTTTTTCCTATGAAGTTCGTGAACCGTTTCAAGCAAGATCACCACCCCGTTCAGGATGTTGCGTCCTTGCATAAAAGCAGTCTGAGAAGGACGAACCACATGTTCTGCCACATTGTTCAGCCGTATCGTAGCGACTTTAGTGAATATTTTAAAACTAACATTAAGAAGACAGATTGGTCTAAATTGTTGAATCCTTTCTGCTTCGTTAACCTTAGGTAATAAAATTATTTCACCAAAATTCAAATGGCACAATTCTAATTGTCCGTCATGAAGACAGCTGAACAATTCAAGGAGGTCTGACTTGATAACATCCCAAAAGTTCTAATAGAACTCGGCGGGGAAACCATCAGGACCAGGGGCTTTGTTGTGTTCCATTTGGAAAACCGCCTTTCTTACTTCATCCTCGGTATAAGGAGCAGTAAGTAAGCTATTTTCGTCATGTGTAACCTGGGGATATCATCTGTTCTAGACTCATCCATAGAAAAGTTTCCTTCCTCGGATGCTCTGAACAAACCTTTATATTAATTAGTGATGTACGACTTAAGTTGCTCATGGCCCTCAATCGTTCCCTCATCCTGTACAAGAGAATGAATACGTTTCTTCCTGTGTCTGCCATTGGAAGTACCTAGTATTCGAATCCCCTTCCAGGATGAATTGGGCTTTAGAACGTTGATACCATTTTAGCTCCTCCTCACGCAAAAGTTTCGCTATCTGCGCATTCGATTGGCTCTTAAGCTCAATTTCTTGCGTGGACAACAGTCAAACTTCTGCTAACGCCTCAAGAGCATCAATAATTGAGGAGAGTCGTATTTTTTCTTTTTTAAGTAAACCTGTTGTATGCCGTGCCCAACCAACAAGGTGTGTGCGTAATGCACAAATTTTGTTGTTCCACCTCTAAATTGGAGTATCACCGGCAACAGGTCTTTCCCAAATCTTTTTGACCAACTCATGAAAACCCTCCCGATGCAACCATCCAAATTCAAACTTGAAACACTTGTTACACGGTGGTCTAGGCATACCAGTGGTCAATAGAATGGGAGCATGGTCTGACAGACCCTCAATACGTTCTAGAGCCCGTACCGACACCAATGGGAACATTGATTCCCAATCCATTAGTACGCGGTCTAGTTTTTCGTATGTAGGTTCAGGAAGACAGCTCGCCCATGTGAACTGCCTCCCAATCATTGAAATCTCTCTTATATCCAAGCTGTCTATGACTGCGTTGAACAAAAGAGGCCAACGATTGTCAAACCGGCCTTTGCTTTTCTCGAATGGAAAACAAAGCAAATTGAAGTCCCCCCAATGATAAAATGGTGTGGATTATCTTTTGCTAAGTTTACCATCTCCCGAAGAAAAGCGGCTTTTGAACCATCCTGGGCAGGCCCATACACAGCGACAAGACTCCAAATGAAATTGTCGGTTTTATTACGGATGTGCATTTTAATATGAAAATCACCATCCGAAACAGCCAACACATCCATGGTATCTGTCCTGACGCCTAGTAAAATGCCCCCAGAGCGTCCACAGGAAGGGCGGGAGTACCAGGCAAAGTCTATACCGCCCGAAAGCCGGTTCAATAGTTCTTGCGAGAACTCACGCCGGCCCGTCTCAGAAATAGCTAAGAAATCCAAATTATGGTCCTGAACACAATGAGCGAAGTGCAAATGTTTAGCCAAGTCACCAAGACCTCTGCTATTTGCAAACATGCCATTCATTGGGAAACAATGGGAGATTTGGAAAACTTAGCCCGTTTCCGAGGTTTTTTGTTGGAGGAAGATTTAGATTTCCGGCCGGATGCTTTTAACTCATACAATGAGCACAACCCGTCCTCATCCAAACCAATCTTCGACACTTCACCTATTAAATGAGAAAGAAGCTGACCATCTGATGTGGCATTCACTTCTTCTTCATCCAAATAGGTGGCAGTCAACCCGGTCGAAGCTTTAGGAATAACCGTAAGACGGTGAAATTCCATATGCCTCAAGACCCTAGTTGACACATCAATTTGATTTTTACTACTACCAAGTTTAATACCTACACTATTAAGCTTAGAATGAATAGACTGTGGCGAAAAAGAAAGAAAAGACTTGGAAGCCGTGTCCGTACCATGGGCATCCAAATTATGTGCCGCTTTGCGACTCATAGCCTTCTTCATAGTATCTTCATCCGTCGTCGTGGACCCATCGTCCGCCACCCTAAACCTCCCACTATGACGAACATGAGTGAAAGTCGTCACGGTGTGGGGATGCGTACGTGGCGAAACGGCGTCCAAAGCAGCATACACGGCCTACACAGACGCAGCAGCCCGGGTCGGAGATGGTGAAATAGCATCCGACCCGGCCACTCCATCAATGTCATGAGGCCTCAGGTGTTGCGGGGAGGTCAGTGTCGAAGTCGCGACCTCCACCTTCTCAACCGAAGGCCTCAACCCCGCTACCAGCATCTCGACGAGGGGAGGCTGAGTCGAAGTAGAAGCCTCCCCAGGAACCAACACACCGAGGAGAAGCTCCGGTTGAGCCCCAACTAGAGACGTTGTCCTCCCGTGTGGGCTACCAGCCCGGTCGGCGCGCAGGCCCTGCTCCGGCCCAAGAGGAGCAGCAGCCACCGTAGCGGCCTGGGCCGCAGCCTGCCCAGCTGGGTCGACGGCATGCACCCCCGCGCGGCTCGCCTCCAAGGCCGACGCCTTCGGCCCAGCATGGCCGACAGTAGTCTCCCTCGCAGCGACCTCCAAGTCTAGAACATCCGGAACATAAGCAGGAGACACGGGACCATCAAAAGATATAGATGCTGGAACGACAGGACGCAGCAGTCCCGGAGAAACTCTCCGAATCCTCGCCACAATCTCGACTCCCCTCGGCGTACGTGGATTAGGATTATAAGGAGTAATCGCCAAGGTAGTGTACTGAGTAGAAGGAGCTGTGTAGGTCACTGTCTTGCCATGATTAGCTGCCCCAGAGGATTGATTGGCATCAACATCCATACTAGTTGCTTGTGATCCTTGCATTCCAGAAGACCCCATAGAACCCTCCAAGCCCTTCTCATTACGACCATCCTCCTCATCAACATCATCACCCTTGCGTCGCCAGAAAAAGGGGACAAAACTAGGGTCAGGGACAAAATCTGCAGCCTCGCGACGGAAAAAGAAAGCATACTCCTTGAGCTTAACCACACAGGCCGCACCAATGTATGATCCAGACTCGTCCACACGCTTCTCGAGAACCTTGGAATTTAACATCCCAACCCGAATCCTCACAATACCACGGCGCCTGAGAGTGACAAGATCAACATCCAGAGTTGTCCCAATGAGGGAACCAACAGCCCAAAGATCGAGAAAATGTCTCACCGTGTATGGGACCCCTGGACATGAACCCACACCTGCTCGAGCTCCCTCTTGGGAGGGATATCCTGCGCATTCCAAACAGAAACAACAGCCTGTGCCTTGAAGGAGGGAACTCCCATCTGGAAACCATCCACCCTCTGAAGATCCTCGAAGGAGGGGAAGCCGATCAAGAAGGCATCACTACCATGGGGGAGGGCCTCCCATGTCCACTGAGAGCTCGAAGGGCACATCCTGGACATCAGACTCTAGATAGCCACCGCAGGTACCGGCTCCCCAACAATCGTAACCAAAGCTGTGGGCGAACTCATCGGCGCCAGGTGCGCCTTGTACACACTATCAGGAAGCTGCAGAAACATCGTATCATCAGTGCCAAAACCTGTAGTGAAAGCTGCGGGCTTCGGAAGCTTAAGAGTTGGACATCTCATAGTAGGATGTGCTGTGTTATCACACACAAGACAATAATGCAACGCCGTACAGTCCTTAGTGGCATGCGTATTAACTGCACATTTCCAACAAACAGAAGTCTTCTTAGCTTTAGCTTTACCCCCTGTCTTAGCCGTATCAAGATCAAGCGAACCATCAGGTATGGCAGCCATAGTACCAGGCGTGGGCACCGCAACGGAAGGAGAAGCCACGGTCCCGGGAGTCAGAGTCACCAAAGGCTGACCCGGCTGGAAAACGGTCGGAGGTGGCATAAACTGCTGCTGCATCATCGGCTGCTGACCCGGCTGGCTCTGCGGCATCATCGGCTGCTGACCCGGCTGTCCCTGCGGCATCATCGGAGACTGCAACATAGGCTGGACAAACTGCTGCACGGGCGGCTGCTGCAACTGCGAACCCAGCTGATTACTCTTCTTCTTCTTCCGCTTGGTCCGCGGCACCCCCTGACCCACTGCAGTAGCCGGCTGCGGGACATGCTGCTGCTGGAAGGTCGGATAACCAGGGTTTATCATCGGGGCGAGAGGTGGAGGCTGGAACTGGACATACTGCTGCTGCGGAGACATGTACGCAGGCGGCCCGTACTGTCGCGACGGCTGCTGAAGAGGCCGGAACGGGACTGGTCCCGCTTGGGGCGCGTACTGTGCCACTCCCGCCGGAGCCGCCGCCCCGCCTTGGTACGCCAGGACGCCCGGCACCATCCCGGACCCGGCCCCCTGCGAAGGCTGATGCTGGGCAGGGGGGCGGACCGTGCCCACACGCGGCCCACCGCCCGACGGCGGACGCGGCTGAGTCCCGCTCATCAGGTGCGACGGCGGCGAGGCTGCAACGACAGCGAACGAGCGTCTCCACCGAGGCACAGCCGGCGAGGATGAAGGCGTGCAGGGAGGCGTTGGAGTCGTAGTAGTCGAGCGCGGAGATGGCGTGGACGATCGGAGGCGGTGAAGGTCGTACGGCGGCGCAGGGAAAGAACGAAGCGATTTGTCGGTGGATGAGGTAGGGCAGGCCCGAGCCCAGAAATCTTTGAAATGACGGTGCAGATGCTGCCAGGACGATGGACGGTCCAGGAGTTCTGCATGATCATGGGCCCCTCCTTGCATGCCATCCGAAATTTGAATCGCGCCCAGCCCTCCCTCCGCTGACGCCGCCGAGAAACCAGGATCAGCCGGCCGAGACGCCGACAGAGTCGCAGCCACTGCCGTCGCCGGCGACGTCAGCACCACCGGCGCCAACGACGTCCTAGCGTCGTAGGCCTTGTCGATGATGGTGCCTAGAACCGGCGCGGGCGAGATGCGCCTAGCAGGAAAGGGCCTCCGCCACGGGCCCACGGCCCCATCCTTGGTGGCGAGCGCGACAGCCGCAGTCCCGTCAGCGATGAAGAAGGCCCCCGGCGCCTCCACCGCAAGGAGGCCATCGGCTCACCCACCGGCGAACCCCTGCACACAGACACCGAATTAATCTGCTCACCTGCGGCCGACGGTGACCCCCGCTCCCAAAACCGACTAGACGGCGATGGAAAAACCGGCGTCCGTCCAGAATTCTTGGAGAAGATCCGCGTCCGAGCTCGGCGGACGACGAACCACCGGCGAACATGGTCGGCGCGGCCCTTTCTCGTCAATGGCGTCCAACGCGATCTGGACCGAGACGTGCTCCTCGTCAAGATCAGCAAACCCTGACGGCTCCGCGGTTAGCCCACCTAGGCATGAGAACCTAGAACCATCGCACCCGGCCCCCACGCCGGCGGCGCCAAGGTCTGCCGGCGACGCCCTAGCATCGCCCCGCGCCACCAGACGGTCATCTCCAATGTTTTCACTATGTGTACATGAATAGACAGTACAGGATTTTTAAACATACAATTGGAGGATGTGTTATTATAGATAGATGAAGAATTGCAAACATGCGTAATAACATCATTTGAGATTTACAATTAAATTGTTGCAGATATGTTCTGTTGGCTGATTGTAAAATATTTCACTAGAGTTATTAAAGCACAAGTATTTGAATGGTTTTACCAACATATGTACATTGGACATGGCTTCATTATCCAAGAGAGGAGAGGACATGTCTCTCAGCAACCAACTCATGGGCCAATAGATGCCCCGTGCCGCCAACGGGGAAGATCAGTGCAAGTCCATGTCATTGTACATAAAGTCCAGAAGAGCATGGTCACGCAATTTGGACGTATCCGCGGGATGTGACCACCCCGGTGAGCTCGGCCGGGAACATGCAAAGTTGATCGATACAGCTATGAATGGGCCGCCTTTGAACATTGCAATGCCGAGATGGGGTGACAAGATAATTATCTTTTGAACGGAGAATGGCCTGCTCATTGGGTCGCAGGTGTGGACGACGTCGCAACGACCGGAAAGCCTCGTGGGTCGATGATGACCTGGTAGGCACACCGACTGTGGTACCAGCAGGGGACCTCGATGGCCGGCGTCGGTGGGGAGAATGGGTCACGAAGGGAGCATCTGCCGGGGCACCCATGCTGCTCGCCGAGGAGCCAGCTCCCGAAGGAGGCATCAACGTGGCTATGGTTGGGCGTGGCAAAGCGGCGCACCTTGCGGTACTGCGGCGAGCATGAGCCCCATGTAATCGTTTATTAGACTAGTTGGTTTTCAGTTCATCACACACACCTTGTGTTTTGTGCCTTTTTGCTAGGTATAGGTCCACTATTTCCACTGCTCTCAGCACTCGTAGCCCCAGATTTCATGTAGGCATATCTTTATTATTATAAATGGGAGTCTGCGGTCGTGATGGTACGTTGTGGAGGTACGTTGGTAGGTCGTCTGCCTCGCCTGCTCGATCGTCTGCCGGATCGCTCGCTCGCGCCAGGCCCATCTAACCCGTGGTCTGACCCAGCAAAAACCATGACACGACCTGTCCTTTCTCAAACGTTCGTCTTCCCTGTGTGAAACCGGAAACCCTCGCCGTGAGCAATTTCCACACCATCTCTATCGTCACAGCAGGCCGCCGCCGCCGCCTCCACACGAAGTTGCCTTAAACTGCTCTCACACTCATCTCATCCAAGCAACGTCGTCGTGCCACACGCCTCTGATCAATCGCTGCTGCCGCCGCCGGCGATATGCCTGTGATTCTCTGATCTTTCGCCGTTGCCGCCGTTGAAGGAGGACACGATCGACAACAACTTCACCCAGCCTCGCGCCACACGCCTCTGATCTATCGCTGCTGCCGCCGCCGGCCATATGCCTGTGATTCTCTGATCTTTCGCCGTTGCCGCCGTTGACGATCGACAACAACTTCACCCAGCCCCATCGCTAACCCAGGGACCGCCGCTGCCACGCTGCACGCCTTCCCCGATCTCTCCTTGTCAGTGTTGTTAAAACTTGGAGGAGTCAACTGCCGGTGATCCTTCTTCTCCCTCTCCCTTCTCCGTCCATGGATAGCTCGCACGTCTCCTTCGTTTATTCACTTCTCCCTCTCAGATCTGACCGCTACCTCCATCTTGCCTACAAGGTTCTAGGTTGACCAATTCTCCTCAACAGGCTGTGTTGTAGAACTGGTGCAACAAACGGAAACTGCAGGGGGGATTAACATCAGGTGTTTCATTTTCATTCAAGCATAATGGCAGTGCTGCTCTATTTATCAAATTTTCAGACTGCTGAATCACATGCACCATAGTATTCAAATTAGAACTCCCAAGTCTACAGTGTAGCAACCTGAAGACAAATCACAAGTCCACAATCGTAGTTTATTCTTGGGTCAAGTATCATGGTGGCATCTTGCTGTTTGCAAGGTAACTGATTTAAATACTATAATGTTGTTTGTATTCTGACTTGCATTTTTCCGGCCGTCTTATTAATGATGTCTTCAAGCCCTTACATTCTACATGTCATATATATAACATGTTTGCAGTCCTAATAATGTTGTCTACAGTTCATATACATGTCACATATGAGCTTGCCTATGATGTCTTCAGGCTTCTCGGCTGTTCCTGTACGTCCACTTTTTGCAGAAATTTTCCTACCCACAGGTTCGATTAAATTTTCCCTTACCATATGCATCTTCTCAGACTTATTCAAGCGTTATAATAACCGTACCGGCAACCAATTATCTTGCATTTTCAGTTAACCCATCTTTCCTTTTTTTTCCTGTATAATTTCTTGTGTGATAATGGAGCATGTGATATTTGGTCGGTTTATTCTTTCCTAATTCCGAAGGATCCTTCATGCCCGATAAATCCAGGGATGTATGGCCCTTAGAAGCATTCATTCCTCTGCGCTATGTTTCTTGTGTGCTAATGGAGCATGTATTTTTTCCTGTATAATTTCATGTGTGCTAATGGAGCATGTATTATTCATAAGTCAGGTTGTATAACCTTCATTCCTCTGCGCTATGTTTTCTCATGCATTTTAATTTACTGTAAGTACTATACATACCTTCTTTTATTTAAACATTCTCTCGCTTTCCTGAATCATCTTTTCCTTTGTCTCCGTACTCTTTTCTTGGGTTGTTCTATTCTAGATTCAGTGTTTCTTGTTATTACCGGATTTTGAAGAATTGGACTATCAGCGGCTGAAAGAGCTGGTGTTGTTACAGATTTCGAAGAAGATGACCATCACACTGCCTTAATTTATGCATCCAACTACATGAACAGAGAAGTTTGTTGCTGGTTTGTTTTTAATCTCGTGTTCCAGTTTTCTCCATAGTTTTTCAGTTTTTAAATGCTTTTGTGCTAACCAGAGGCATGAGCTTTATCACTGGAAACATGTTTCTATTAGAAAATAACATCAGTTAATAAAAGGCATGGTTCTCTTTTGAGACGATTCTCTGATGATATTTTTTTATTTCTGTGAGAATATGTGTTGGTGATGTAAAACTTGTGTGCTCAATTTTTGAAAACATGGAAACCAAGATGGCATGGATAAAGGAGGAGCCAGGACCAAGTCTAGGTGATGGTATGAGGTTTGTGGTAGAGGTGTGAAGTGCCCCAATTGAGCGAGTTCATGTAGCGGTCAGGATGAAATGGATGTAGGTTTTGCATCAAGTGTTAGTCAAGCTAGTGACATGGTTAGCTACATATACTCTTGCACGCATGCGCCCATGCCCCATTGTCAAGCTACATGATGTTGTTTTACAGCTGCAGGGGTAATGGCATTCTGTAGCCTGGAGTGGACTTGGTGTAGATTGTGGAAGAACATGGAGGCAGCCGACACGACTGGTTTGTTACGGGATCATGGCTTAACGGGGTCCATTAAACACAACATTTAATTATCTTTTTGTTACAGAGGGATATTAGTGTTCCTGTTTATTTTTGAGGAAATAATTCGGAGATAACCTTTTGGCATGGTAAGTAGCAGATGCTTTTCTCAATTTTTTTACAACACAGTGGACAAATTATATGTCATCTTACATCAATTTCGGTAATTTTTTTAAAAGATGTAAATTGTGCAATCATAAGATCTAAGACATAGTTTGTACGTATGTTACACTGTTTAGATTAAAAAAAATCTTTGCCGGGGATAGAAATCTGAAACTTTAAGTCATGTATCAAAGTAGCTTATGACTAGATCAGTCTACTTTTGGAAACTATCGGTTCATTTATTCAAATAGTCTTTGGATTAAATTGAGTAAGCACTAGCGAAAATGACAGGGTCTTAATTAACCTGGGACATTCCAACGACTAAAGAAGTCCTTCGAGCTAGGGGCGCAACAGAAAGCGGTGGGGGAAGCGAGGTGGAGTGGAGAATTGTTGCCAGCAAGGAGGATGACAGGACGAAACCAGCTTGCCATCGCCAGATCTAGGCCGCCGGCCGATAGGGTGATTATGGGTGACTAACAAAAGGGAGAGAGACACCAACGATGGAGGTGCGTGTCCAGCTTCTCCATCTTTGTGTATTCAGAAGACCTCACCGGTGAGAGCTGCTTGCAGCAGATGCATGGTTCAGACAAGTGATTGTTCCTATGGGTTCGACCATCCATGTGGTACAATTAAATTTGTACAGCCCAAGCCGCGGTGCAGCTTTGTGAAATAACACAATGCAATGTGAGAGGTTTAATGAAGGCATGGATTTTTTTAGTTTAATTTTCTTATCTGTACACCGTGTTTATTTTTCGTTAAGTTATTTGCGGTCACAAAAACGTTATCTTTGTTGCGTCAAAGAATGAAGAGGAACAAACATTGACAGTGCACTATTTGCATTTCTCATTATCTCTCCTATCTAAAAAAGAAATTTGGTTCCTCTCGTACGTCGTTGTTTCGTTTCGTCCAACATCCTCGTACGTCGCCGCTTCTCTCCGCTCGCCCCGCGCGCATCAAATGGGCCAAAGCCCAACAAGTTCGTTCGCAAGCGAGGAGGCAGCCTCGATCTAGACGCGTCCAATATAGGTTTCCGCGGTTCCGCCACCACCGCCACCGCTTACTCCGGCCGCCGGTCCAACACCTCCACATCTTCAGCCGTCCGTCGTCCTTAATTCCAGCGCTGCCACTCGCGTGCATCGGCGTCTTACCCGCATCAGCCCAGACTGGCGATTCCCCTGGCAGTCCACCGCGCGCCGGTGAACTCCACCTCGCGTCGCTAGACAGTACACCACACGCCGCCTGGATGTCTAGCTCGCGCCTCCCCCGACAGTTTGCTGGATTCCGCCGGGGAGTTCACCTCACGCCTTTCCGTCCTCAGGTGCGACCAGCAGCAAGCGAGACGGGGAGATACGTTGGCGCTGCTGTCTACTAGACGTGGCCGCTGGCATGATGACATCTATGCATCTGGAAGCTCAAGCAGCGGTGCTGCAAAAGCCAACCTGAACAAAAAATTCACTTCGATTGCAGCGGGAGAAAGGTAAAGTTTGGATGGATTCCTCTCCCTAAATCAACCTATGCTGGCCGTGATCCTTCTTGTGGGTAAGCAAAATAAAGCTGCTCATCTCTTTTTGTAAATGGGTCAAAAGTGCTCATCTTTCATGAAGATTATGCACATCCTGTAACTTTCTACCAAACATTTGAAGGACCGATCTATTCAATGTAGTGGGTGGCTTAGTTGAATGATCCATACAAAAGGTTGACAAAAATGGATCAGATGTTGAGTTATTAGAGAATGCTAGGGTAATTGCTAATTGCTCATCTCTTTTTGCTAATTGCTCCTCAAGGCACTCAGTGGCATGTCTTCGCTGCATGTGTTGAGTCACATAATTAAATTCTCCATATTTAATATGTACATCCGGAAAGTTTTCTACCCCATCGCTGGATACTATTACTGTATACTTCTAATCCCCAGGGACACTCAAAGGTGGGAGTGGGACGTGCAGATTGACTTATAGAGAAATGTACAAATTTATGTCCTGTTTTATTTTGCTACTTCTAAATCGTTTACCCTGTGCTTATTTAGGAACTTTGAGCTTCCAGTGTTGCACCTCTTTTGACTGAAAGAGGCCATAGGGTAGTAGAAAATAAAGTCGAGGTTGCAGCGGCTGGTGTTGGCTGCAGTTAAACAATGTGAGTTTGAGCATACTTTCATTTGTTGGACTGATATATGCTGAACGATGCGATTATGATAAGTTACTTTAATGTGAAATTCTTCAGAACAGTGTTAATGTTTGGTACGTTTATCCTGTCGACTGCGCTTGCTTATGATATTATAATTTTCGATGAGGATCTATAGTTTCTGTGAAGAAGCAATTGATCCTTCCATAGCTTGGGCTACGGCTCCTAAACTATGCTTACTGATATTCGCTTTTGTTACAAGTTTCAGTTCGTTCCCATGCAGTCACGTGCGTGCAACGGTTCTATCAGGGAGCTCGGCGTGGGCGAGGACGAGGAATGGAAACTGCTTGCACGCCGATGACAAGGCGCAAATGAATGGAATGGCAGTTAATTGAGTTGTGGTCATGCCCATGCTTCTTCGGCCTCCAGGACTACCTTGTAAAGTTGAGTTTAAGTGCATCTAGGTTCAGCTCAGGTATTACAGGTGTGTTGCATTTGGTGCCCAACAAATATTTGTGTAAATGCCTGAATTGAAGAAGAATTATCTGTGTGCCCAACAAATGAAGCGCTATCAAATACATGATATATATCTTAGAGATTGTGCTGCTTATGAATTGCGCAAAGTTGACAAGCAATGTTCCACTATTATCTCTTAGATTTTCTTGTACTGGTCAATCAAAACTAATGCTAAGAACCACAGCAGCTGGAATAGATTAACTGCCCGATTAACTGCTCTATTTAATATTGAAAATAAAGACTAATCTTATATTGTTACTTTGTAGGTTGAGTGTTTTTTATTTGTCGTCGTTGGTAGATGAACTGCCTGAGTTAACTGCTATATTGAACATAAAAGAGTACCCTTATATTCTTACTTTTTAGGTTTAGTTCTTTTTATTTTGCCGTCATTAGCAGAATTTGGATTATGTTCTCTTCCTTTTTGGAAGTCATATATTTATTCTGAATTAAGAGTTTAAGACCCTTCACCTGCTTCTAGGAAGTACCCTTCTTTGGACTGGCAATACGTTAATTATCTTGACAAGATGGGTCCTTGAGACTTAAAAAAAACAGAGATATTTTTGTTAATTGGTTTGTGTGATGACATTACATTTGCTGAACATCTGGTTCCACTAACATGCTGGGGTTTTAAGTATGTACGAGAGATTGAAATTCAGAGTTAGCTGTCAGTTCATCTTCTGTTATCTATATGGACACGAAGCTGCCATCAGTATCACTCTGGCACCTCTTTCCTGCTGCCTCCAGGGGCAGCTATAGGCAGAGTTCTTGAACGAGTTTTGATTTTCAGTATTGGAGAATACTTCTTCAGTTGAGATACAGTGGGATCTGGGCACACCATCCTGGGGGATTCTGGCTGATGGTCATTTTGTGCTTCATGGACTGTTAATGGAGATTTTGCGGGCTAGACACTAGACGTTGCTAGCCCGTTGATAGCTCAAGAAATCTTCGGGTATGCTGAAGGAGAATGCATTGATGCTTAAGAAATCCGCTAGCCTCAAATTCTGCAAATTGTGGTGTATGTTGATGATCAGAAGCAAGGTGTACTCCCATGATATTTAAGCCTTTCGGGTTGCCATACTTCCCTTTGTGTATGGGTTTTTTTTGTTTTGGAATTCTAATTTGAATAATCTGAGTCTTGCCCCATTTATGTGATTAAAGTAACCAATCCTTAATGGCAGTAGACTTTCCACGTTCTATGACCCAATTTTGGTGTCCAAATTGTATATGAATTTCTGTTTTCAAAATTTCACAATAAAATACACGTTCATCTGTAATCTCATTGTGCTGTTGCATGGACTGACATTTTGTTGAGAAAAGAGTTCGCGGAAGTGATCAGCAGGTGTCAAGCGCGTCCGGGCAACTTCGTGGCATCCTCTAGTGAGTGGTCAGCAGATGGGGGACAGCGTTCTTGATCATGGAACCAAGATTAGAGACCCAGCAAAGACTGCTCATCAAAAGTAGCATCGATTATATTATCGTCTTTTCTTCTTCGTATTTTTATATTTATTTTAACCATACGAAGGCATGCGTGTTTAGCTATAATTATAATATTCCGTAGCAAAGCACGGGCATACAGCTAGTTTGTAAATAATAAATTTAATGATGCATCATCCCTTTCGGTAGGTGAAAACTGTTTCATTTGTAACCAAAACACAATGTACCATCAACTCTTGCAGTGCGTGAGAAACAGATTTGGTAAAGTTTTTTTTTTAAAAAGGTGCTCAATTAATGGTAATGAGAGATGGCTAAGTTTTCAAAATGAGGAGGATGCTATGCTAGAGTAACCGCCCATGAAGAGAATGGAAGTGCAGTGCCTAATATATTGGCTTTGTCTTCTTGCAAGGAGATGGTAGCTAAGGAGATACAAAGAAGCGGGGGAGAGAACCGGTGAATATTAACCGTGATATGAATGGAAACGTGTCGTTATGTTTGGCACATATTTATGGAATTCGGACCACCGGTTGACCATGTAATATTAGTTCATTACTCCGTAGCAATGCACGGGCATTCAACTAGTGTGTTTAATATGCCAGACTTGTCAGGTCCAAATTCCACTTCCTAGAGTGCCAAATAAGACAGCATTCATGTAAGATAATATATATTTGATAATAGTGTGAAGTAACTACAAGAACCAGAGTTAGAAACGAGATGGCTCTCCTTTGTCCACATGAGCCACAACACAGTGAACAAACGCTGCAAATAGAAAGTGCAGAGTTAGAGAAAGGTAACAATTTGATGCAATCAGCTACGCCAATATAAGTTAAACTTGATTACCCAAAAGTCCTTCACTTTATCTGCACATGACTCTCCCAGATCATCTTTCTTTTGATAATAATCTGACCATGTCAATGTTGGGTATTCGTTTACTTTCGAAACTTTTACGATACCAGGATATTATCTTTTGAGAATACATCCAAGTTGTGTAGTGTACTTGTAGGAAGCACCTCTAAAGTCATCATACTTGAATTGCCTACACAAATGCATATTATTTATTTCGTAACACTAGCAGATATATATAGAAAACATTAGTTGATGCATATTTATAAGATCACTTACATATCACCCCTGGTTTCAGGACAACCTTCCTTCCGACACTTAGTGCATCGTAGCGATCGATCAGGTCTTCTTCGGTACATGGGACAAAAAGAAATTGCCAGGCGTACTAGATAGTCTTGAAGGAAACTATCGATCGATCGGCGTATTTTTTTTTGAAGGAAACTTGTGTACGTAGCTGCCGCTCGCGAGTCCTCCGAACGGAACGTAACGCGACTTAATTTGCACCTCCATCGTTATAAGCTTGATAAGATAAGATACTATTGTACAATGTTATAAGCTTGATAAGATAAGATACTATTGTCCAAGGGTTAATAGGATTGATAAGATACTATTGTCAAAAAAGTATGAGTTCTTTCTAGTAAGCTAATCGGGAAGGAACTAAGAAGTTAAGCGTGCTGGGGCTGGAGTAGTCTGAGGATGGGTGACCGATCGGGAATTGTCACTAGAACTGAGTGATTTAAATTAAAATTAAGCATGCTTAGAGATAAAGATAAAAATGTCTCCAGTGTGATTAACCGGTTAAACAATTCAAATATTTTGAAATTTTCGAAAAAAAAATTGGGAAAAAAATTCTGGCCTAGGCCTAGGCCGGTACGCCGATGGCTGCCCTCGGCATAGCCTATGCCGATCCAGTGTGATTAACCGGTTAAACAATTCAAATATTTAGAAATTTTCGAAAAAAAATTGGGAAAAAAATTCTGGCCTAGGCCTAGGCCGGTACGCCGACGGCTGCCCTCGGCATAGCCTATGCCGACGGCTTCTGGCCGTCGGCGTAGCCTGCCATTCCTGTAGTGATTTTCATGATTGCTTACTTTCTTCTCTTCCGTGTGTGTATCAGGATAGTGATGATCAATCTTGTGGAGAAATGGTCGCCAATGAGGTTGAACAGAAGATAGAGAGATGGAATAGATGGCGATAACTTAATAAGGCCCACAACAAGGCAGAGTTACACAGAGTTTAGGCTAACAAGCGATATTACAAGCCACTTAAGCACACGAAAGTTCATAGGAGGATAAACGGCACAAGGGCCCTGCGAGAAAAGCATACGATAAAAGCTACTGGCTTTCTCACACTAACTAGCTAGTCCTCAGCACCCACCGGCCCTTATGGGGTACACAGGGAACGGCAGTATACCGCAAAGCCCTCCCTTCTTGTCATCCCCCCCCATTCTGATGTACCCGTTCTCGGCCCAGCGGCTGCTCCACGAGTTCTTTACGATCCAATAATCTATCCCAGCTGAGGTGGTTCCGTAACCCACAACTGTGGCTTGGTGGTTGAGAGGACCATTACAGGGTCCTCTGAACACGCTGTCGCCGCGTTTATGCCGTTGGAACCTTGTGTTGTTGCCATGAAGAGCAACCACCACCGGCTGCACTGAAACTGCTCGCATGAGAGCACGAGTGTTGTTGGGCTTGACGAAGTCGAAGTCGCTGAGGAGGACAATCGGTTCGAACTGGAACCGACAGCTCCGGTTCCAGCCCACGAACGGCATGGTTTCCCATGCCTCGAGACCATCTTCCATCGCGTATAGGAATGGACTGGCCGCATTTCCGCTTTTGCAGCCTGAATCCCTGTGGCTACAGTCCAGTAACTGTTGCACTGACAGGGAAACTAACTCCCCATTGTCGATGAGATGCAGGGACGTTGAACACCTCAACCAAGCTTCCACAACCACATATCTCCAGAGAATCTAGACTTGGCAGGAACCGTCTCGTTTCTGATGGTATTGATGGCTCGGCAGAGTCTTCTGTATATCCAATCAGATTATTGCAGTTTGTAATCACAAGCTTCCTCAATGATACCAAAACCCCAAACTCTTTTTCTGGCCAGTAGACAAGCGTATGGCATCTAGAAATTGACAAATCTTGAAGCTGTACAAAACAAGCACACAGTTCTCTTACACCTGACTTAAAACCATCCAACTCCAAAACAACCAGAGGAAAATCATGATCATTCAATTTTTCCTTGTCATCCAGCAATTCCCTTAAACTATGCTCAGCAGCCACAGAGGTTGTATCTGTGCTGTCTTCAAGGCTCTTAAGTTTCAAATCGGTCAATGATGCCATATGTCTAGCTACCCACTCGAAAAACTCTGCTTCACGTCCTTCCATGCCCAATACACTGAGCTTTGGTGCTGCTGTAGTTGTCAACTCTGGACATCTCTCGATACAAACGTTCTGGAGGCTAGGGAAGGTCGGTTGTCCAGGTAATGCTATCAAATTCTCACAACCACTTATAAACAACTTCTCAAGCTGAGGAAACATTATCACTTCTCCTTGCAGCCCATAATCTATTTCCCACCATCTCTCCAAGCAGACAAGACCTTGTAGAGTAAGTTTCTTCAGATTTGGAAATGCCAAGGATGTACCATTGGGATGATTGAACAACCATTGCAATTTTGAACACTTAAAAAGATGGATCTCGACAATGTTTTGTAGCATAGCCATCCACGTTGGAAAGATGGTGGCTCCATAGGAGTGTATCCTTATAGCATGCAACCCATCATGCGGTTTGAGATTTTCAAGCAATTTTTCATCATCCTTGCATTTAGTTTCCTTGACAACATTATCCGATCCAACAGTCCAGTTTAATGTCAGTTCTCTTAGCTCTTTCTTCACGAGGTTTGCCGCCTTTGCATCTTCTACTTTCACATTCTCTAGATGACGGAGCTCTAGTTGACCACAAAGGTTTAAATTCCCGAGCTCCCCAACATTACTGCAATTAGAGGCACTACCTGCTACAAAACATGTAAGTGTCTGTAGGGATGTGGGTTTTCTGAGATCTCTGGGCATGCTCTTCAACTATGAACAACCATGAGTGTAAAGGTGACGGAGGGCAGTCATATACTTCATTTCTCTTGCAAGTCCACGAAGATATGTGCAGCCAGAGAGGTTCAGTGTTTGCACTTTGCAGGTTCTATAAAATGCTCATATCTCCAGGAAGTGCTTTGATACGACTTCTTGAGAGATCTAGGTACCTCAGGTGATGTAGTTGCTTTGGTTTGAACGAAAATGATCTTCTCTCTAAACAAAGCTGCAATGCTTGCAAAGAGCTATATTTAGATAGATGTTTCAATGAATTTTTCATATTGCTATCACACAGAAGTGTTTGGATAGCTGGAGAGTTGTTCTCTAGGGAACTATTCATTTTCCTTCCTGGTTCCTTGGTTCCTCATGAAAAAATGCCGAGCAGTGTTCGGAAGCCACTCACTCTGACTTGGTTCCTCGGTTGTGACAACAGATTCAACTTTGCCCAGTTCCTCGGTTGCGAAGGCACATTCCTTTTCCATTACAGAAAGTGCAACATCATGCATAAGATCATGGATTTTACATGTAGTTCTGGAATAACACATCCCGTTGTTTTCAATTTCATTGTCTGTGGCCTTGGCTTGTTTCACATCATGAAAAAATGACCTTGAGGCCAGCTCATAAAAAATCTGTTGTCCAAAGATTTCGAGACGAATGTTGTTTTCCTGGATAATAAAGCCATGTGCGATCCATAGTTGGATCAGTTTGCCCACATCAATTTCGTAATCTTTGGGAAATATAGCACAAAAAGCAAAGCATTGTTTCATATGTGATGGCAAGTCGTTGTAACTGAGCTTGAGTATTGGTAAGATTCCAGACTCCTCGGTGCAAATGTTGCTTCTGCTTGATAAAGCCTTCCATTCTTCCTCGCTGGTCTTGTTACGCAGTAAAGAGCCCAGTGATGTTGCAGCTAAAGGAGAGCCACAACATCTCTTCACAATCTCATCAACCATATTTACCAACGCGGTGGGCCTATCCTCTTTCCTCCGAAAACAACTGAATGCTCTTGTCTCGATGATTTCCTTTATGAATTTATCTTCCAAAGCTTTGAGATTATAAGCTTCAACAGTGCGCATTATTTCAGCTACACCTTCATCGCGAGTAGTTGTCAAGACCGCACTACCCATGCCACCACGTCGAAGGCTGGCCTTGAGCTTTTCCCAGTTATGAATCTCTCGTTTCCAGACATCATCCAACACGAGGAGGTACCTTTGACCGCTCACAACATCCTGAAGGGTATCGAGTGGTGTCTTGTTCTTGGAAGAAGCAGCAACATTACTCAGAAAGAAGGAGAACTTGAAGGTCCAGTTTCACGTGAAGAAAGGAATACTATTTTCCAAAGTACATACAAGACCACGATGGGTTGTAAGTCATCGCAACCTCGTGGATATGGATACATGGCAAAACCTCCAAGCGGAGCTGATAGGATACGCGCGGCACTTGATGAACAAGCTCGTGAAACTGAAAGGAGAAATGTTGAGCTCATCAACCAACTAGCCGCTGAGTGTGAACACATGGAAAATGAATTAGCGCGTGAGCGTGCTAACAGAGAAAAAGAAAGAGAGGAGGAGCGTGCAGAAAGAGAAAGAGAAAGAGAAGAGGAGCGTGTAAAAAGAGAGAGACTTTTAGCTGTGGAGCGTAAAGCCAGAGGAAGTTAGAATTGCAATCATTAGAGGAATCCCTAATGGCAAAAATGGCACAAGAGGTAATTTAACTCATGTATGTTATTTTTCAGTTTCTTGTTGGTGCATACTAACATCTAAAATACTATATATGTATTGTGTTTGCAGATTCCTCAAACGAGGAATGGGTTCACACCATCACAGTCACTTTTTGCAAGTACACGTTCTACCGGGAACCTAGGTCCAAAAGGTCGTACAATTTTTTCTCATCAACTTACGCAAGCTGCGCAATCTGGGAAGTTTCGTGCACATAAGGTATACATTCATAACTACAAAACCTTATATCAACAACTGATCTCAGGATCGTACGTGTGTAATCTAGGATTTTGTATCTGAGTGTGTATTTTGTCCACAACAGGAGACAATTAAGCACTTATTCTTCGAATATAGTTTTGCACGTTCCATTTGGTCAGCTATCCAAATAGCGTCTAACTTATATCCACCGAAGTCCGTTGCAAACGTATTTGGCAACTGGTTGCATGGGATTGATAAGAAGAAAAGAACAGTTATTAGGGTAGGAGCGATAGCTGTTATATGGTCGCTTTGGCTAAGTAGAAATGACAAGGTTTTCAATAACAAAGATTCTTCTCGCTTGCAGGTACTCTACCGGTGCACAGGTATTCTCCGTTCGTGGTCCACCTTACAACGGGTGGGGCATCGCGACCTCTTTACGGAGGCATGTGCATGTTTGGAGGAGGTGGCGAGGGATATTTTTATCCGACATGGGTGGTCGCTTGATCGTCGCATTGGTCCTCCATAGACAGGGGCTTTCACCCATCGCATTAGCTTTCACTTGTATTTCGGTTGGTGTACCTTTTGTGTTTATTTCGTTGAATTGCGGCTGTGTGCATTCATATGCAGAGGCCGGGTGTAATGCTTAAACTTTTTAAGTAATAAAGCCCTTTATCTAAAAAAGTGCTTCAACAACAAGATGCCATGATTTGGTAGTTAGAAAGTCTACCAGTACCTAGTTATCAAAAAGATAATCCACCAGTATTTGAAACATCGTGATGCGTTGTGCCAGGATGCTATCTTAGAGTTTTTTTTTTCTGCATGTTGACCTCCTCATGCATCATCTCAGCCGAATATGTATACTTTGTGTGACCATCTAAATAAGAGACCAAAGCAAAATAATTATTGTATACAAACACTTCTCTTTCTAAGATTTACAAAAACTTCTCTTTCTAACTTGCAGGATGGAATGATATGACTGTTGTGGAGACTAAATGGGCAAATGATTCCTGCCAATTGGATAGTACTAGTAGATGCGTGATAAGATTTTTAATGTATGGTGTTTCCATGGATGTTTTGTTTCATGTATGATGTTTTCTTTAGCTGTCATGTATGCTTGACTTATGTAATTCAGATAATTGTTTTCACACAGTTAATATAGTAATGTGTTTTTCTGGACAAATGAAGACTGAGATGCATGATCATTTTGTCACGTGACATTCGGTGTAGTATATGATATAATATTGGCAATGTTCTTTGCAATTTATTCTGTTGCAATAAGTTATTGCCATATCCTAATTGTGTTGCAAAATAGTATAATTGCGACAAGGAAATTTTGTTGCAATATTTGACGTGTATTGCCACAATGTAGTACGGTTGCAATATGTTACGTTTCTTACCACAATGTAATTTTGTTGCAATATTATTCGCCTATTGCCCCAAGATAACTTTGTTGCAATACTCTATGTTTATTGCCACAGGCGGCACTTGTTGCAAAGGATATTGCCACGAAATAAATCATGGACACATGGTGGTCTCGCGAAGAAAATAGCTGTGTCAATAGGAGCGAAAACCGTTGCAATAAATGCTATCTCCTGCGACAAAGTAAAAAACGTGGCAACATCCTATTGCCACGCCATATATTGCAACAGCTCCCAACGATTTGGTTTCGTTGCAATAGCTACCTTTCGCAACGAAATTTCACTTAATGCAACGAAACCGTCTGTTGCAATAGTGCATTTTCCTTGTAGTGCATGGACGACAGATGCTAGCTCCAAATCATGAGTGGGATAGTTTCTCTCATGAGTCTTGAGTTGTCGTGAAGCATAAGCTACCACTTTTCCTTCTTGCATCAACACGCTCCCAAGTCCTTGACGAGAAGCGTCGCAATACACTTGGAAATCCTTCTGAATATCTAGCAAGCATAACACGGGCACGGTCACTAGACGTTGCTTCAACTCCTGAAAACTAGCTTCACACTCCTCTTTCCAATCGAATTTATTTTCCTTTTTTAATAGTTCTTTCATTGGATTTGCTATCTTGGAGAAATTCTCAATAAACCTCTGATAATATCCAGCAAGTCCTAAGAAACTCAGGATATCTCCCACATTCTTTGGCGACTCCCAATCAGTTATTGACGTCACTTTGGATGGATCTACCGCAATCCCATCCCCTGACACTATGTGTCCTAGAAATCCCACGGTGTTCAACCAGAACTCACATTTGCCAAACTTGGCATACAGCTTGTGTTCTCTAAGCCTCTCTAGAATCAAACGTAGATGTTCTCCATGCTCTTCTTCATTCTTGGAGTATACTAAAATATCATCAATGAACACCACTACGAACTTGTCCAAGAATTCCATGAACACATTGTTCGGCATGCGCATAAAATACGCTGGAGCATTAGTCAACCCAAAAGACATAACGGTATACTCATACAGACCATACCTTGTTGTAAAGGCGGTCTTAGGAATATCCTCCTTCCTGATATTCAATTGGTGGTACCCTGATCGCAAATCGATCTTAGAAAATACACTTGCTCCCTTCAATTGGTCAAACAAATCATTGATGTTCGGAAGTGGGTACTTGTTCTTTATCGTCACCTCATTAAGCGAGCGATAATCCATGACTAGATGCTGAGTCTTGTCCTTCTTGTCTACAAACAAAACATGCGCTCCCCAAGACGAACTCCATTGAATGAAGCCCTTATCCAACTACTCCCTGAGTTGCTTCTTGAGCTCCTTCAATTCCTCCACATCCATCTTGTACGATCTCTTGGCTATAGGTCCTGTCCCCGGTATCAAGTCAATGACAAACTCGATGTCCCTATCTGGTGGCATTCCTGGTAACTCTTCTGAAAACACATCGAGGTATTCTCTTACTCTGGGCACATCCTCTAGGCTAACCCCCTTAAGAGAATTCAACTTAGCCTCTCTAAAATCATGTGTAGACCTATATCTGATCCTCTTTCCCTCTAGCGTCATGAGAGTAATTGCTCTTTGTGCACAGTCTATCTGACCTTCATACTTAGACATCCAATCCATGCCTAAAATTATATCTAAGCCTTGTGACTCTAGCATAATAAGCTCAGTGGGAAAACTATTGGCTCCAATCTCTAGGATCAATCGGCGACATCCCGCGGTTGCTATCATTTCCCCTTTAGGAGAGCTAATTCTAATAGATCCTCTAAGTAACTCAGTCGGTAGCTTATTTCTATCCACAAATGCCCTTGATATGAATGAATGCAATGCACCAGTATCGAAAAGTATGAGTGCGATGCATGAACTAACCAAGAACTTACCAAGCACAAGGTCTGGTTCATCCTGCACCTCCTCCACGTTCACATGATTAGCAGTTGCCTTCTGGAACGGGTTTGGCATGCATGGGTCCTTCTGCAGCTTTCTCCTCTGGGCATTTGTCGGAGTAGTGTCCCATCTTCTTGCACTTGAAGCACTGCACCTGACTGAGATCCCTCTTGAATGTGTGGTTGTTGTTGTGGTTCTGCCCATTGCCTCCATTGACCATTGTGCTGATGGTTGTTGCCTCTGTGACCATGATTGTTGCCCCTATGGCCATTATGGTGGTGGCCATTTCCTTCCTTGTGCTGATGTCCATTGCCTCCATGATGATTGTGTCCATTTCCTCCATGCCTATGGAATCCAGAACCTCCATTGCCATCATTGTGAGTACGGGTCCTCTGATATGGCCCTGGATTGTAGTTGTGGTGTTTCCTCTTGCGATTCTCAATTTGCTTATGCTTTCTCTCCAGAACTCTAGCTTTATCCATCGGTGTTTGAAAATAAGGAGCATGAACCACTGACAGTTGCAGCGCAAGCTCATCACTCAAGCCATCTAAGAACTTCTCACGCCTCTTAGCATCAGTGTCTACATCTTCTAGCGCATAGCGTGCCAGATTGCTGAACTCTTCGATGTACTCCGCCACAAAACGGTTGCCTTGGCGTAGGTTACGGAACTCCCTTCTCTTCAAGCTCATAACTCCAGAAGAAACATGAGCAGTGCGGAATCCCTCTTCAAACATCTCCCAAGTCACTCCAGCAATGGGGTGAGTGATTTGGTAGTTGTCCCACCATGAAGCAGCAGGTCCTTCCAGTAAGTGAGCAGCAAACCTCACCTTCTCCGCATCATCACACCCAACAGTCACTAAGTCCTTGTTCACTGAAGGTAGCCAATCAAGTGCTACCATGGGTTCAGGAGCACTTGAAAACTTTGTCGGCCTCAACCTTAGGAACCTAGTGAGCATATCCACCTGTGGAGGTGGGTTGTTGTTGTTATTGTTGTTGTTAGCAATGAACTGAGTCATCACTTGCATCAGCTGAGTCATCACATTCTGCATCCCATTGTTGTTGTTGCCCTCATTCTCATTGTTGTTGTTGTTGGGGTTGCGACGGGGAGGCATCTATTGGGTTAGAATAGACGAGTTTAGACAGATAGCACTAAGGAAAATACTACCCATACTAAGCATGATCAAGGCAACACTTAGAAATCAACATATAAGCAAGCCAAACACTTTAAATTACTCTTTGGAAATAGGGTATAAATTCCTGCGAAAATTCAAATACTTAGAGTTTGGAAAACTAGATGAAAATACTCGAACTAATATTGCCATACCACATATTTTGATATGGTCAAACCTAACACGAATCTCGATAATCCTAACGAAGACTAATTTGGTAGGCCAATCTAACTACTTATTGGTACGCTTGGTGCTGCTTGAAGTCTTCACTCCCTTGCCCTTCCTCTTGCGACCTTCATTCAAATCATAGTCCTCATCATCGGTCTCATCTTCCTCATCTTCAGCGTCCCAAGGGATCACCTCTTCAGGGTCTTCTTCCTCTTCCTCCACTTGAGCTTCAGCTTCTATCTCCTCATCATAGTACTCCTCCTCACTATCATCCACAAGCGGCGGGGGTGGGGGTGGTGGTAGTTGTGCTTTGAGTTCTTTTATCTTCTCCTTCTGGTCATGGATCAAGAAATCTTGATCACACTGCTCCATGGCCATCTCTGTCATGCCACCCTTCAGCTTCTCAATCTTGGCCTTTAGGGATTCGATCTCCTCCTTTTGGTGATGCACGGTGGCCTTCGCTTCTTCACACGCTTGCATCTCCTCGGCCAAGTACCCCTCCATTCCAGCGCAGTAGGCTTTCAAATCCTCCAAGTGCTTATCAATAGTTGGCATGATATCTCCTTTAGTCATCATGGCATCTCCTTTATCATCACGTCTTCCGAAGTAGTGATGACCCACAAGTGTAGGGGATCACAACAGTCTTCGAGGGAAGTATTTCAACCCAAATTTATTGATTCGACACAAGGGGAGCCAAAGAATTCTTATAAGCCTTAGCAACTGAGTTGTCAATTCAGCCACACCTGTAGAAATACTTGCTTGGCACAATTTATTAGTAGCAATGGTAATATGATAGCATCAGTAGCTTAATAGCAGTAGTAGCAACAAAGTAACAGTAACAAAAGTAACAGCAGCAGCAATAGTGATTAAAGAAAACACCGGAGTTGGAAACACCGTAGGCATGGGGATGGATAAATAGGCGTTGCATGGATAAAATCACTCATGTAATAGTTATAATACAGGGCATAGATAAATAAATAAAGCATCCAGTTCATCAATCATACGTAGGCATGCATTCCAAATATAGTTGTACGTGCTTGCAATAAGAACTTGCACAACATCTTTTGTCCTACCCTCCCGTTTCAGCGGGGCCAATTAAGGAACTTAGGGTCTTCCTCTCGGAGATTTCCACAGTTTGGCGCATGACGTCACCGGATATCTAGATCGGAATCTATCCGGTCGTGCGCGCCCTTCTCTCCGGCGAGTGTGGCTTCATGAGGGCGTGGCGCGAAGCTTCGCTTTCTTGTTACTGTCATGGGACATGTCTAAATATAGATTTCTATGGTATGGACAGAGGTGGAGAAAGTTATGGCGGCTGCGATCGGAGGTTTGCAATGACGGAGAGGTATTTTTGTTGCGATGAAGACTGGCGGCACAGGTTCTTCCTGTGTGTCGGGTGTTTGGTGACTTGCAGCAGCGGCCTTGGCAAGAGGGGGTGGCAGCACAAGTGGACTGCATTTTTGGTGGTGCTCCTCGAGTACCGAGTTGCGATTTCTAGGGTGTAAGCCCAAGGTCTAACCTTCATTGGTTGTACCTGGCAACGGCCTTGCTGAAGTCATTGTTTTGTGAACTCGGACTTTCTCCAGGGTGAAAACCCAAGATCTTCGATCGGGCGACGACAACGCTTGTGCATTGTTTCCTTCTTGGAGGCGTTGCTTTTGGAGAATCTCTTGTGTGGTCCGGGTGTTGTATTCGGTGGTGGTTTGAGCGTTGTTGTTGGGAGTGTTTCATCACGGCGACGGGGGCTTTGTTTCCTTTTTCTCTCTTTTTTATTTTCTTTCTTCGCTGTGTGCATCCTTGATGTCTTTGGACATCTTGTTGTTGCAGAGGCTGGGTGTAATTGGTATCTTCGAAATATTAATATATTCCCTTTATCAAAAAAAAAAAAAAAGGAACTTAGGGTAATTAAGGTGCTCATTTTACAAAGCATCGGAACAAAGCATTAGCACTCAATGAACACATGTAATCCTCAAGCTAAATCCTTTCCCTTTGATACCCCAACCTGTCACCTTGAGGTCTCCAGTTCCAGACAATTAACAGGTGCATACAACTTGCATATATGATCCAAAACAACACTTATATTCATGAAAACATAAAGAGTTCAGATCTGAAATCATGGCACTCAGGCCCTAGTGACAAGCATTATGCATAGCAAAGTCATAGCAACAACAATTCACGAACATAATGGATACTAGGCATCAAGTCCTAACAATTCTATCACCTATTACAAGAGAAATCTCATCCAATCCCGTCCACCCCATGTGCCTACAGCAGGGGATTACTCACACATGGATGGGGGAATCATGATGGCTTGATGGAGAGGCGTTGGTGATGATGATGGCGACGATCTTCCTTCTCCGGCAGGGTTCCGGAGCAGGGCTCCAGAACCCCCGAATTAGGGTTTCACGACGGCGGCGGCTCTGTATCTTTTTGGGCAAAATAAACTCCGTCCCTCGACTTTTAGGTCAGGGGGTATTTGTAGGTGAAAGGGCGACGCGAGGAGGCAGAGGGGGCCCACACGCGGGCTTGGGCCGCGGGTGGGGCCCAGACCATGGCTGGCACCCGCGTGCCCAGCTGGTGGCCCCCCTCCGGGTGATTTTTGGCGTCCCCTGGTATTTCTGATAGTTAGGGCCCTCTGAATTTTCTGGGATTTTTCCGGGGACTTTGCACGTACAACTTTTCTGAAACACAAAAACAGCAAAAAAACAGGAACTGGCACTTGGCATCTTGTCAATAGGTTAGTCCAAGAAAATGCTATAAAATGATATATAATCATAGTAGAAACATGTAGCAATGATATAAAAGTAGCACGAAACAATCAAAAATTATAGATACGTTTTACACGTATCAAGTAGAGGAAGACTGAGTCCTTCGGTAGCTTGTCATGGTAGTCATGACATAAACGGACTAGTGCATACTTCATGGCCATCTGAACTCCACCTCTCCAGTCGGGGTAGAGTCGTGTGTAGGTTGTGGTCTCCGTTGTGTTGTCCGCAGCTCTTCCCACTATAACAGTCTTGATTTCCCAGTGCTCCACTTCAGGTATGTTGCAAGGCACGATCCTTCCTTCAAGCATTGGTAGCATAAAGCGCATCTGCTTTGTCACCATTGCTAGCTCCCTCGCGAACAACTTTGTGGAGTTCTCCTCAATGTACAGGGTCTTGATTCCGTCCATCTATATTACAGGAGATAAGTGTAAGAATTAGCAATGACAAGAGTATGAGAAGAAGTGCAAAGAACTTAAGAAAGAAAGTGAAATCGAATTTAGTGCTATGGCTTCCTAATCCAATCTTAGGATTCGTTCCTACAGTCAACACATTGCTCTGATACCATCTGTAAGCGATGCTACCCATAGAGGATTTCATCCCTGTGTATAGTGTCAGCCCCTGGACCTATTCAGTGACACACATAGGTTCGATAGATATCAAGAATCACAATGCATCATAATTTAACGAATGATCCAGAATTTAAATTTATTACAACTTGCATAGCTTAATGCTAGCACAAATATTATTCAAGTATCAAGTACCAAATAAAGCAATAAAGTAAAAGATCTCCAATCTTCTTTGTGCCACAGGAGAACAAAATGCTGAGTGGAGTCACGAAACCTACGTCGATTACTCAGAGTCCGAATAACCTGCAACATAAAACGTTGCAGCCAAAATTTGGTCAGTACATTGAATGTACTGGCAAGTGTGCTAAAAGTTTATAGGAGAACCTAGCTTCTACATTCAATTTGGCTAGGTGGAGGTTTTTGGCTATTTTGCATAAAAGCATTGATTTTATCCTATCATTTAATAGAAATTAGTTTTCCACAACATAAAATTGGACACTCTGTTTAACCAATAGGTGCTCCTACCGGCTACGAGTACACTGAAAAACCATCAGGTACTCCCACCAATTAACCCATCAAATTTTAATTAAGAAATTGGGATGAGCGAGAACAATGTCGTAGCTTCAAATCTAGTTGCTAAGTTTGCCCCCAACCAAAGGACATGGCTAATATCTTTGTTTCAGACTCTCGAGAGGTTAGTACACTTTACCCGTGTTGCCCAGTCAACCCCAAGCACCATAAACCACCATTTGTAGTATGGAAGGGAGAAGATCAAGCCAGAACCGTTGAGAAGTAGTCCCTCAAACCCCCACACACCGTACCAACCTACACTATTCTACAACCCTGGCTACGATAGGTTCAAGTTACCACAACATACTAAGTTCAGTCAAATGCCCATATCTTATTGACACACGGTTGCACATGTTAAGCTACTAAATAAGAAACCAAACAAAATTCTCAGTATACTAGGCGGCGGTCCCCTCCATAAAGTTTACTCAGATGACAAACTAGCAATATGCCCAGTGGTTGATTAATTTAAGTTGTTTTTTAAGCAAGTAAAATACCAAGTTCAACATAACAATTCATGATAATCCCATCCACGTATCTAACGTAGCATGGCTAAGCAAATCTACTCTACGATGGTGTCAAAGTAAAAGGATATCATGACTAAAGGATTATAGAATTATCCCACTTGGGTGTTAGTGGAATAATCTAGCATAGCTTACTACGCACAACTCTTACACATGCATTACTACGATAAACACTAATGCATATAGGAAAATAGTAGGTGCATGGACAAGAGCATCACTTGCCTTGAAAGTTGTTCAAGCAGTCGTCGCAGTCACACACAACACACTCTTCGCAATCTACACGATAAAAACACACCACAATAAATAACAAGCAAGACAATAAGGCTCACATGCATGCATGACAACTTAGTAATGCAACATAAACAATTAATTAGTTCTCTGGTCGTCTAGATAGCATATGATGCATGTAAAAGATTTTAATGCAACAAAAGGATTTAATTTGCAATTAAAACACTTTAAAAGGGTTAATTATGGTTCTGCAAGTTTTCTGTCGAATTAATGTTTATAAAATAGTACATCCAATTTCTCTAGATAGACAATTTTAATACGAAGCAGTAGCAAAAAGATTCAATTAAAAAGGAGTAATAGATTTAGAGATATTGCAAAAATACTCAAACATAGAGTTTAAAATATTAAAAAATATAGCTTCTGTAAAAGTAAAATTTTATTAGAGATCTAGGTAGAAAATATTTTGCTGAATCTGTAGACACATTATTTGCAATTTTTGGACATGTAGATTAATTTATATGAATTTTACAAGTTAGATCTAATTTCTGAAATTTTAATTCGATTTAAAGATGCGCTGACGTAAGCATGACGTCTTGCCGACGTCAGCGGCGCGACCTGATTGGTCGATACCCCTTCGCGGGATCGATCTAATCTGAACCGTTGGATTCAGATCCAACGGCCAGGAACGAATATGGGGGCGGCGGCGGCGGCTGTGCTCTCGGGCGTGGACGGCGGCGGCGTTCCCGGCGATCTCCGGCGATGGCGAGCACGGCGGCGGCTTACCCTCCTCGCTCCGGTCCTCCTCGCGTCCTCGGCCCCTCCCCTCCTTGCTCCAGGCGGCGGCGGCCTCGACTCCCGAACTCCCGTCAATGGTAGCCGGCGGCGGAAGGTTTTCGAGCTCGAAATCCGAGCTCGTTTGGGTGGCTAGGGTTTCAAAAATTGCGGGAAAAGACGGCACGGGATCGGGGGTTTAAATAGGCGGGGTTTCGTGCAGAGGGGGCAACGAATCAGGACGGAATTGGAGGGATTTTGGATTCGGTTGTGACGAACTCGTGTTCGTCCAGGACTCCATCTCGAGCTCGGGGATGACAGGTGGGTCCCGCGAGAGAAAAAGAAGAAAGAAAAGAATAGAGAGAAAAGTAGAAAAGGCCGGCGTGGAAAGGTTAGCGGGTCATGGTCGGCCTGCTCGGCGGCTCGCGCACGCGCTGTGCACTGTGCGCGGCTGTTGGGCTGGGCTGGCCGAAACGTTTTTGTTTTTCCTTTTCTGTTTTCTTTATTTTTTTTCTGAAATCTTTTATAACTTTTGAATTTGAACACCAAATTGAGTCAAACAAATTTTGAAAAATTTGTAAAAATGTCCTCAGTCATAATTGACTATTGGGACTAACTTTAGTCAAAATAAAATACAAAAAATAATCCGTAAGCTTATATAATGATTCCTATAGGGTTTTTGAGAATTTTAAATATAGGATTTTTGGTTTAACCTCTTAAAAACAAATGCAAGTTTTTAAAATGATTCCATGATGAAATGCACATGCTCTAAATGGAAACATCCAAATTCCAAAATTGGTATGTTACAGGCCGCTGGCGCCCATCTCCAGCGCCGCCAATTACCAGTGTCGCTGGGCCACTCCTCTCTCTGCTGATTCCCCGCCGCCGTGGTGCAGCCGTGTGCTGTCAAGAACTGACACTAGCTACTGTCGAAGACACCTGCTGTTTCCTTCATCTTCAGTTAGCCAACGGCCTTGACCGTTTGATACCGGTTGAGCAAGATCGGACGGTTCAAGTTGTAATAGCTTACTTAAGTAAGATTTGCACTTAATGACTGTGTCTTGTATTAATTGGGATTCGTGGCTCCTACGGGTATATAACCGTAGAGAGTGGGCGGCTGGGTGGCATGATACCCAAAATCTAAAACTATTTCCTTCATTGTTCTTCTCTCGTCAAAACCCAAGCTTTACCTTTTGTTCTTACTTCTCCTGCAAGTTGCTAGATGTTCTACCAATTTCCTGTCAATTAGTTTTTAGCAATCTTGTATCCACTCTCCTTTAGGAGTAGAGCCGATTTGGGATCTTGACAATTGGTATCAGAGCAACGATTCTGCCCAAAAAGATTCGCCCACGGGTTACCTGGTCATCTCGATCCAGGAAGTAAAATTCCCTGCGCGAATAATTCAGATCCACTACACCGCAGTCGTCTACATCAAGATCCACCATGACTTCGGCTTCCATCATTCGAACCCCCTCGCAAGAACGCCTCGAACAAGCAGCCGAAGAAGAAGCCATCTTGGCTGCGGCCCAAGCTTAAGCCGCTGCTGAGGAGGAGATCCAAGGCCGCCTACCCGGAGAGGTGTTGTCCATCCAAAGGCGCCTAGATCTGCAGCAGTCATCAGTGGATCTACTCCAAGAAATCATCTCCAAGCTTATCGATATGGTATCCCGTCTCAGTGCGCCTAGCTCTCAGCAGCAGGAAAATCGAGCATCCCCGACAGCAGTCATGACCACGCCGCCGCAATACCAGCCGAATCTGAGTCCAATTCCAGAAGCTCCAACTCCGGCAAGCTCGGCTACGTCTTCCTCCGCCCGACCACTCCTTAACCTATCTCCAAACCAACTACCTCACCCTGATTTTCCAGTATCATCCCCAATACAAAACTCTGTCTCAGCACCACAAAAATCCATGCCTTTTCCTGCACTCCTCCTTGTACCCAAGTTATCCCTACCAGATCCGGCGATCGCCGCCGCCGTCGGGTCCGTAGGCCTGACAAAGTGGTTTCAGAGCACGTCTCTGCCTCGTACGAACTCTAGCTCTGCTGGCCTACCAGCCTAGCGTTGAGGATGGCGGCCCGGCCCTCCCGCAGCTCTCCTCCCAATCTCCTGCCTCTCCGTCGTCCTGATCCATGGAAAGGCCCGTTTCCTGCTGCTCCCACACGTCGGCGCTTGGTCCGATGGTGTGGCTGCTATGGTGGCGCCACTGCTGCTGCTGTTGACCATGGCCTCCCGCACCTTAGTGAGGTGGTAGGCTGCGACTGGCCCCGGCTTCGTATTCGTCCACTACTTCCACTACGGCCAGTGGCGGATCAAGATTTGGGAAAGACCGGGGCTAATTTCTAACGTCCAAATTTTTTATAAAAAAAATAAATATCGACCCCTTCCAACAGCTTAATATATCGTTTTGCTAAGTCTCAGCTAGCTGAGACTTAAGTTAGGTCTCAGTCACCTTCTTTCTCGCGACGGACGAGTCGGCGGCGGGCGGGCGACGACGAGACTGGAGCGACCCGGAACCGCCGGAGACGCGGCTGGCCGCGGCGGAGGCGGTGGAGGCGAGCAAGCAACTTAACTTGGGGGGGGGGGTGCCGGCGCCGGAGAAGACTCGGCCAGCGGTGGGGGGGGGGGGGGTTAGAGGGAAGCTCAGGGCGGCGGCGGACCGGCGGTGGGCCGCAGTTGGAGGAGGGCGGGGCGCCGAGGCGGCGCGTGAGCGGCGCCGGGCGCGGGTGGCGGCAGCAGGTGGCATGGCCGGCGGTACGTGGCGGCGGGGGTTCGCCGGAGTTGAGGAAGACGATGACTGAGACCTAACTTAAGTCTCAGTCGACTGCGTCCTGGACACTCCCTTAATACATTAGGCAAAGCACACAAAAATGAATCAATGTAGTTTTAACGTGAAGCATAAGTTCAATATTTAACCAAATGATAATAAGAAAAGCACAAAATAGTCTGATAGCATAATAGCATAAATGAGACACATGTTTATTACCTAAATAACGAAACTTTCCTCTGATCCTAGCCTATCATTTTCTCGTCGATCATAGGAGAAGAATCAGAACCTACAAGACAAGAAAAAATAATCAGACAATAGCGTGGATAAATAAATGTAACCGATCAGCTATATCTAATTGTAGCAGCTCAATAATCAGACAATAGTTCTTGAGCCACATGAGATTGGTCCGTATTCACAATTTGTGAGGCTGGTGTCAAATAAGATGACACCGATCTCATTGAACAAGGCTTTGATCTCTTCGTCCCCTTTATCTTCTCTTCTGTGTAATCAAATTGAATAAAAAGAGTAAATACACAATCAGCTATATCTAATTGTAGCAGCTCAATAACTGAAAGTGTGAAATCGACTCTTCAGTTCATCAAAATTCAGACTTTGCATTAGAATTAGAAACCTAAAAATTAGCTGACACTGACAGAGCCAGCAAGAAGATAGTTAATTGAAGGCGATGAGCCGACCTCCGAGGAGTTGAAATCAGCAGTCCCCTGAAGATCAGAAAATGGCTGTTGCGAACAGGCGAAGCGTGGGCAGCGGTAGCCGGAGGCAACATCACTACGGACTGTCGGCGCGGCGGGCAGCGGCGATGTCCTCGCGAGGTCGAAGCGGCGGCGGCGCGATCAACTCCACAGGTCCTGGCCGCTGGACGAAGACGCGACTTCGTCGAGGGATGGAGGCGGCGATCCAAACGAACAGGTTTTCCTTTTATTTTCTTCAGATTGTATACAAATAGAAACAGCCAACATTACGTCTGGTGATGCGAACGTGCGCTAGATGCTGGGCTGCTGTTGGGTCGCTCGGTCTCTCCCGCTTGATGGGCTTGAATAGCCCAGTAGCCCTGGTAGTTCTGGTTAAAAGACACGGGCTGGGCTCCTGATAAACGTATTTTTTGGTTAAATATCTACTGGATGCTACTGTACTACATGGGCACGCCCGGGCTGTAGCCTGGGCTGCCCGGGGCCCAGTTCCGCCCCGGCTCCCGCCTCGCTGCCGTCTCCATCGATTTCGGTGAGGTAAGTTCCTAATCCTCCAACTCCTCCTATGTTCTGTGACATGGCCGTCGAGCCATGGTGTTGCTGTGCTTTGGTTTAGGTTCAGTGGTCATGGACATATGGATAAGCAGTGGATTGATCTGGTTTGTTAGTTGGATGTGTAGATGATCTAGTTCTAGTTCTGGATATGAATGTTTGCTACTGGTTAGGACCGTCAACCGTGGTGATGATCATGTGGTGGTTCAAATTCTAATTTGGTAGTGCCCATGGTCAATTACTTATAATCTGGTTAGGAATATGCACCTCAGCTTTGCCAGTGCCAGCGTGAGGCATTCCGTCGAACACTTTACTGTCGTCCTCAATGCCAGCAACACCCCTAAACAGCTGACGGCCACCCGCGCCATCGCCGAACGTGAGTGGCGCCCGTCGGAGCACCGGTGAGTCGATGTAGGCGTCCTCGTTGAGGTGGGGGCCGTGGCTATGATGTCGGCCATGGACGACGCAAAACGGTGAGAAGACGGCATTGGGTCAACGGGCTCGTTCTCGGGGGAGGAGAAACGTATTCAGAAAGCGACAACGTTGTCTTCGCGGAAGTAGGTCGGGGAAGAGGGCGACGAGCTCCCTGGACGGTCGGCGGTGGTGCTCTCTTGGCTGAAATCGGCCGTCGACTTGGTGCCCCAACCGGTGGGCTCCGCTAGGTGGACGACGAGGCCCTTTTGCCTTTCACCCTAGCGTTTGCGCCGGGCATTTCGGCCATCGGTCTGCACCTTCTTTCAGGCCGTCTCGGACTCCTCCCACTTCCATCGCGGCGGCGTAAGACGAGACGTATGGACGCACGGGATGATGGGCATAGGCGGCATCGAAGGAGAGCTGCGATTTACGGCCGCACCTATGAATAAAAATATTTAACCATGGGTAAACAGAGGTGAAAACAAGATCCCTCATTCTATGAATAAAATGATGGCCAGTAGGGAATATCGCAGTTCAACATGGCAACTTCCTGTCCAGCCACGCAAGAGAATAAGTGTTCGCTTCCCCTTCTTTATGTGCTGCAAGAATTCTGCAAAGAAATATCAGAGTCGGCTTATTCTTGCAAAACATAAAGAACAATTAAAGGGTTCAAACAGTGTAGGCACGTTTTTAGCTCACAAACCTGCATGAAAACAGTGTATTCTGTTTGCAGCTCTCTAATCTCTGCGGTGGCATATCTCCACGTCTACGGTTTGAACACGATAGGCCATGTGCACCAGTGATGCTATGATCATAATCTAACTAGTACATTTAATCACCACTATAATATAAAAACAAACCAGAGGGGGTGATCCAACCAATCCTGAACGTTGAACCAACATATCCAATGGTGCACATGGCTCCCGTGATTGACGGTAAAACATGCATGGTCCGTCACGAAGTATAGGAAATTACGGAACTACACGGAAACCATTCCGCTGAATTCCCGAATCGATCTCCTCCGAATCCCGTTGCCGTACCCGCCTTGCTCTCTTCCGCCTGGCCAGGCACATCTACTCGCCCCGCACATATCCAAGTTCCCACGGACGCCTTCCTCTGCCCTTGGTCGCCTCTCGCTGTCCCCGAGGTATCCGACGTCCGCCGTACGCCTCCAAGCTCTCATGGCCGCCTTCCACCGCGGCCAAGTGCGACGCGACGCCCTGTGCTTGCACCGCCCCTCCCTCTGTGCGCCTCCAAGGACCGAGCCGGACGCCGAGGCCCCATCGTCAGTCGTCTGTTCAACCACGCAGGCCTTCCTCACACCATCCTCTCTCTCCTTCAATCAGTACCTGCTAGCGCTGGTCTCTCTCAACCTGGACTGCTCATCTCACTCTCTCTTCGATCTACACAAACATTTTCTACGGTTTTCTCAGGAGACTGGAGGCGTTGCCGGCAGGGACGGATCCAGGTTCTCGAGCTTGGGTGTTCAAAACTTTTTTTTGGGGCTACTTTATAAAGGATTCAAATAGCTAAATCAAAACTTTTTTCCCATAGCTAGATGAATCATCGATTCTTTTCCACAATTAGAGAAGAATTGCTATACAATCATAATATCTTAAGCTTAGTTTGATGTTACGTAGTTATTTTGCTCAAAACTACAACACCATTGATACATACATCTATATTACAATAAACATATGATTTTGTTTTCCAAATATTTGGGTGTGCAGCTGCACACCCATGGCCCTATATGGATCCGTCCCTGGTTGCCGGTTGGGCAACCGGGACTGATGGCCCAACCGAACCGGGACCATAGGCCCATTTTCTACCAGTGTACAGAAACTGCAAATTTTTGAAAATCAGTAAACTGAACATGTAGTGTCAGACATATGGTGATAGCTCGAATGGTTTTTTTAGCAAGCAAGTGCGGAAATCCTCCAGTGGTTATGACTGTAATTTGAGTGAGCTTGTTCAAGTTCTATCAAATTATGTGTAGAACCGAGTGTGAGTACAGGAGTATGTTTTTTTTATTATTTCCTAGCATCTACAGGGATGACAAATACACTTTCTCGAGCAAGGAGTACTGGAGTGGTAATACACTTGATTGATTAAGACTAGTTGAATCGGCGCGGCGCACGCCGCGCCCTTGATGCTAATTTGTGGTGATGAATTATTTTTTGCTTTGGTTGCATAATATATTTTGCAAGTAGAGTGGCAGATTTGAATTGTATAATACATTAAGCTTTGTGCCTGTTGTTATTTGCATCCGTGTGGTGATTAGTAGTGAAACAGTAAACCGTAAGGGTTCTCCCCTACGGTAGAAAAGTCAAAAAAAAAATAGTAGTGAAATAAATGTTATTAGGAGAGGAAATATTAGATGGGTGTTCGTGTTTTTTTGTTTTTTGTTTTTTGTCAACAGATGTTTCAACCGGTAAAAATGAACAGGTGCAACAATGTAATCCACGTGAACAACAATAAATTTGTAGATCATAAGAAAATAATCGTCGACATTAAGTAAAAGCTACTCTTGTATTTCAATTCAAAATGGTAAAATTCGTTGGAATTTGTCGTCTTGAGTATCTAAAAAATGTTAGCAATTTTAAATGTTCAAATATTTATAGGATTGTGTTTGTATGTTGCCATATTTAATTAAGCTACATAATCGGTGGAATACAGTATGTAAGTATTTTTTAAATTGAACTTCATTTAATTAGAGGGAATGCATTTAGGTTGTCTCTAAATACTGGCCAAGTTAAAATGTCCAAAAATATTTGTATTTTGTTGTAAGTAGTTAGCATGTATTTTTCTGGACTTTTTTTTCTTCATATTTTCAGTATATAAGTATTTTTTAAATTCAACTTCATTTAATTAGAGGGAACGCATTTAGGTCGTCTCTAAATATTTGGCAAGTTAAAATGTCCAAAAATGTTTGTATTCTGTTGTAAGTAGTTAGCATGTATTTTTCTGGACATTTTGATAATTTTTTCATATTTTTCTGATGGATAGATTTTAAACTATTAATTTTGCAGTATTTTTTTGTTTTTTTGGAAAATATGTGAGCAAACTGGGCCCACATGTCGGAGATTTAGCAATTTCTTAAATCTGTGTGAAAAAGTGTAAGTCACTGACAGAGCGGGCCAACCCCGACGTTGGGGTGACGTTAGCAGAGGCCACGGCGGCCACGGTGAGCTCGCCGGCGTCGAACCGCCGGCATCTGGGACGCGGTTCTGGCCGTGTGGGATGCGCTTGGATGTGGGGTACCCAAAAGTGGCGGCGCCGCTGCGGTTTAGTGGCTGGAGTGTCGCCGGCGGCGAGCAGTCGCGATGGAGGGAGCAGAGGCATGGCGCGGACGATTCCGGCGCGGCTCCGGCGTCCCAGCACGCGGCGCTCAGCGAGGAGGGAGAAGAGGCGATGACGGAGCCGCCCGTGTGCGTCGATCTGACGGGGGAAGAGCAGTGCGGTGGCATGCCGCGTCAGCGGCCGCGGCGATCTCGCCGCCGCACGTGAGAGAGAAAGGGGGAAGGGGGGATGTGGCGAATTTTTTCGGCGGGGTCCGTGGGGTTTTCGTAAAACGCGGATAGGTTCTCTGCAGCGAGAAAGTGTGGGCTGCGGAGCAACGTTGCGATCTGCGAGGTTTTTTTTGAAAAACGGCATGGGTATGCCGTGCGGACCGTTCGATCGGCGGATGACGGCGCGGATTAAATCACTGTTGATGTGGACAGTGTACAACAGTGACAAATGTAGCTTGAACAGTACACGGAGGCCTCTCAGGCTGAGAACGTGCTCGACGATATAATTTTTAGAAAACGCAGGGATTTTTTTTTTGCAAAATTTTTGGCAAAATGTGTCAAATGTTTGTGCGAGTTTGGATCCAAAATTGAGAAGTTAGAGTCGGCAAAACTCAAAACCGTTCGCGTGAACCTACTCGTCGACGCGCGTATATTTCACGTAAAAAAAGAAAAAAAAATTTGGGGGAAAAAAGAAAAAGGAGCACTCAAAACAGTGGACGGGTGGCTAAGCATTTCACGTAAAAAAAAGTAAAAAAATTCGGGGAAAAAAAGAAAAAGGAGCACTCAAAACAGTGGACAGGTGGCTGAGCACGAAAAAAAAAAGTTAAAAAAAATTTTGGAAAAATTTGGAAAAAAAAAAGGAGCACTGTTCATGTGAACAGTGTACAACAGTACTTACTGTTACAGGAACAGTGGTCGGGTGGCTGAGAGGGCGAGAAAGTGACGCGCCTTAATATAGTGAGTAATTTTTATCCCTTCACTATGCGGTAAGATTAATTATTAGCACTTCACTGTAATGGTTTTCCCCTTTTAATGTCTACCACAATCAATTGTTTCTGGCTGGTTGCATGTATACTCATGAGGTGTTCATGTGCATATAAATTTCCAAACTCACTTTATTATGTCCAGATATATAATTTTCTGAAGAAATACATATGTGAACCGTAGTTTATTGATAGCTGTAGCCTGAAGTCCCTCTGCATATATGCTGACTGCTAAAAACCTGAGCCACTTCACAACCAATACAAATTTTGGCACTACAATTGTAGCTGCAAGTTGCACATGTTTTGGATTCAAACCATGTAATGTCATGTACAAATTTCAGGTCCAAGAGGTGATCAAAGTGGTGTAGAAGGAGCTGGGTTTTTGGTGAAAGGACAGCTACTTCATGCTCTGTTCCCAGCTTATTTGGTCACCAAGTCAGCATCTCTTTTATATGTATTGTGCATTCCTCAAATATGATAGCATGCTGTCTATTTGCAGAAAAGCCATGGTTTTACCAGATTGCACTGTCCTGCTAGACTGCTTGTAACTGACATCACCCTGCAAACATATCTGGTGTATTGAGCTTGCCTCCACTATAGTGACGTTATCACTTCCATTGGTCTCCTGCATGAAGAGCTTCTGCTAAGGCAACACGCTTGCACTACGGGAATCTGACGAGACGCCGACGGCCGAAAACCGTCGGCGTAGACAAAGCCCGACGGCGACCGTCGGCGTAGACCCGTCGGCGTTTCGCCCCGTCGGCGTAGCTCGGCCTATGAATTGGCAGAATTTTGTTTAAATTTTTTTTTTCAAAAAAAATTTTCAAAATTTTTTCCCAATTTTTTTTTGAATTGTTTAACCACTTAATCGCACTAGAGACGCATTTATCTCTAAGCATTCTTAATTCCAATCTTAATTACTCGCTTCTACTAACACTTCCCCACAGGTCACCATCTTCAGACTACTCCAGCCCCAGCACGCTTAACTTCTTAGTTCCTTCCCTATGAGCTACCTAAAAACAATAGATGCTTTACTAACAATAGTATCCTATCAATCCTATTAACCCATGGACTATGATATCACACATCTTTATTTTATGAATCCAAATAATTATTTAAATAAAAAGAAATGAATCATTAATAATAATCTTGAATTAAAATATTCTTGAATTCAAATAATAATTAACTTATTTGCCTTTTTCTATTTAATATTGAATAATTCATATCTACAAATCCGTAAATCGAAATTTGACAAATAATATGTCTAAATCGATTAGAAAAAATGAGAGAAATCCAAATATGACATCCATATCATCCATAATCCAACTCTTGACAAGTTTTTCTCCGGCTTGTCCAATCGGGGACTATCACGCTATAAGTGCATGTAAACTCCCTAGAGAGAAGTGGATGCCGGTGAAGCAGGTCACATCCCGGAGTGCAATCTTTGTCATCCAAAACCCATAACACACTTTTATACACATGGTATGGCACCCACTAGTTTGTGGTGGGAACCCGACGCTCCGGAGCCCCACTCCGGTAAAACCCTAGCCCCGTTGGAGAAAAACCAGACTTATACGAATACAGCCGGTATTGGCGTCAAAATGGGGTAGCAAAGTGTACCTAGTTGCTTGGTTGTGTTAGGGTGGACCCTAGCAAAGTGTACCTAGTTGCTTGGTATGGATCCTGACACACATGGTATGACATCTACAATACAAAACACACTTGTACCCATTTGGTATGGCACCACCTAACTTTTGGTTGGATTCCGACGCTCCGGAGCCCCTCTTCGGCGAAACACTAGTTTTAACATGGATTTTTTTTTTAAGAATATAGTTTGAACAATATGTATGATGATGTAGCTCTACTTCTCCTCTTCGAAACGAGCTAAAGAACATCGAAATTCGAGTTCCAATGCAAAAGTTATGCTCAAAACGGTGAGTAAGTAAAAAAAACAGAGCTAGGCCGACGGCATGCCGTCGGCGTAGCTCAAAAAAAAAAACAAAAAAGCTAGGCCGACAGCAGCCGTCGGCGTAGCTCAAAAAAAAAAAAAACAAAAAAGTTAGGCCGACGGCATGCCGTCGGCGTAGCTAAAAAAAAAAGGAAAGATTTAGATTGGCCTGGTCGGGGTCTACGCCGACGGCCCCGACATTTGGCCGTCGGCGTAGGTCCTGGCCGTCGATGTCTTGATTCTTTCCCGTACTGTTGGATCTCACAATGCTCTTTCAAGCCACTAACTTCTCATGGCGATCGGCTTTGCCCCTTGGTGCTGGCTTTTCATGAGAACGAAGCATGCGGAAAGTGGCCAAGGCAGACCCAGCCGGGTAAGCCGCACAATCTGCCGACGCACCTTCAACAACTCCTGCATCTTGCTTGTGGAAGGCCTCCATGGAGTCGCTCCTTGGCCAGGCTTCCGAGAAGGGCAAGGGTGAGGAGCTGGTTTACAATTGTTGGCTACAAACACTGCAGTAATCACCAATCATGCGTTGGATGTACCTGTCCGTGGTTGTTCATATCTGAGCTACCTGTACGTGTGTAAATAGATATGAGCAAATTAAGCTGATAGTCGAATTCAGAATAATATGTTACCATTAGTTTATGTCTCGATTTTGTTTCTACAGTTTTTTTGTTTTAATTATCTCTTCAATCGTTGTGTGTGTTCAGTTTACAAGGTGATAGTCCTCCACTAACTGTTGGAAAGATATCAATCACCCAAATCTGGTACCTTTTTTTTTCAAAAATAGTGAATTGGGATAAGGATAGGTACTACTCTAATTCCTGTAAAGTTGGTTCATGTTTTCTGTAAAAAATAACTTGGATGCATGCAAATTGCTTGGTGGATTAACTTTATATCTTGTGTGTCGAAAGTAAGGTTGTGTACATTCGGAAGTACATTTGTTTCTTGAATCTTGTGACCAAGGTATGAAATAATGCTTGTTTGCCACAACCATGGCGTTTACTAGATGACACAGAGTAGGATGCGTAGCTTCTACTTGATTCAGTTGATCTCTGTCCAAAAGAACTCTGACAAAATTGTATATATGATTTATATAATGTTTTTCTAGCAATTTGTTTTTGCACTAATTGTATTAGTCGCCACATGGCTTACATATGCATGATTAGTGACAACTTTTTGTTTTTTTGCTTTGCAGTTCATGTAGTGAAGAAACAAATTCAAATAAGAGATATTTATTATTTGATACCATACGACGAATTATTTGTATCTATTAATTTTAGCTTGAAATTTGGATAAGAATTTTTTGGTATGTACCTTGAACCTTAGTGCATTAGTCTACACGTGCTACATGATTACTAGTACTCACTAAGTAACAGAGAAGATAATCGCTGGGTCCAGCAGCGAGCTACCTTATGTCCACCAGTTTTATTTTGAGTGAAAAGCTAGAATTACGAGCTATAAGCGGGCTGCATCTCATAAGGCCCAATTAATAAGCCCAAGGGGAGGAGTACATGATATGGACCACGTCTCCTTCACACTCGCCCATCCCGACACGAGCTCTCCTCCTCCCCTTCATCCTCCAGATCGCCGGCCGCCGGAAACTCCTCCGCCTCCGTCGCATTCCTCCCCTCCGAGCGGCCCCTCTTCCCCATCCCCGGCTTTTCACCTTCGCACAGTGCGATTTCTTGGCTTGGCACCGGTGGGCGACCGGATAAGAGATCGGCCGGCCGGCCGGGGACGAGCAGCGAGGCGCAGGGGAGCGCGGGCGACGCCTGGACGCAGGAGGAGCAGTCGCCGGCGGACCGGCTCCGCTCCAGTCTGGTAAGGTGTGTGCGCTTTTTAGTCCCATACTGCTTAGCTAGGACGAATCGGATCAGTATATAGAGGCCGTTCTCTGCAGGATCGTCACCAAGAGTAGGGTAGAGTAGAGTGTATAGGGTTACGGTAGAGAGTCTAGGGTTACGGTAGAGAGTCTAGGGTTAGCAGGGGCGCAGGTGGGAAGCTCTCAGCACCCTTTTGACAGCAGCTTCTCAGCAGGGGGAGAATGCACGTGCATGCTCCAAAGTTGAGGTGGGAGTGAGCCAGGTCCCCTGCAGCGCCGTCCTCTTCGTCGCAGGCGAAGGTGCTGCGTCATCGTCAGTCCTCGGTGTATAGCCGATGAGGCCAGCACGATCGTCCTGAGTCACCCATTCTCCGGTTGCAGGTGGCTGTTCAAGAGCAGCGCCACCTGGGAGCAGAAGCGGTCCATCTCCTCGTGCATATGCTCCTTGAAGATAATTCTCCACATTCGGAGAGAGCTTAGAATCATCCTCCAGACCTGATGAACATTGAGCCAAGGTTGGCCATTGAAGATCAGATCGTTTCTAGTTTTCCAGAGACACCATAAAGTAGCAGAACAAACAGAATTTAATATTGCATATCTTTTGTTGGCTATCCAAAATCTGGCAATTGATAAGTAATCATTTCCAACAGGAAGCTTAAAGAAAACAGAGATAAAATGCCAGACTTGTTTAGCTACAATGCACTCAAAGAATAAATGCTGAATGGATTCATTTTCAGAGCAGAAGATGCAGTCTTCAGGTTTGTTCATTTTCCTTTTTTTCAGGTTATCTCTAGTCATTAGCTTATTATGGCAAGCAGCCAGAGAAAGATGTGTACTCTTGGGGGAACATGAAGCCCCCACAAGCTAGGTTGAAAACTGGCTGAACCCCTCCAAAGTTTATAATGGCATAGAGGGAGGAGGTAGAATAAACTCCCTTGTTCTCATATTGCCATATGAGTCAGTTTCCTCAGAGAGAGTGATACTACTAGCCACATTTTCTAGGTCATGCCATTTTTGCACTAAAAGAGGGGAGAAGTTTCTTCGAAAAGTTAATCTCAGCTGGCCATCAACCCAAATTTGTTTGATAGTTTTGTCTAGCTCATTACAGAGAACATAGATATCAAAGAATTGGACAGCTAAGGGGGAAGTACCAAACCAGGTGTCTTCCCAAAATCTAATCTTCTCACCATTCCCAACTTTCCATCTATAGCCGAACTTAACACTCTGGATTGCCCACAGAACTCCTTTCCAGAAGTTAGAGACTCCAATGGTTTTGCTACATAAAATGTTGGGGTTCTGTGTATTATACTTAGCATCTATCATAGTTTTCCAGAGCTTGCCATCATCCTTTATATATCTCTTGATCCAAGAGCTAAGGAGGGTTACATATAAGCTTCCAGTTGGCTAAGTGAAGCTTTCTATGCCCCTCAAAATCATTCCATAGGCAATTTGCCATCTGGGTATTTATCAGGTCAAGGGCCCACTTTGGAAACTTAAAGAAGGAAAGCAGGTACACTGGAATGCTTGCTAGGCATGCTTTAATCAAAGTCAGTCTAGCCGCATAGGAGAGGAGCTTTCCTCTCCATCCAGCATTCCTTTTCAGTATTTTATCAATGAGGGGTTGAATGTCTTCTCTCCTCAGTTTTTCATAATGAAGAGGGATACCTAAGTATTTAATTGGGAATTGGCCAACAGCACACCCCAAAATTTCAGTAAAAATGGGAATCTCATCCTCCTCTAAACCTAAAGGGATGAGTTCACTCTTACTGTAGTTTATCCTCATTCCAGAGACTTGCTCAAAGCAGGTAAGAACCCACTTGAGATTAGTAGCTAAAACTGGGTCCTTTTCAGAGAAAAGAATGGTGTCATCTACATATTGCAAACAGATGACACCCCCAGGGAAGATGTTAGAACAGAGCCCTCTAATGAGCCCTGCACTAGAAGCTTTGATGAGCATTCTAGTCAGAACATCGACTACAAAATTAAAAAGAAGGGGGGACAAGGGATCCCCTTGCCTAAGCCCTTTGCCTGTTTCGAAAAAGTAACCAATAATATTATTCAGCTTGACTCCTACAGAGCCATTGTGAGTAATAGCTTTGATCCAGGCAATTGTTTTGGGGCCAAAACCCCTTTTTTCTAATAAATCTAATAGGAACTCTAGGCTCACCTTATCAAAAGCTTTTTCATAATCAAGCTTGAGGATAAGCCCCTGAGATTTGTCATGAACCAGAGTGTAAGGTTTCATGTGCAGTGACAACACTCTCTAAAATAAATCTACCTTTGATAAAAGCAGATTGATTAATAGACATAATTTGTCCCATCAACAATGCTAACCTATTGGTCAGAACTTTTGTAAATTTTTTAAATGAACAGTTAAGTAGACTTTTGTAAAATGTTGTTAGTTTATTACATTATATCAACTGATTATCACTTTTTACTGAAATCCTAAACATTTTGGATGGCCTTGTTGGTTCCAACTTTCCGCTTGGTGTGTGAACTTTGCTGCAATGGGGGCAGATGGCCAAGACATGGTCAAAATTTTACTTGTTTTATGACCATCACACAAAGAACCAGATTGTACCATACAAGAGGAAGTAACCAAAAGGGTGACACAAATCAGGAATCAGATTGAGGTCTGTATAGTGTAAACGAAATATTCAATCTTTTCATATTCCTATTTGCTGGATTATTTGTTGTTCTTGTTTTCTCATGACTCGTACCTGGTAGTTATGTCTCTTTAGTCTGCTCTGTTTTTCCAGTATAGAAAGTTTCAATCAGCTTGTCTTGCCTATGTGTTGAAAGATGCTGTCACTTGGGTTTACACAACATAATCTGGGCTGTCAGTGTCCAGGTAGCTACACCCACCTCTTAGGCTAACGAAAATTCAAAAGAGAAGAATCATTAACACTGCGATGCGCCAAAAGCTATGCTCTTTGAAATGTCATAGCAGGATATGTTAAGGATGTATTGGGCAATTCAATTGCAGGTACTGGTTTAGATGCTTCCATTCTGGAGTATATGTGAAATGCTTGCATATCTTTGTTTCTTTGTGTATTATATCTGTGTGTAGTTGTTGCCGACAAAAGAACACATAAAACATGGATAATAAGTGTCTCCAAATATTTTGTAAAATTTAAAAGAACCGCTAAGTGCTGACACTGCTGATTTGGCATGGCAAATAATTACCAATTGAGCTAATGGTTCTGTTCAGTATCTGAGTTATTACTCTAATCCATATTTTAAATTTGTGTGCTAAAGTCGTAGCACCTTTTGTTTCTGTTGAATTGATAGATTGGTCAATGAACGGATCCATGGTAATAATCATATCTGGTTCCACAATTGCATTTGGCCATTTTCGCACTGCCAATCCGCATAAGCTACCAGGTAAGCAATTGCCTTGTTGCTAATTGCGGCCACTGAACCATCTGCTGCTTATTTTTCCTGTATTTCTTGTATTCTTTAGTGTTATACGATTCTTATATTATAGAAGTACTTCGTCCGAGATAATTTTGTCATGTCTAAAGTCTGAATTTGAGTTCATGAGAAGCGAATGAGAGATTTATTTTTATAAACAAATTATACATATCAATTATGATTTTTGAAAAAGAATTCACTGTCTATATTCTAATTTTCCGTGGTTTAATATTATGTTCTGGAAAAGAGAAATGTTAGTTAATTTTGTGGGAGAAAGTTAATATCATGATGCCTGCTTAGTAGGCTAACTAAGTTGCGACGAATTATTTCAAGTTTTTTGTTTAGGAAAAGTAAAAACATGCTGGCTGATTGTTGAATTCAGAGGAACAAAAAGCAATAGATAATCTTAGCGTTGCACTTTTTATTTGCTAGAAAATATGTTTGATCATTCTGAATCCGAAGTGAAGCAAGCAATTTTAGTAAATTTGTTTATTGAAGAAATAACCAAAGTGTTTAGATCAACATCCTCAATGTTTACTGAATGCTTAAATATAGGTAACCCATGAGCATTGTAGGAGTGAGCTTGCAAGTAACCGGTGAACTTTCCTAATATAGTTTGGGCACAAGCAACTTGAAATGGTATGAACACAGTAAACATGATAACCAGGAATTCACATTTTGCTGAATATAGTTTGGGCCCAAGCAACCAATTGTCCGATAGGATACCTGAAAGCATTGGAAACTGCATATTACTTGAACGACCCTTTTTATTTATAGTCTTGTACAACATTGTGTTTACACTTTACAATGTATAACAGTACTACTATTTTTGCATTGTACATACATGCGCTGTTATTTATTGACCCCCATCACTAGGAAGACTGCCATGAGAGGCTTGTCAGTTTTTTGGGCGTCATCTGATGATTTCTGTACTGACTGTCGTTGCGTTGAGTCTTTGATTTCTTCAGTAGTAGCTTGCTTCAATTTCTCAGGATATCATGTATTTTCGTTTATTTATTTATTATCCTTTTTGCAGTTCATTTGATTTCTTAACGAGAGATTGTGTCAGTGCGGCCATTCCTCCGAAGCCATACTAATGCAGAATGGTATATGTACCTATTGTCCTGTCATTACATCTTGATAGGCTATAAAGACTGAAACTTAATCTTAAGATCATAAAGACTGGGGACAAGAGGCGCTCATTCCGTGGCTCTCCCGGGTTGAAACATGGTCGCAAAGATTCTCATAGCATGGATACCATTAGTTTATGTTTCAAGCAACTCCCTGCAGCTGATACTGAGTATGAAGCTAATGGGGCCTGCGTGATGGGTATGACAAAAGCGGCAGTACGAGCGGAACTTGGTCAGAACTTGGTCAGATCCTGAACAGGAGGCAAGCAATCTCCTCTTGTATACAACAAGAGATTGTCGGGAAAGAGAATGAAGTTTTGCCTTAGCTGGACTGTCGGTTTTCTTGCCAAAACAAGCTAAGAGCAAAAGCTATGAGGTTCTGATATCTCTGTAGACTGCTGGCTGATTTTGCTGAGTAGGGTACTTGGATTAGTATCATCATCTGTTGTATGAAAATGGACTACTGGATGATCGATTCGGTTGGTTTTTGTATCCCTGTGGGCATCGGCTCAGTTATCACTGGACATGGAATGGAAAACATTAATTTTCTGATATCTTTCCTTTCTTACTATGGTCTTTAGGCTCATGCTGGACTATGGGCTTGTATTCCTTGTTCAATATGCTACGATCTGCTGCTCTTCTTCTTGGTTCTATGACCCTGCTTAGTTCTATAACCTTATCTGGCAAAGAAGTTCCTTTCCCTTCCTGCATGATCACTGAGTGTTTGCTTCTCTGGTTATAACCTTTAATTTCTAGCAATTTGTAAATGTCCTATGATCATGTGGCTAACACTGTTTCCTGACGGTTTGCTGCATATCCAGCTGAGTGTTTATTAAAGAATTTTTTGGATGGTTTGATTGCAATGAAGGATGCACTGGTAGGCTGCATCTCTAGGTTGTTAATTTTAGTTAAATTATACTGAGCTTTTCTGGTTATTGTCTAATCTGTTACTGTCATTTCTCTATACTTCAAGTAGTGCAACATGCATGCATAGATTTTCTGGTTAATCATCAGGCAAACTGAATGCTCAAATGGTACTAAATTGACCTGCATGTTTCTCTGAAACCAGTCACTGATGCTGTTGCATTTGTCTGACAGTATCATGCATGTTGACATACAGATGAATGCAGTGGACTCATCCCAGTTCAGGGAGGCCCCTGACCTTTTCGAGATAGAGGGCACCAACGGCATGCCGAGGGCGTCAATCGACAAGCTGCCAGTGGTCAGGATCACCGAGGAGTACAACCGGCACGCCGTCTGTGACCTCTCGGGATGCTCAGTCTGCCTCCAGGTCTGAAAACCAAACAACATTATGTATCAAACTTACTGTTCCCTAAAGCATAAATATCTCTGCTTGATTGGACTACAGCTAACTGATCATAGTATCACCAGTTTCACCACATTCGGCTATGTAAACATTCTGAATATTCCTCCTACAAAAAGAAGATTCTGAGTCTTCTTGGACATTCTGCCGTAACCAGCAGAACATCCGTTGTTTTGGGTGATAGATTTATTTTTCAGAACTTTTGGTCATGTTGTCGATTTCAGGATTTCCAGATTGGTGAGAAGGTACGGACTTGCCTGATTGCTGGCACGTGTTCCACGTGCCGTGCATCGATGGCTGGCTGATCAAGCATGGATCGTGCCCACTGTGCAGGTGGAAGCTCTAGATCAGAATCATCATCATGCTCGACGCCAATCGATGAAGAACTTCTCTGTTATTAGAAAGGAGGCTATGATTGCTGCTCTGCATGCTGTGCGCGCGTGCTATGCCTGTGTTGCTTTTTTTTTTTTTGCGATCACCTGTGTTGCTGTTGCTAGGAGTGTTGCTGTTGCTAGGAGGATGACATATCTATAGACGGAACCCTAAATTTATAGAGAGCTTTTTTTGTCTTTTGTCTTTTGCTTTTGATTTTTGATCCCCTTCTCCTGATGGATGTAATATATTACGTACTACTTCCTCCGTTTTTTAATATAAGATGTTTTAGCTAGCTTGTTAGGGAAACGCAACTTGTATTCCCAAGGGCCAAAGGCCACAATATATAGCACATGTACATGTGACAAATATGCAGGAAACCCCTCATACAACGGGGAAACTATACAGGTATACATGGACACATAATATAACTCTAACACCCCCCCCTCAAACTCATGGTGGATCACAACACTGAGTTTGGAGAGATAAAATCCATGATGCGCTCTAGTCTGGGCCTTCGTGAAGAAATCCGCCAACTGCAACTCGGAAGGCACATACTGAAGAGCAATAACCTGATCCTGCACACTAGCGCGTACAAAAGAAGCATCAACACCAATATGCTTGGTAAGCTCGTGCTTCACCGGATCACGCGCAATACTGATAGCACCTGTACTGTCCGACAAGAGGGTAGTAGGTGTTGTAACAGGAACACCAAAATCCTCTAATAACCATCGTAACCAAGTCACCTCAGCCGTCAAAAGAGCCATAGCCCGCAACTCTGCCTCCGCACTCGAACGTGACACTGCAGTCTGTTTCTTCGTCTTCCAGGCAATGAGAGAACCACCAAGAAAAACACAGTAAGCAGAAAGTGAACGGCGATCCGAAGGATCACTAGCCCACGTAGCATCCGAATAGGCCTGGAGCTGTAACGAGCTGGAACGGGGAAAGAAGAGACGGTGTGACATCGTGCCACGAAGATATCGTAGAACACGAAGAAGGTGACTATAGTGAACAGAAGTGGGAGCAGAAACAAACTGACTCAGAATATGGACAGGATAGGAGATATCCGGACGAGTGACAGCAAGATAGACAAGACTCCCAACAAGATGACGATAACGCGTCGGATCAGATAAGGGATCACCATCAGAAGCGCGAAGGTGAACATTGAGCTCCATAGGAGTCTCAACAATATGCTCATCACTAAGAGCAGCACGAGCAAGTAGATCCTGGATATACTTTTCTTGAGAGATAAAGAAACCATCAGAGGTAGAAGAAACCTCAATCCCAAGAAAATAACGAAGAGGACCAAGATCAGACATAAGAAACTGCTCACTAAGACGTGCCTTGACAAAGGCAATATACTCGGGATCATCACCAGTGATGATCATATCATCAACATATAGAAGAAGAAGAGTCCGACCACGAGCAGACAGGTGAACAAACAACGCTGGATCATGAGCACTAGGAGAAAAACCAGCTGCAGTCACCACAGAGGCGAAGCGCTCAAACCAGGCGCGTGGGGCTTGCTTAAGGCCATAGAGAGAACGACGAAGACGACAAACCATGCCATCAGGAACAGAATACCCAGGTGGGGGCTGCATATAAACCTCCTCACGCAGCTCACCATTAAGAAAGGCATTCTTAACATCAAGCTGAGACACAGACCAGTGTCGAACAGAGGCCACAGCGAGAAGTGTGCGAACAGTGGTCATATGGGCCACAGGAGCAAATGTCTCATCATAATCGCGACCATGCTCCTGCTGAAAACCCCGAGCCACAAGACGAGCTTTATAACGCTCAAGAGATCCATCAGAACGAGTCTTAATCTTATAGACCCACTTGCATGTGATGGGACGAACACGGGGAGGAAGAGAAACCAGATCCCATGTGCCAGTGCGCTCAAGGGCAGCAATCTCCTCTGCCATCGCAAGTTGCCATTCAGGATGAACAACAGCATCACGATAAGAGGTCGGCTCAACAACAGCCGAAAAACCATAGCGGTCAGGGGGAGGACAAGGCCGAGCCCGAAGACCATAGGTCGGCTGAGAAGAGGAAGAAGACACACCAGAAGTAGACGGTGCATCAGTGGACTCATCCACAACACGTGGACGACGGGTGTAATGGAACTGAAAAGAGGGACGAGAAGGAATCACCGGAGGTGGAGACGTGGAAGGCGGCGGTGATGGAGGAGGAGAGTCATGCGCCAAGGGAGAAGAAGACGCCGGTGATGTAGGAGAGGATGGAGTCGAATCAACAGTGGGTCGAAGAGGAGTAGGAATACGAGGCACTGAGGGAGGTGTATCGGGAAAGGTGAGAAACGAGATGTCCTCTACCGAAAATGTCGAGGAGGATGGACGCGGGTAGAAAGGACGAGACTCATCAAAGGTCACATCCCGAGAAATCCGCATCCGACGAGCAACAGGATCCCAACACCGATAACCCTTATGCTCATCACTGTATCCAAGAAAAACACACTCAATAGACTGAGCGGTTAATTTGGTGCGTTCACGGGGAGCTAGAAGAACATAACAAACGCAACCAAACAATCTAAGCGCCGAATAATCAGGAGAACGATCCGAAAGACGCTCAAGAGGAATACCACCCTGCAGAGCAGCAGAAGGCTGAATATTGATGAGATAGGTGGAAGTGGAAACAGCCTCAGCCCAAAAGTGAGGCGGAAGAGAGGCGGCAATCATCATCGCACGAGCCGTCTCAAGAAGGTGGCGATGCTTGCGCTCAGCAACGCCGTTCTGGGCATGAGCACCAGGACAAGAGAACTGAGCAAGAGTGCCCTGCTCTACAAGAAAACCTCGCAACATCTTAGAAATGTACTCGCCAGCAGAGTCAGCACGAAACACACGAATAGGCGTAGAGAACTGAGTGTGAACCATGGCAGCGAAACGCTTATATATAGAGAGAACCTCACTGCGAGAAGACATAAAATAAAGCCAAGTGTAGCGAGAGAAATCATCGATAAATATAATATAGTAGCGATGGCCCCCTTGCGAAGCAAAGGGAGCCGGACCCCACACATCGGAATGAACTAAATCAAAAGGACGCTTAGACACTGACTCACTAGTAGGATAAGGCAACTGAATCTGTTTGCCAAGACGACAACCCTGACACTGTAAAGAGACATCTCCTGAGACAGACCCCAGAAGACCTCGACGAACTAACGACGATAGACGTGAGCCACAAAGATGACCAAGTCGATGATGCCACTGCTGGAAGGAGCCGGTAGCAGAAGCGACGAAAGCAGAAGAACTGGCTGTAGTGGTGGCAGCGGAAGGAACACGAAGCCAGTCGACCTCCCAGAGCCCCGGAGAATCACGGAGCCGAGGGCCAGCCCCAACCAGAGCACGCGTGCGGCGATCCTGAACGAACAAGAATCAACATCAAGAATGACGCGACAACCAGAATCAGTAAGCTGGGCAGCAGAAAAAAGATTCATGGTAAGACGAGGAACATGAGAAACGTCAGGGACAGAGAAAGTAGGAGTGGTAAGATTACCACGACCAGCAACCGAAAGAGGAGTACCATCGGCAGTGAGAACATTAATAGGAGAATCTAGTGAGCGAAGAGAGGATAAAGCGGAAGAATCAGAAGACATATGAAAGGAAGCTCCAGAATCCAGAACCCAACGAGATGTACCTGACTGTGTAGATGGTGGTCGCGCAGAGCTGGAAGCATCAGTCACAGAGCCTGCAGTACCTGTCGAAGAACCTGAAGCATCAAGCAGACGCTTAAGCCTCATAATATCCTGCTCAGTGAAGGAGGAATCGGGGCGTGTCGAAGAAGGAGCACGCGGCCGAGTAGAAGAAGTACGCTCCTTGCGCTCCTTGCGCTGCTTCTTCCAGCAATCAGACTCAGCATGACCATCCTTGTCACAATAGCCGCAATGAGGAAGAACACGAGAACGACCATCTCCACCAGAAGGAGTGGGTAGAAGCGGCGGAGCACTGGGACGAGGAAGCACTGGTGCTGTAGACGGCGTAGCAGGAGGTCGAGCAACAAACACTGAGGGAACCGCAAGCAGACCAGCACCACGGAGGCGAGTCTCCTCAGCACGAAGCTCAGAAAGAACAGCCGAAATAGGGACACGGCCACGAGCAAGCAACTGAGCACGGCGGGGCTCAAACTCCTGGCGGAGCCGAGATAAGAACTCATAGACGCGCTGGAACTCCAAGTCAGACCGCACAATCTGGCAACACGGGCAGGTACCACAAACCGCAGTACGGAGAGAGTCAAGCTGACGCCAGATAGCAGAACTCTGCGTGTAGAACTCATCAATAGTGGAGTCGCCCTGCTGAAGTGCATGCTCCTGACGGACCACTGACAGGTAGAGAGCATCGCCAGATGGCTGGTAGCGCTGGCGAAGGTGGGTCCACATCTCAGAGACAGTACCGAGCCCCATAAACTCAGAGGCAAACTGAGGAAGAACACTGGAAGAAAGAACAGCCGCAGCACGAGCATCCTCATCAATCCACTGAGTGTAGGCAACCAAATCATCACGGTAAGCAGTAAGGGAAGCGTCGTACTCCTCGACCTTCTGCTCATAAGCGCGAACCGCAGCAGCATCAGTAACCTTGGCTGCATCCTTATCAGCCTGAGAAGCAGTAGCAGCAAGAACCAGGGGCGTCGGCTGGTAGGAACCACAGCAGAACCGGGCGCGGCGGACAGGGACCTCGCCAGTAAGAACACCCCATAGACGAAGACCACGCATGTGAATGCGCATGAAGCCAGCAAACTCGGTGTAGTTAGCACCATCAAAAATCACCGGGCAGCAAGGGATGGAGACATAGCCTGATGACGAAGACATTGTACCAGTTTTTTTTTTTTTACCGTAGCGATCTGTACTGTAGCGAACTGGTACTGTAGCGATCGGATACTGTAGCGATCTGGTTGGAACCGCTGGAGTCAACGCACGCAGATCAGATCAGATCGATCAGATCAAGAAAGCTAGCCCGACCAGAGCACTCGATCGGGAACCACCGAGAGACAGTGGCCGCTGGAGTCAAGGCAGCGGCTGGAGGACGGTGGCCGGCGGCAGCTGGAGACGGCAGCCGGAGGACGGATGGCCGGCGGCGGCCGGAGGACGGTGGCCGGCGGCGGCCGGCAGAAGATGAGCAGCCACAGCCACGGGAAGAGACAGCGGCGGCCGCAGGGGACAGCGGCGGCGGCCAGGGAACGGCGGCGGGAAGAGGAGCAACCGCGACAGGGGACAGCGGCGGCCGGCGTCCGCAGGGAACAGCGGCAGCGGCTAGGGGACGGCGGCGGCTATGGCAGACGAACGGCCAGAATTTTTCCTTCCGGACAAACGACGAGTTGCGGCGTCTCAGAAAAAGCTAAACCTTTTGCTCTGATACCATGTTAGGGAAACGCAACTTGTATTCCCAGGGGCCAAAGGCCACAATATATAGCACATGTTGACTAGGTGCACACCCAAATAAGTGTACATACATATTAAAACATGTCTACATACATGTTGACACATGTGAATATGGACAAAAGCTAAAACATCTTATATTTATGAACGGAGGGAGTACTACTGAAAACTGAAAAAAGCACTGGACTGGCTTGCGCTGTGTTCTCTGGACTCATGGTGACATGGACTTACTCATCATGTAATGTTATACTATATCATAATATTGTACTCCCTCCGATCGGAAATGGTTAGCACAGATTTGTCTAAATATGGATGTATCTACACACTAAAATACGTCTAGATACATCCGTATTTAGACAAAACTGTGGCAATCATTTCCGATCGGAGGGAGTATAATATCTTGCACGGGCTCCGAATTGCTGATTTATTCAACGAGCAGTATATGGTGAAATTCCTGACGAACGTCAGATTTTGACTCATGGTAAAATTCCCGCGACAGTCATACATAGAGACGACCAAACGACCGAGTTAAAATTCCCCGCGACGGGAAACTGTATACAAAAGTGCACACGTATCTACAGATCACAACAGTGGTATCGTTATACTCCCTCCGTTCCAAATTAGTTGTCTTGGGTTTGTCCAAATACGGATGTATCTAGACACTAAACAAGTATAGATACATCCGTATTTTGACAAACCCAGGTCAAGTAATTTGGAACGGAGGGAGTACATATATACAGTCATACTCACAGACAGACCAACAGAAATACTACAGAGGTATCGTTAAAATCCCCGCGAAGGGAAACTGTAATGGATTATTGAGCAAAACGGGGAAACTGTAAGAAATACTACAATGGTATAAACGGAGGTGAACAGAAGTGGGAACTACAAGTACAAATTATTCAACCAGTATCTCTTTCTGGTAGCCACCAGTGTTACAAGCGCTCGCTGATCACTGATCACGCAATTCAACATGCCTCGTGGGCGCCCCGTTGAGGATCCTGGCAGAATCTTGCAAGATAGTGGCTCCACTCCAGGTGATCTCTTCCCCGTCCGCATGTGCTGGAAGCATCAGATTTTAGTGTCCCCCCAGCTTTTTTTTCCGCAAAAGAAAAAAACAGAACAAACCTGCATGACAACTTCCATACTGTCTTCTATTCCTGTGGTTCTCTAGTCTTTACGGATGGCGTATTTCCATGTGTTCGGTTTCAGCAGCATAGGCTTATCTGCATAGATTAATAATGTGAAAAATTACACTTAGAGAGACATCATTAAAGAAATAACGAATCCAGCTTACAGGAACTTCTAATTTACTCCCATTTTCTGTCGTGCTACTAGTGATCATTATCAAACTAGTACATTTAGTATTCACTAGTAAGTAAATAGAGAAGGTAGTTGCTGCGTACTTACTTCCATAATAATGGGCCTCTATGTATTCCTGCTGGATGCTGCCCAGCCGTTGCTGCAGGCTTGTAGGGAGCGTCTTCATACCAGGGCAGTGTTTAATGAAAAGATGTCGGAGAGACGAGTATGATTGGGGCCCATCTGGTAGGGATGACAGGCTATTGCAGCCCCAAAGCACGAGGCGCTCCAGCGATGGGAGCTCTCCCGAGCGAGATTCCAGAGATGTCAACCCATTGCACCAACGAATGTCTAGTTCCTTGAGGGATGGGGGAAGATGGAGGACCCCTGTTAAGCCATCACACCACCATAATTCTAATTTTTCTAAATGCTCCGCCCCAGCTCTGGGTGATGATGATGACACCTCCGGTATACTAGATGACCCTTGATGAATCGACAATGCTGACTGTCCCTGCTGCACTCTCCTGCCGAAGGTAGACTCAAGCTTACTGCAACTAGAAATGGACATTGTCCTGAGAGATGGAGGGACGTTGAAGACCTCAACCAAGCTTTCGCAAGAACTTATCGTTAGAGACTCTAGACGTGGCAGTAGCTGACTCGTTTGTGATGATGTTGATGGCTCGGCAGGAGCTCGTGCATATCCAGTCAGATTGCCGCATTCGCCAATCCAAAGCTTCCTCAAGGATACCAATCCTTGGAACTCCTTTTCCGGCCAGTGGACGAGCGCATCAGAGCTATAAATTGACAAATCTTGAAGGTGGACAAAACATGCACACAGCTCTGCTACACCTGACTTAAAACGTCCTAACGCCAAAACTGACAGAGGAAAATCACGATCATTCCATTTTACCTTGCCATCCACAAGTTCCCTCAAACCATGCTCAGCCGCTGCCCAGGTTGTTTCTGCACTGTCATCAATGCTAGTCAGTTCCAGATTGGTCAATGAAGTCATATGTCTAGCTACCCACGGGAACAACTCTGCCTCACGTCCTTCCATCTCCAATACACTGAGCTTTGGTGACTTAGCTGTAGTTGTCAACTGTGGACATCTGTGAATACGAACGTCCTGGAGGTCAGGGAAGGTTGGATGTCCTGGCAATGTTGTTAACTTCTCGCAGTGACTAATAAACAACATCTCAAGCCGAGGAAACATCACCTCTTCTCCATGCATCTCATCACTATATATTTCCCACCAGCGGCGGAGCCTGGACGGCAGGACGCCCCGGGCCACTTTCAGAGCACTATAGCTACAGGGCGGCGCTGTAGCTACAGTCAAGCCTGCGCGCTGCTCTCGCGCCCCGGGCCACGGCCCTTGTTGCCCGGGGCCTGTCTCCGCCCCTTCCCACCATCTCTCCAAGCATACAAGATCTTCCAGCTTAAGCTTCTTCAGATTTGGAAATGCCAAGGATGTACCACTGTGACGGTTGAACAACCATTGCAATTTTGAACAGTTGAAAAGATGGATCTCAACAATGTTTTGCACCATAGCCATCCACGCTGGAAATGTGGTGGCTCCATAGGAGTGTATCCTTATAGCATGCAACCCATCATGAGGTTTGAGTTTCTCAAGCATTTTTTCATGATCCTCGCAACTAGTTTCCTCGACAACATTAACCGATCCAACGGTCCATTTTAATGTCAGCTCTGCTAGTTCCTTCTTCTGCACGAGGTTTGCCGCTTCTGCATCTTCTTTGGTCACGTTCTCCAGATGACATAACTCTAGTTGACCACCAAGGTTTAAATTCTCGAGCTCCCCAACATTACTGCAATTACAGCCACTACCTGCTACAAAACATGTAAGTGTCTGTAGGGATGTGAGTTTTCCGAGGTCTCTAGGCATGCTCTTCAACTTTGGACAACCATGAGTGTAAAGGTGACGGAGGGCAGTCATATACTTCATTTCTCTTGGAAGTCCATGAAGATATGAGCAGCCAGAGAGGTTCAGTGTTTGCAGGTTGTATAGAATGCTCATATCTCCAGGAAGTGCTTTGATACGACTTCTTGAGAGATCTAGATACCTCAGGTGATGTAGTTGCTTTGGTTTGAGCGGAAATGATCTTCTCTTTGAACAAAGCTGCAATGCTTGCAAAGAGCTGTATTTGGATAGATGCTTCAGTGAATTGTTCATATCGCTATCACACAGAAGTGTATGGATAGCTGGAGAGCCTTTCTCCAGAGAAATATTCAATATTCTTTCTGGTCTCTGGCATGATAGAAATAAATGCCGAGCTGTGTTTGGGAGCCACTCATTCTGATTTGGTTCCTCAGTTGCGACAACAGATTTAATCTTGCTTGGTTCCTCGGTTGCCAAGGCACATTCCTTTTCCAGTACGGACAATGCAACATCATGCATAAGATCATGGATTTTACATGTAGTTCTGGAATAACACGCCCCTCTGTATTGAATTTCATAGATTGTGGCTTGGACTTGTTTCACATCCTGAAAGAATGACTTTGAGGCTAGCTCATTGAAAATCCGTTTTCCAATGGTTTCAAGACGAACTTGCCTTCCCTGGATGAAGCCATGTGCAATCCATAGTTGGATCAACTTGTCCACATCAATCTCGTGGTCTTTGGGAAATATGGCACAAAATGCAAAGCATTGCTTCATATGTGACGGCAAATCGTTGTAACTGAGCTTGAGTATTGGTAGGATTCCAATCTCCTCCGTGCAAATGTTGCTCCTGCTTGATACTTCCTTCCATTCTTCCTCACTGGTCTTGGTATGCAGTATAGAGCCCAGTGCTGTTGCAGCTAAAGGAGAGCCAGCACATCTCTTCACAATCTCATCAACCATTGTCACCAACACGGCGGGCCTGTCCTCTTCCCTCTGAAAAGAGCCGAATGCTCTTGTCTCGAGAATTTCCTTTATGAATTTATCTTCCAAAGCTGTGAGATTATAAGCTTTAACAGTTCCCATTATTTCAGCCACTCCTTCATCACGGGTTGTTGTCAAGACAGAACTACCCATGGCACCATGTTGAAGTCGGGCCTTGAGTTGTTCCCACATATGAACTTGTCGTTTCCAGACATCATCCAACACAAGGAGGTACCTTTGCCCGCTCACTAAATCCTGAAGGACATCGAGTGGTGTCTTCTTCTTGGAAGAAGCTGCACGTGTACCATCATCTTTCTTCTTGGGAGCTGCTTCAACTATACTTTTAGCCACAGAATCCACATCAAAGCCGTCAGAGATACACACCCATAGCAGCAAATCAAAATGCTTCTGAATTGCAGGTTCATTGTAAACAAGCTGTGCTAGTGTGGTCTTGCCCAGACCCCCCATTCCAACGATAGGAACAACTGCGAGATTTGTATTGTTAGCTTGACCAAGTAGTATATCAACAATATTCTTATTATCTTTGGCTCTGGATCTGCTGGTGATTTTCTTTGGATCGAAGATATCATGATCCGTCTGCCGCAACTGGGTGGATAATAGTGGTTGTTGTTCATATTTGAAGTGAAAGGCATTCATTTCAGCCACAAGGACCTCTATGGCTTGCACAATCTTGCAGAGCTTTCTTCCCATCCTTTTACGGAATACAAAACGATTGTGAGTGGGAAAGAGTTTTACCACACCAAAGCCAAGCTCCTTGTAGTGTCCCTCCTTTTTGGCCTTACGACGAAGCGCCTCATACTTGAACTCATCAAAGACTTCATTCGCCTGGTAAGCCACTGCCTTGACTTCCTCGAGCCAGGCCGTTACTCCTTCTCTATGGGCTGCAGTCTGCTCGGCGTCGGTGATGATGTCCAGGATGGCAGGCAGTTTGCGCTTGAGGATCTTGTGCTCCTCCTCCATGCCTGCCATCACCTTGTACTGGTCGAGAAGGTAGCTGGAGGCCTTCTCCTTCACAATGGACAGCAGTGGTCCGACCACCATGGTTGCCACCAGCTCCGCCATTGATACGCGAAGGGAAGGACTCGCAAGAACACAGAGGGGCACAGGTGTGGTGCAAAGATGGAGAAGAAAATGGTCTGAGCAAGACGGAAGCAAATGACGTGCTTGGTTGCTTGCCTGTGAGGAAAGTGGAAAGCACAAAATGCAGTAGTATTGCTTGCCTGTGAGGAAAGTAGAAAGCACAAAATGCTAGTATTGCTTGCTTTCAGGGAGAGGTATATGTTCCATTGATTGATTGCATCCACTGCCACGACAAAGAAAGGCACGGCAAGGGAGGCAGCATCAGGCTGTTCGAATCTGTGTGCATGTCAGAAGAACACGAATAAAGCTGCGAGCGCAACCCTGTTAACTCTGCCATCGCCGTAGTCGCGCATCGATTACAAAAATGTAGAAACTACGGTTGGACATTTATGTTTTTTTTTTCACGCGAACCCAACAGGGGATCGAATTTCATTATCAGAGGATAACGAAATACAGACGTAGCCAAGCATCCAGTGCAAAGATAAAAGAGAGCAACAAGTCTGAAATTTTGTAGAGCCTAGAAACAAAAGCAACCCCACCGCCTACTGCTAATGGGGGCAGAAACGATAAGGAACCAGCGGTAACAAACAAGCAGCCACCAAACATAATGGGATTTTTATCCTACAAAAGCTGAGCAACCATCTGAACCAACTCCAGCATGAATCGAGGAAAGCCATCACCAGCTTCGTGCAGAGTACCCAGTCGCAGAGACAATCAGAATCAGGAAAGCCTCAGTTGCTCATATCTATTTTTCTTTTTCAGTTTCAGCTGCAGCTCGATCTCGAGACAGCATCTTGTTCTTGCGAGCCATCATCATCAGCTTGAGGGTTTGTCAGAAGCAAGGTGGTAGTGTTTGAGAAGCCACCAGCAGACAGCATCTTGTTTGAGAAGCCACCAGCCAGCAGCGCCGGCCCTGAGCATGTGCGGCCTGTGCGGCCGCACAGGGCCCCCCACTCCTTAGGGCCCATCCAGATTGGTCTATCCTCTAAACAGCATGTTAGATTAGGAAAAAATGTAACGAGTCAGCCCAATTAGTAGCAGCTGGTTAGGGCCCTGTACTCGCGTAGCGGCTAAGAAGAAAAAGGCCAAAGCCTTGTACGTTCGACGCTCAGCTCGATTGTGTATGTAAGCAATTGTTGGCATGTAGGGCCCTTTTTTCTGTCTTGCACCGGGGCCCACAAATGCCAGGACCTGCCCAGTGTTTCATAAAGACACAAGAATAATGAATTAGTTCAGCAGGGGATTTGATTAGCTTTCCTTCAAAACAGGTCCTGTTGCGAAGTTTCCAAATTGCCCAGCATATGGAAGCGATGCCAGCAATTTGGACGTTTCGGCTCACTGGCAGGAAACGGGGGAACCACTAGAAAAATTGGGAAAAAGACCCAGGTCGATTCGGAGCACCAATTGCCGCAGCAACAATTGACCAAACATATTTTGCAGCTGAGCAGGTAAAGAACATGTGCAAGATATTCTCCTCTTCGCAGCAAAACTGACATTTGGTATTACCTACCCAGCCCCTCTTACTCATGTTATCTTTCGAGGCAATCGCGTTATGCCAAATTAGCGAAAGCCAGATCTTGATTTTCAAGGGTATCTTCGCTTTCCAAAGATGTTTGAATGATCTGTCGACATACTTTTTTTTCAAGACTATTATCACATACTTTTTCTTGTCCGAATGATTTGTACTCAACAATAGGATGTAACAAAACAAATGGTTGAAACTGGCTATATATAGAGAGAAGCGGCCGTGGCACACCACGTCATCGATCTGCACCTCCTCCCTCTAAACTAAAACCAATAAGACCAAAGCACACCGATCGTGTTCCACGTGCCATGCATCGACTGCTGGCTAATCAAGCACGGATCGTGCCCGGAGCTCTAGATCATGATCATCCTTGACGACAATGGATGAGGAACTTCTCTCCGCTATTAAAAAGGAGGTTGTGTACTTGCTGCTTTGCATGTTGTGTGTGCGCGCTATGCATATGTTGCTGTTGCTAGGAGGCTGACATATCTTGCAAGTTGTTTGCAAGTTTTCGAGAATAGTTGTCCAATGAGGGCCTGCGCATAAACATGGAAAATAGAAGCACTGTGGTCTGTCCCATGTGCCTAAGCAACGCATGAGTATTTTTTTCTTTCGAGAATAAGCAACGCATGAGTATAATCCAACCGGCACCAGCATATTCTTGCAAAAAAAACAAAAGACTCTGCACCGCCTCCTTTCTTGGATAATGAAGCCATGTGCATTATTCATAAGTTGCTAAAACTCTTCACATAATTGTGCTTTAAAATACTTTACAATCATCCAGCACATATCTTGACAAGGTAATTATAAATCTCAAATGATTTTATCATGCATGTCTGTAATTCTTCATCTATAATATCTATTCATTTAAACATTGTGAAAACATTGGAGTTGGAGATGACTAATAATTTTTCGAGGGAAAGGAGCCCCAGAGGGGTTCCCAATTTCATTCAAGAAATTGGACATCGTCCATAACAGGATCCAGTACAAGTTTTGCCTTCTACCTCTACTAAGGGAAGACGCAGGGCAAACTCCCACGCACTTCCAAAATATGCAACTTCGAAAAACGAAAATTATTACAGATCAAGAGTAAAAGATCTTGCACATTGAATAAACAGTATAGTAAATTTCGGTCAACCAAGGATTACATTGAAGAAGGGGCTAAATCCTCTAGCTGCGGGCTTTTTGTCGGGTGGCAGGCAACGGCCCAAACCCACAGCAAAACTTCTGGAACTCCTCGTTTGTGATGGGCAAACCCTATATGCCGCCTGTTTGCGCCCCATAAGTCGAGCGCCGCCTGAAGCTTCCCTCGCGAAGCGTTTTTCGGGCCGGCCCACTTTCCGCCTGTGCCTACTGCTTCTTCCTTCTTCTTCTTTCTTCCCTCCCCACCGCGGATCGATGGGGATCGACCTGAACGCCGTGGAGGAGGAGGCGGCGGCGGTGAGCGGGGAGCTCTGGCACGCGTGCGTCGGGGCGGGACTGGTGCTGCCGCGGCGCGGGAGCAGGGTCGTGTACCTGCCCCAGGCGCACCTCGCCGCGGGTTCCGGTGGTGGGAGGCGCCGCTGCCGGCCGGGGCGGGGCATGTTCCCGTGCCACCGCACGTCCTCTGCCGCGTCGTCGGTGTCGAACTTTGCGTGAGTTCGGCCGGCTTGCTGGCGTCTGGTTATTCGTTCTGCTTCTCTGTTCCTCGAGCGATGTTCTGAAAATGGGGTTTGCTGATGATGCGCAGGCGGATATGGCGACGGACGAGGTGTACGCGCGGCTCGCCCTGGTGGCGGAGGCCGAGGTGAGTGCTGCGGATACTGCCTTCAGGTGGCTCTGTGCGTTGTTCGGCGTTGGTGTGCACGCGGTGTGTGTTGCTCCCATTTTCCATTTGGGGATTTTGTTTGGCCGGCTGTTCATGGAGACTGTTCCATCACCTCGCTTGTCTTTCCCTGCTCCATTTGCATTTCATTCGCGTAGCCTACAGAGTAGAGACCTTTAGTATGATTTTCACAATGAGAGCCTGCTGGAAGATGACTATCATATCGCATCATTGTTTTTTGTTCAAAATGTGCGTGAATGGTTGGCTTTTGCAGCATAACAGTTCACTTTGGTATCAGTTACTATGCCATGCTATTTTCAATTTGGTGCGTGATGGAGAAAAGAAGCCCCGAATGCCGCATATGTTCTGCAAGACGCTCACTGCCTCTGATACAACCACCCATGGAGGTTTCTCTGTTCCTCGCCGGGCTACTGAGGACTGTTTCCCACCTCTGGTGAGGCACTTGGAAAGATAATTTCAGTATAATCTGCAAAATCGTATAGTCACTTGTATTACTGATCTGACCACTTCCAGGTGTTCAAATCTTTGTAGGACTACAAGCAGGTCAGGCCTTCTCAAGAGCTTGTAGCAAAGGACTTGCATGGCACACAATGGAGTTTTCGCCATATCTATAGAGGTGTGGAAGACGTCATGTTTACTTGTAGATTTTTGTTGTAGCCGCTGGAACATTCATATACCTTCATGCTTCCAATGGAAAAAATAAAATAATAACTCGTATGCTTGATGTATGTACTTGATAAAGTGCAACTTAAGATTATCAAATCTGGTTAGAAAAAATGTTAGTTTGATTATTGTGTTTGTATTGGAATTCAAGTCATTAGATGAGTAAGGTGGGAAATACAATTTTGTAAAAGAGGTATCAAAAAGTTTCTGTTAGTACTTGGTACTATGAAAATGTGTATATGTCTCCTTTTTCGCTTGCTAACTTACGCTCTTTCTTGTCATTGCCGTCGTTGTACACATGTTAAAGCGGCTTATATATGAGATGAGTTCAATTTTGTAAACCTGGCTTTGGTCGTGTTGTATCTGAGATTTTGGTGTGATGAGGTTTTCCTTTGGGTTTGAGGATTTTTGGTTAACTACTTATTACATGCCCATAATTCTTAGACATCTGTGTGAATCAGTGTGTGAGATTTAAGTGTTTAACGTCATCTTCAGTAACTCGCTACTCATTTTACTAGCAGCACTCCCTATGTTGACATGCATTGGATCACCTTTTCTTAACTTTTGATGTGCAATTGTGATGTGTGGTAAATACATTCTTGAATTCCAGGACAACCTTGTAGGCATCTTTTAACAACTGGATTTTTATGTTTCTTTTTTCTTTTCTGTTTCCTTTTTCTGTTTTTGTTTTTTCATTTTCAGTTTTTGTTTTATCATTTTCGTTTTCTTTGTTTCCCTTTTCTTTTTCGTTTTCTTTTCTGTTTCTCTTTATTCGTTTTTTCTTTTTTCTTTTTTCATTTTCAGTTTTCGTTTTCTTTTTTCGCTTTTTTCGTTTTCGTTTTTTTTTCTGATTTTTCTTTTTTGTTTCTTTTCTTTATTTTCTTTTTTCTTTTTCTTTTTCTGTTTTTGTTTTTCGTTTTTTATTTTAAAAATGGTTCCGAATTTAATATGGTTCCGAATTAAAATGGTTCCAAATTTAAAAATGATTCCCAATTTTAAAATTGTTCATTTCTAAAGATAGTTCCAACATAAAAATGGTTCTATTTTGAAAATGGTTTCAAATTTTAAAATGGTTCCATTTTGAAAATAGTTTCATTTGTAAAAATGGTTCGAATTTAAAATGGTTCCAAATAAAAAATGGTTCCAAATTTGAAAATGGTTCCATTTTGAGAATGGTTCCAAATTTGAAAATGGTTCCATTTTGATAATTGTTCCAAATTAAAAATGGTTCCACTTTGAAAATGGTTCCAAATTTAAAAATGGTTCCATTTTGAAAATGGTTTCCAATTTAAAAATGGTTGCGAATTTAAAATGGTTCCAAATTTAAAATGGTTCCAAATTTCAAAATTGACCGTATTTCAAAATGGTTCCATTTTTGAAAATTGTTCCAATTTTAAAATAGTTCCAAATTTAAAATGGTTCCAATTTAAAAATGGTGCCGAATTTAAAGTGGTTCCAAATTAAAAATGGTTCCAAATTTGAAAATTGTTCATTTTCAAAAACGGTTGCAAATTTAAAATGGTTCCGAATTTACAATGGTTTCAAATTTAAAAATGGTTCCATTTTGAAAATGGTTCCAAATTATAAAAATTGTTCATTTTTTAAAATTATTCCTTTTAAAAATGGTTCCAAATTAAAAAAAAATTCCAAATTTAAAAATGGTTCCACTTTGAAAATGGTTCCCAATTCGAAAATAGTTCATTTTTGAAAATGGTTCCATTTTGAAAATGGTTCCAAATTTAAAATGGTTCCAAATTTAAAAATGGTTCCAAATTAAAAATGGTTCTAAATTTGAAATTCGTTCATTTTAAAAAATGGTTCCATTTTGAAAATGGTTCCGAATTTAAAATTGTTCCAAATTTGATAATTGTTTAATTTTTAAAATTGTTTCAAATTTAAAAATGGTTCCAAATTTTAAATGGTTTCCATTTTTTTAAATGATGCCATTTTCAAATTTGGAACCATTTTGGTTTTCGTTTTTATTTTTTTATAAATGTTCATCTTTTTAAAATTTTCAGATTAGAAAAGTATTCATGTTTTATAAATAGGGCCAAAAAAAGCAGCAATTTTTTTAAAAAATGGTTCCAAATTTAAAAATGGTTCCATTTTGAAAATGGTTCCAAATTTAAAAATGGTTCTGAATTTAAAATGGTTGCAAATTTGAAAATTGATCATTTTTTAAAATTGTTCCATTTTAAAATTCGTTCCATTTTGAAATTGGTTCCAAATTTAAAAATGGTTCCATTTTGAAAATGGTTACAAATTAAAAATGGTTCCAAATTTGAAAATTGTTCATTTTTGAAAATGGTTCCATTTTGAAATTGGTTCCAAATTTAAAAACTTTTTCGATTTTAAAATGCTTCCAAATTAAAAACTTGTTCATTTTTAAAATGGTTCCAAATATAAAAATGGTTCCGAATTTAAAATGGTTCCTAATTTAAAATGGTTTCAAATTTTCGTTTTCTTTTTTGTTTTTGTTTTTTTGTTTTTTCAGTTTTTGAAAATGGTTTCATTTTTTAAATGGTTCCGAATTTAAAATGGTTCCAAATTAAAAATGGTTCCAAATTTTGAAAAATGGTTCCATTTTGAAAATGGTTCTATTTTGAAAATGGTTCCCAATTAAAAAATGGTTCCATTTTTGAAAATGGTTCCATTTTTTAAATTGTTTCCGAATTTAAAATGGTTCCAAATTAAAAATGGTTCCAAATTTGAAATTTGTTCATTTTTGAAAATGGTTCCATTTGTAAATGGTTCCAAATTTAAAAATGGTTCCATTTTGAAAATTAAAAAGAGTTCCAAATTTGAAAATCGTTCATTTCTCAAAATGGTTTTATTTTGAAAATGGTTCTAAATTTAAAAATGGTTCAATTTTAAAAATTGTTCCAAATCTAAAAATGGTTCCAAATTTGAAAATTGTTCATTTTTGAAAATGGTTCCATTTTCAAAAATTAAACAATTTAAAAAACAATGAAAAAGAAAAAAAAGAAAAAAAAGGAAAAAATCCATGATTCACTGAGTTCTTCTTTCAATTCTGGAACTAATTCTGGAACTCCAAACTCAGATTGTTCTTTCATTGTAGGGTACTATTGATCAATTCAGGATTTCATGGAGGAGGAATTAGAAGACATTCAAAAGAATGCAACAACTTCATGAATCAGTTCAGGATTTTTCAAGAAGGATCTACAATTACATGAATTGGTCTTTTTTTTAACTGAACTTCTATCTCGTGATACATGTACTGGCACTGATTTTTAAATTTTGGAAGCTACATCCATAATTATTCAGCAGATTTTTGTTCTTCGTTATTATTATTTTTTCTTCGTCCTATTTTTTTGTTCCAAAAAAGAGCACACTTAGTTTTATACGAACCAGTCAGAGCGAACGAGTCAGCAAATATTCGACAAAAACAGAGCGACGCAGTACGAAACAGTGCGAAGCAGAACGAGTCAGCAGCGAATGAAGAAGTTAACGTGACGAAGACATCGAGCTCAACGAACGGACGAGTCAGCAGCGAAACGAAACAGTAGAAGAAGGCACGAATCCACGAAACGTACGCGCGAGAAGAATGGGCCGGCCCACGAACAAAACTCTTCAGGCGTCGCGTCCCGCTAACGAGCGGAGCAAAGGAGCTCCCTTTGTGATGTCGCTAAACTCGTTGATGCCTTGCATGTACCTGTGGAGCTGTCGGTGGTGCCGTGCTCGGCCTTCCACTTGGTGAAGATCCGCCGCGTTTCCTCGTCGCTCCTCTCCCTCTCCCAGCTTTCCGATGTGTTGCTCGTGGCCGCCGTCGCCGCCGCCATCGACACCAGCAGGAGGAGGAGCAGCAGCGTTGCCGCCGCCATGATCCTCGTCATCACGAGCGAGGGGAGTCGATGGTTAGGACGCTCGATCCATCTGTCGTGCTCGTGGTGTTCCGCTCGCTCGATTATGGAGTAGTTTTGGTCTGTGTTGTATATTTAAAGACTGAGAGAAGGGACATAGACCGAGACGTACACGAATCGCATGCAGATCAAGCTCTTATCAGACACGGTCATGTCGATGTCTTTAGGTAAGAGTGGTTGTTATGTACGATGCGTGCCCAACATGGATTTCTCACATGTAAGTTGGCCCCCAAAAGACTATCTGTACCATCCAGTTTCTATTGGAGATTCGTGCGAGTCAACAGGTCAAAAGTCTAGGATATTTTCAGTTTAGCCCCTGTAAAAGAGTAGATTCAACCAGTAGTCCGCCGCCGCTATATATACCACCAAAACCCGAACCCTAACCCAGTTTCCCCCAGCCCCCGCGCGCCGCCTCCTCCTGTAGCTTCGTCGCCCCCCTGCCGCCCACCTCGCACGGCCTGCCGCATCCGTTGCTCTGGCCGCCGGATCCGTGCGTCGCGGCCCCGACGAGCTCACTTCCCGGTGAGGACGCGGCCGCGCGAGCTCTTCACTTCCTGGTGAGGAGGCGCCTTGGATGGAGGGCGTGACGGCGTCGGCGCCTTGGAGCGGAGGGCGCGACGGCGCCGGAGAGAGCGACGAAGCCATGGAGGAAGGCCGCGTCGGCAAAGGACGCGGGCGGAGGTCGAGCTCGGCTGGGCAAGCGGGGCATCCCCTCTAACCCGAGCCTCCTGCCTCCCGTGGTGGATCTCTGTCCAGTCCGGAGGTGCGCCGCCTCCTCCCGCGCTCCAAGGCGACGGAGGCGTCCCCGCACTTTGGCCGTGCGTGTGGCCGGAAGGAAGGGAGGCGCCGCGCTCCGAGATCCACTATCGTAGGTGGTCAACTACGATTCCGCGCTCTGCACCTGCTGGAGGTCGAGCTCCCGACCATGTGCGGCCGCGCTCACCTGCGTGTGGCCGTACTGAAGGCTAGAGCTGCAGATCTACGCGAAGATCGGCTCGGTTTCACCGCTGCCCTTCCTCCACGGCCTCCGCCTCCCGGTATCCTGCAGACCTGTACCAACCGGAGCAAGGTGGCCAGCTCCAGCGCCGCCTTCCTTCAAAGCAGGGCAGCCATGCGGGACGTGGGCAGGGAGGCAACGAATCTGGGATCCAAAGCTGGCAGGAGGCCCCTGGATCTCAGCCGTCCCTGCCTCTCGTTCCTCTAAGCTGCTTGCTTTTTTTTTCTTGCACTGCCCTGATCCGTTTCCCTTTCTTTGTTCTTCCCTTTTCTCTTTACCTTTCGTTTTAATTTAGTTTTTTTCATCCATTTCAAATGTGCATCTTGATTGGATCTGGATTACATAGATACCTCTCCTCTCTTGTTTATCTTTTTCAGTCTATTTTAGTTGATTTTTCTGTGATTATTAGGATATAATTTACTTACGAAGCAGAGCATTCTTTTGGCTTTTTACCATGATTCGAATTTATTGGCAATTCAAATTTATTTGTGATTTTCGTGTATTGACCTATGATGAAACAGAGATTATTTTCGCGATTTTTTTCCTGGCTTTAGATCTTGATTTAATCTTGGCAGGAGGACCCAAATGATCATCCACTGCCGTATCTTGGCAGGGATGGACTGGATCTTCGTATGATGGCTTCCATCTGATTCGGGCCCTCCTTTTATTTGTTTTTATTCCATGTTTCTGTTTGGAATTTTTGTTTGATATCTGATTACTGTTGATTCAATCGTGAAACTGGTGTGATTCTTTGAATTTTGTATGAATGTTTGTCAAATCATGCACTGAAATCCAATGATTTTGTCTCTTCTAATGTTTCCCTTTTTTTCTTTTTTTCCTGTGATGATTGGATCTTATTCCACTTAAGATTCATGGATGTGTCTTGGAATTTTTTGTAGATATTGATTACAGCGGTTGTGACGAACTTGTGTGGATTTGTGAAAATGCTTCTTTATATTGTGAAATATATATTGCAGATCCTGTAAGATTGGTGGCATAAATTATATGAAGTTGTGACGAACTTGTGTGGATGTTGAAAAGCCCTCAATCAATTGTGAATCAATAATTTTCTGTGTGAATCAGTGAATGAGTATTTGTTTGAAACTTTGTTGGTGCAATTGTATGAATCCGTGCCACCAGGACCTTGGTTCTCGAATTTATCTCTTACGAAACCTTCAAAGAACACAGCAGAAGATGTCATCTTTCGTTGCTCGACCAACAGTTTAACTGTTGGGAATCATTTCAAGAATAAAGATCCAGTGTAATTTTTTATGTTCTAGAATTATTAATCATGTTTCTTATATTTTTTGTTATAATTCTGTGTGCCAGTTTGGAGAATCTATATCTCGTGGATTTTTATTCTGAAATGTTGGGAACAAAATTTTAAGAATTATATTTTTTGTGATATTCTTTTTTATTTCCTGTCTACTTGAAGAATTATGAACCGACGTGAAAAACGATAGTAAAATGCTGAACGGATGTAAAAATTCTGTGAATCGATTGTTGAACTAAAATTTCTGTGAAAAGATCTTTATGATTATAGTGAAAATTCTGTGAAAAAAGTTGAATATTATTGAAAAATATTCAGAATTTGAATCAATTGTGGAACTATAAATCTGTGAAAAGATCTTTATGATTATAGTGAAAATTCTGTGAAAAAAGTTAAATATTATTGAAAAAATTCAGAATTTGAATCAATTGTGGAAATAAAATTTCTGTGAAAAAGATTTTTTATGATTAAATTGAAATTTTTTGTGAAAAAGTTGAATATTATTGAAAATATTCAGAATGTTCATTCGGTTGAAAGAAGTTTCACACGCATTTTGCAGATTTCAAGGCATTGAACGGTGCAGATAGTCCTTTGGGGCCAACTTACATGTGGAGTTGTCCAACCGGATGCGTGCCTCCTGCATGTGCAGACAACCGAATCCAGTTATTTAAAACTTGTACTACGTATCCGAACCACCCATGCACGATGCATGGATTTGACATCACATAGCAAAACAGTTTCTTCCTCGATCGGGACATTCCCCGTTCGCCCGACGATCACTCGATTAATTAGCTATCTCCCTCGATCGGGACATTCGCCATTCGTCGGCGTGTACATGTACGAGTCCAGACAACCATACGCGGTGATGCAAACTGCTACAGACACTGCAACAATTCCAACATGCATGTGTACTAACTAAAAAGAATACTAGGACGACGGTCCTAACCAGTAGTCTATCCGTCCCAAAATATAAGTCGCGTTACTTTTGTGCTGGTTTTTGGTGGTTGATTTTGACCATTAATATATGCTAAATTATATGAATTAGAACATATTCACCCTCTCAGCCTCCCACGGCTGGTCACTTCTCGAGCTATCACGCCACCTACCCCTGGCATCAACGCTATCCCCATCCCGCCCATAACACCGTCTAGTTGGAGGGGAGAGAAATTAGACGATGGAACCATATACATATATAAGATCGGGAAAATTTCTAACCCTGGTCTATGTTTATAAGGCGCACGTGTATATTTAGATCTCAACTTAACAATTAAACATGTGTTATATTTTGGGACGGTGTAGTTGAAAGAAGTTTCTAATGGTATACTTTTCTAGCATATTACTATTGTGTTGTTGGTCACGTTGGCGCACGAAGAAACACAATTCTCAAAGTAAACCATTCGTCCAAAGACAATATTTGTAAAACCATTTTTCTTTTAGTCCTTCTGTTCTTATAGGCCAATTTAGCGAAAAGTGTGTTTGGCTCCTGAGTTCTAGTTCTCTTTCCATTAAAAAAAATTAAAAAGTTATATTTACATGTTACAAAAAAATCTGGACATAGCCAATGATATACCCTACAAGTCTGGAAAATCGCGATGTAAAATTATTTGTATTATGGGCTACACAAAAATGAAAAATCTGATAAATTTAGAGATTTGAAAATAATATGCATACTTAGAACCTCACTTTTATCATTTTTGTGTAGCCCATAATACAAGTATTTCAAATTGATTTTTTGCACGCATCATTGGTTACATCTAGTTTTGTTAGAACTTTTTTGAAACTCGTAAAATATGATTTTCGATTTAAAAAAATAGTAGGATCATTGGATCTCGGGAGACAAAAATCTCCTCTTGGTTTATGCATTGACATGGACCCCAACATACACGTTTCCAATATCCATATTTGACCATACTATTTTTAGGCATATGTTAGTAAAATAATGAAATTCGGAAATACCTATGATAGAAATCTAACGATTTTTTTATATTAAATATAAATAATAATCCTGTCCTTCATATACTAATTGTGGTAGTAATATTTTTGTAAAATAATTAAATCACTAATGTGAAATGTCATCTATGTCAACTAAATTGATGGAATAGGTAATTACATATCCATGGAGTATGTGAAAATTGAGAATGTGTTGTCAAAGAAAAAACATGTAAGGGCAAGAGATCGGGAGGACAGAAAAACATCATAAAATTGGTAACTACTGAGAGAATGAAGTCCGAGTGGAATTTATCTCCTCGGAAAAAGAAAATAAGCTAAGAACATAAAAGAGGACGACACACTCGGTTAAAAGCTAATATAAATGATGTTTGAAACTATAAACGTCTCCGGTCAAAACATTGTCCATCGTGCGTGTAATAGAAAACCAAGGACAATTTACAAGCAGAGGCCCCAAAGGAGTGAGAATGTACTATGTTTTTGCGTTCCGGTGAGAATGTATATTTATTTATACATTCCTGTAGTCACCCGTTATGATAAATCAGTAAGTTCCTGTGAGTGATGAACAGCAACACATCCGCTGACTACCAAGTTTCACGCCAAAGCATCCCGGCCTAATTGAGCCTGACGCAAAGATTTTAATCTCCTCACCGGCGTGATGACTTCAGACATGAGACTGATATTCTTTCTGAACGAATCTGTGTATGTGTGTCTTATGCAGCCGTGCTGTTCCAGGTGGGCTGATCGGCCTGGCCACCGAGGGCGACCTCTTACGCGGCACGGGCATCAGCGCCATTGTCGACGCGCTCGTCTCCATCGTGGTTGTTGACTCCTCCTTTCGTCTCTGCCTCTCCCGCCGGTCCGGGATCTGGAGCATCCTCTACGTGGTAAACACATACCCTCTGATGGCAGCAAATGGCTAGGGGCAGGACAGCTAACTAGCAACTGACACCCTTGTTTATTTGTGCACATGCTTCGCTGGACATACTGATGAATGCAGTGGACTCAGGCCCCTGAGCTTTTCGAGATCGAGGGCGCCCACCGACAAGCTGGCCATGGTCAGGCTCGCCAAGAAGTACTGCTGGAACGCTGTCGGTGACGCTCAGTCTGCCTCCAGGACTGAAAACCAGCACATCTCTGAAACCCCCCCTGTATACCTAGATCATAAACCTCTCCGCTTAAATGGTCTTCTGTCAATTGGCCACCGTGTCATTGCATTATGTAACGTAAACGTGCTGAATTTCTGATCATTATGTTGTAATCTGTAGCTTATTGTTTCTTTGTCTGCTCAGACTTGTAGTCCAAGAGCAACAGCTCTCTTAACTCGGAATGTTTACAGACAAGCATACCTGGCAAGTGGTTCGGGACGACCCAATGTATACCAAAGTACCTAGCCTCACTTCAGAACAGTATATTCCATCAGAACAGTATGAAGAGAATTAAACAACAGCTTCACATATACATGATTGGACAAGTAAAAACAGTAGCACTGCTATACGTGGAAAACAGAGTATTGACTGTAAGTAATAGCACTGTTAAATAGTTCCAATTGATAAAACTGGGAAACTCTGACTGAAAAAATAATATAATGATACTACTGTAGGCAAACAGAGTTACTGAAACATGACTTCTTTTTCTCTGAACACAATCAACACAACAAGAACACTCATAAATGTAGTATCAGGCAATGTAAGTCAAAGGGGTGCAATATCACCAGCCCGACAGCATATCTTCCAAGTCTTTGGAAATAGTAGTTCAATCTTTGCAGGCATATTTCCATGTCTTCGGTTTCAGCAGCATAGGCTCTGCACAGATTAATAATGTAAAAAATAAGCAATCAAAGAAATATCATTAACGAATGATGAATTTAGGTTAAAGGAACAGTTTAACTTGCTATAATTTTCTGTTGTACTTACTAGTTCATTTAATACTCTAGTACGTATAACAGAGAAGGTAGGTGCTGCGTACTTACTTCCATAATGATGGCCATCAATGTATTTGGACTGGAGGCTGCCCACCCGTTGCTGCAGGCTTGTAGGGAGCGTTTTCATACCAGGGCAGTCTCTAATGCGAAGATGTTGGAGAGATGAGTATGCTTGCGGACTATCCGGTAGGAGTGACAGGGTATTGCAGCCCAAAAGACAGAGGCGCTCCATCGATGGGAGCTCTCCCGAGCAGGATTCCAAAGATGTCAACCCATTGCAGTCAATAATTTGCAGGTCCTTGAGGGTTGGGGAAAGATGGAGAGCCCCGTTAAGCCATGACACTGCCATAACATTAATTCTTCTAAATACTCTGCCCCAGCTCTGTGTGATGATGATGACACCTCCAGTATACTAGATGAGCCTTGATGAATCGACAATGCTGACTGTCCCTGCGGTACCCTGCTGCCGAAGATAGACTCAAGCTTATTGCAATGAAAAATTCGCATCCTCCTGAGAGATGGAGGAACGTTGAAGACCTCAACCATGCTTCCACAAGACTCTATCACTAGAGATTCTAGACGTGGCAGTAGCCGACTCGTTACTGATGATGTTGATGGCTCAGTAGGAGCTTGTGCATATCCAGTCAGATTCTTGCAGTACTGAATACTAAGCTTCCTCAAGGATACCAGTCCTTGGAACTCTTTTTCCGGCCAGTGGACAAGCGCACGACAGCTTGAAATTGACAAATCTTGAAGGTGTACAAAACACGCACACAACTCTGCTACACCTGAGTTAAGACCTGTTAACACCAAAACTGTCAGAGGAAAATCACTGTCACTCCATTTTTCCTTGCCAGCCACCACTTCCCTCAGACCATGTTCAGCCGTGGCCGACGTTGTGTTTCCAAGGCTCTCAAGATTCAGATTGGTCAATGAAGGCATACGTCTAGCTACCCACAGGAACAACTCTGCCTCATGTCCTTTGAAGATTAATGCACTAAGCTTTGGTGACTGCTATAGTTGTCAACTGTGGACATCCCCGAATACGAACGCCCTGGAGGTTAGGGAAGGTTGCATGTCCTGGCAATGCTGTCAACTTCTTACACCAACTAAGAGACAACTTCTTAAGCAGAGGAAACATTATCTCTTCTCCTTGCATCCCATCATTATCTATTTCCCACAATCTCTCCAAACAGACAAGTTCTTCTAGCGTAAGCTCCTTCAGATTTGGAAATGCAAAGGATGTATCATGGTCATGGCGGAACAACCATTGCAGTTTTTCACAACGGAAAAAATGGATCTCAACAAAGTTTTGCGGCATAGCCATCCAGGTCGGCAAGGTTGTGCCTCCATAAGAGTGTATCCTTATAGCATGCAGCCCATCATGAGGTTTGAGTTTCTCGAGCACTCTTGCATCATACTCACCCCTAGTAACACTCCAATTTAATGTCAGTTCTCTTAGCTCCTTCTTCCTAACGAGGTTTGCCGCTTCTGCATCTTCTTCTGTCACATTCTCTAGTGACATAGCTCTAGTTGACCTCGAAGGTTTAAATTCCCGAGTTCCCTAATAGTACTGCAGCTAGATCCACTACCTACTACAAAACATGTAAGTGTCTGTAGTGATGTGAGTTTTCTTAAGTCTCTAGGCATGCTCTCCAGCTCTAGACAACCATGAGTGTAAAGGTGGCGGAGGGCAGTCATATACTTCATTTCCCTGGGAAGTCTACCAAGATTTCCGCAGTTAGAGAGGTTCAAAGTTTGCAGGTTGTATAGAATGCTCATATCTTTAGGAAGTGCTTTGATATAACTTCTTGAGAGATCTAGATACCTGAGGTGATGTAGATGCTTTGGTTTCAGAGGAAATGGTTGTCTTTTTAAATGGAGTTGTAATGCTTGCAAAGAATTGTATTTTGCTAAATGCTGCAGTCTAGATTTCATATAGCTATCACACAAAAGTGTTTGGATAGCTGAAGAGCTGTTCTTAAGAGAACTATTCAATTTTTTCCCTGGTTTCTTGCATGACAAAAATAAATGCTGAGCAGTTTTTGTAAACCAATCAGTTTGACTTGGTCCCTCAATTGCCAATGCACATTCCTTCCCCATTACAGACAGTGCAACATCATGCATAAGATCATGGATTTTGCATGTTGTCCTGGAATAACAAGCCCCCTTGTATTTAATTTCATCGTCTGTGGCCTCCACTTGTTTCACATCCTGAAAGAATGACCTTGAGGCCAGCTCATTGAAAATATGTTTGCCACTGGTTTCAAGACGGACTTGCTCTTCTTGGATAATAAAGCCATGTGCAATCCATAGCTGAATCAACTTGTCCACATCAATCTCGTAATCTTTGGGGAAAATAGCACAAAAGGCAAAGCATTGCTTCATATGTTGCGGCAAGGCATTATAACTGAGCTTGAGTATCGGTAAGATTCCAGACTCCATGTTGCAAATATTGCTTCTGCTTGATACAGCCTTCCATTCTTCTTCACTACACTTGTCACACAGTATGGAGCCCAACGCGATTGCAGCTAAAGGAGAGCCAACACATCGCTCAACAATCTCACCGACCATATTCACCAACACCGCGGGCCTATCCTTTTCCTTCAAACGATTGAATGCTGTTATCTCGATAATTTCCTTTATGTACCTTCCTTCCAAAGCTTCGAGGTTATAAGCTTCCACAGTACCCATTATTTCCACAACTTTTTTATCACGAGTTGTTGTCAAGACCACACTACCCATGCCACCATCTTCAAGGCAGGCCTTGAGCTGTTTCCATGTAAGATCCTGTCGTGCCCAGACATCGTCCAATACAAGGAGGTACCTTTTCCCGCTCACTACACGCTGAAGGATATCCAGTGGTGTCTTTTTCTTCTTGGAAGCAGCCACTCCTTCTGTACTATCCTGCTTCTTCTCCGGAGCTGCTGCAACTATATTTTAAGCCAGAGAATCCACATCAAAGCCATCAGAGGCACACACCCATAGCAGCAAATCGAAATGCTTTAGAATTTCAGGTTCATTGTAAACAAGTTGTGCTAATGTGGTCTTGCCCAGACCCCCCATTCCAACAATGGGAACAACTGTGAGATCTGCATTGCTAGCTCGACCAACTAGTATATCAACAACTTTCTCATGATCTTTGGCTCTCGATCTTCTGGGGATTTTCTCCAGATCAAAGATATCATTATTCGTCTGCTGCAACTGGGTGAATGACGGTGGTTGTTGCTGATATTTGAAGCCAAAGGCAGTCATTTCATTCACAAGGACCTCGATAGTTTGCACAACCTTGCAGAGCTTTCTTCCCATCCTGTTACAGAATACAAAATGATTGTGAGTGGGAAAGAGCTTTACCACATCAAAGCCAAGCTCCTTGTAGTTTCCCTCCTGTTTGGCCTTGCGACGAAGCGCCTCATACTTGAACTCATCAAACACTTCATTCGCATGGTTAGCCACCTTCTTGATGGCCTCGAGCCAGGCCGTCGCTCCTGCGCTGAGGGCTGCTACCTGCTCGGCGTCGGTGATGATGTCCAGGATGGCAAGTAGCTTGCGCTTCAGGATATCATGTTGCTCCTCCATGCCCTTCATCACCTTGTACTGGTCGAGGAGGCTGCTGGACGCCTTCTGCAGCACGATTTTGACCAGCGGCCCGACCACCATGGTGGCCACTACGGCAGCCATTGGGACACCACAGAAATGCAAGAACACAGAGAAGCACAAGTGAGAAGAAGATGGTCCGAGCAAGATGTGCTTGCTTGCTTGTGAGGGAAATCGAAGCCAGTATTGACTGTCAGGGAGAGGTGGACATGTTTGGTTTCATTACTCTGCATCCACTACCATACTATAGAAACGATAGTAGTGTTAGAGTATATGTACGGTTAGGATTGATTAGGGTTAGATCATCTTGTACTCCAAGTCTCCTACCTCCATGTACTCCTATATAAACCCCCCACTAGGGTCCAGATCACAATAACAGAAATTAGGGATTCTAAAATTTCCACATGGTATCAGAGCGGTTAGTCTCACAACGCCGATCCTAGGTTTCTCCACCACTTCCGCATCGCGCCGCCCCCGGGAGATTAATCTCCTCTCCCCGGGGACGCGGCACCCGGTTTCGATCTTTGATCGGATCGGTTCTTTAGACTAGATAGGTCGATTTCGAATTTTCTATCCCGTATATTAGATTCAAGTAGCCAAATAAATCCCTAAATCATCTGGATCGCCTCGTCCTCCGGTAAAAATAAGTACAAGATCGGTGCTTCAGTCGTCCAAAAATCGTCATCTGGCGATCGGTGCAAGATCCAATCTACGTCGACCTCGGCCGACACGACACAAGACGGCAGCAGCACGGACGTCTCCAGGACCTGCAACAGGAACCCACATATTGCGGCATCGGAGTCGGAGGCCGCAAGCACACGAGCCGCGTCCGGCGTGGAGGTACATCCGTGCATGCATGCATGAGGCAACTGGGTGCCGGCGCCGTTGCAGGCTACGAGCGCTCCAGCCTCCAGCACCATCAGATCATGTGAGGGTATGCACGTATTTACTCTACTGATCCATCTAATACATCGGATGCATGTGGGACTTTACCGATTTCCCACGAGCATAGAAATAGGTATAGTATAGGAAATCCGTAAAATCTCAGATCTTAGTTATTAATCTTAGCTATTAACTCCCTCAATAAACTTGACTCAGGAAAGTTCTAATTCTTTTATAAATTCATATGAATTTATTACTAATGCGATTTCTTCTGTAAGTCTCGCTATCGTCGGTTTATTCATAGCATATATCTTATATGGATCCGCTTATTCTTTTTTTCAGAATTTGAATTTATTAAATTCCTTTTACAAGGAAAGTCCGAAAAAGTACTTTTTCGATCAAGTTAAAAAAAAGATATACAGTTGGTCATATAATCGTGGTTATATAGATATTTTCTATACTAGGGTATTTACCCTCGGTATAAGAGGATTAACCGAACTAACGGAATTTTTCGATAAGGGTATCATTGATGGAATTACCAACGGTGTGGGTCTTGTTAGTTTTTGTATAGGAGAAGAAATTAAATATGTAGGAGGAGGGTGAATCTCGTCTTATTTATTCTTTTTTTTATGTTATGTATCCGTGTTTTTATTCTTTTTTCTTTCTTAACTTAAGAAATTTACGCGTTCCTTGTCTAAATAACTATCCTATCCCCTCCCCCTTCCTATCCTCTTTTACCATCTCTGTATCTCCCTTAAGTATTGTATAATAGTTCGGTTTTCCGCTATTTTTTCCATTCCTCTGTGTAAATAGCCTAATATGGGTTCACAATCAATAACATCTTCACCATCGAGAGTAACGATCAGTCGAAGAACACCATGCATTGATGGGTGTTGAGGGCCCATATTGACTATCATGAGATCTTTTCTTGTAAGCGGTAGACTCATATCCTTTCTTCCTTAATTCATTATTCCATGAAAATGGATTATTCCATGAATTCCTCAAAACGAGGCTCATCAAAATGCAAAATCTAAGACTACTATAAGACTACTAAGAAAATAAGAAAAAAATTAGAACGATTAAATTACTGCTCCCGAATATTCAACTGACTGATTAATTTCTTATAACGTACTCTATTTTTCTTTGCCATTTAGCTAGCAAGCCCGTGGATATTGAAGTTCCCCAAGCAGTGCTTCCGGATACTGTATTTGAAGCAGTTCTTCGAATTCCTTATGATATGCAATTGAAACAAGTTCTTGCTAATGGAAAAAAGGGAGGGTTAAATGTGGGTGCTGTTCTTATTTTGCCTGAGGGATTCGAATTAGCGCCGCCCGACCGTATTTCCCCTGAGTTGAAAGAAAAGATAGGAAATCTCTCTTTTCAGAGTTATCGTCCCGATAAAAAAAATATTCTTGTGATAGGCCCTGTTCCCGGTAAGAAATATAGTGAAATTGTCTTTCCTATTCTTTCCCCTGATCCCGCTACGAAGAAAGATGCTTATTTCTTAAAATATTCCATATATGTAGGGGGAAACCGAGGAAGAGGACAGATCTATCCTGATGGTAGTAAGAGTAACAATACGGTCTATAATCTAAAATATTAGAAAGAATGTACTCTTCTATCCAAATCCAATTTGCATCGATAAAATAAATCCAAATTCCAGCAGTAGATGAATAATTGCAAATTTTTGTGTGTACGAGATTAGAATAACTTCAAAATAACTGACATAATTTTTTATTTTTCCTGATCAGAAAAATATATGAAAAAGAAAGGAGGTAGAATTTTTTTGGGATTTATGGTTAAAGAAGAAAAAGAAGAAAACAGGGGTTCTGTTGGAATAGGGATTTTCGAACCATTTCCTATAAGAGAATGGTTTCCATTACTTTGAGAAATGGATTCTTATATCAAACTATAGCTATTGCATTAAAGAAGAAAAGAAACTAATAGATGTCGAAGACGCGGAATGATAGTGAATAGAGAGAAAGATTCTTCTGATTTTCTAGTTCCTGAAAATATTCTATCTATCTCCTAGACGCCGTAGAGAATTGAGAATTTTCATGTCTTTCAATTCTCGTACTCGTAATTGGAAAGTTACGGAAGGAGACCCCTCATTTTGCAATGAAAACAACATATAAAACTCTGGCAATTTCGAAATCAGACCGAGCGTCTTAATACATATGCAAAAAATTTCATTATTGGCCCACCATTGATTAGAAGATTTAGCTTGTATGAATCGCTATTGGTTTGATACGAATAATGGCAATCGTTTCAGTATGTTAAGGATACAGATGTATCCACAATTTATTTCGAGTTACTTAATAGCCTATTTCTTATACCATATCTCTATCCCTTGAAATTCTCGAGCCGAAAGATGGATGCATATGCTGTGTTTCATTTTGCTAAATGATATCAATTAAATGGTGTATCAATTCCATAAATTGGATATAGCAATAAATAAATCAGCAAAATTCTTTCTAATATTTTAGATAGAAGAAATGTTTCTTCTATCTAAAATATTAGAAAGAATGTACTCTTCTATCCAAATCCAATTTGCATCGATAAAATAAATCCAAATTCCAGCAGTAGATGAATAATTGCAAATTTTTGTGTGTACGAGATTAGAATAACTTCAAAATAACTGACATAATTTTTTATTTTTCCTGATCAGAAAAATATATGAAAAAGAAAGGAGATAGAAATTTTTTGGGATTTATGGTTAAAGAAGAAAAAGAAGAAAACAGGGGTTCTGTTGAATTTCAAGTATTCAGTTTCACCAATAAGATACGGAGACTTGCTTCACATTTGGAATTACACAAAAAAGATTTTTCATCGGAAAGAGGTCTACGAATACTTTTGAAAAGGGAATCGATCGTGATTTGGAACCTGTTCTTTACATGAACCCTCTTAACTAAGATTTTCTTATTTATACCTGTTCTAATGTTTTATTTTTTTCTGTTCTGGCTCGGTTATTCCATCTAGCCGAGCCATTCATTCCTTTTTATGAAAGAAAGGTAAGGGACAGAATAAAGATATAAAATTAAAGAAATAAGCATATTCAATAAGCAAAAGGAGAGAGAGGGATTCGAACCCTCGATAGTTCCTAGAACTATACCGGTTTTCAAGACCGGAGCTATCAACCACTCAGCCATCTCTCCACAGCCTAATCCCTATTTTACTCGTACAAGTAGAACATAGCCATATAAAAAGATCTACTAACCCCTAGAAAGATCTCAGATGCAAGTCCCTTTTCGACATATCTCTGTATACTGTATACACGGATACATGATCCGCTAAAGATAAAGAACCCCACTTTTCTAGTTCTTATGATGCACTGAGAGCTTATAGACAGAAACTCATCAGTTTAGATAGTCCCTTGTGGCTACGATGGAAGCTGGATCAACGCGTCATTGGGTCAAGAGAAGTTCCGATTGAAGTTCAATATGAATCTTTGGGGACTTATCATGATATTTATGCCCACTATCTAATAGTGGGAAATAGAAAAAAAGAAATTCGTTCTATATACATTCGAACCACTCTTGGTCATATTTCCTTTTATAGAGAAATAGAGGAAGCCATACAAGGATTTAGTCAGGCCTATTCATACACTATCTAAACAAGGAAGTTAGATTCGGCGATGCCCCTCCCTTTCGGGGGGCATTCCGATTTCCCTAGTATCATCATTTTTGCCGCGCGAATTCAGATTGAGATTAAGGAAATGAAGTTAATTAAATTTTCGAATCACTGACTCAGGCCCATTGTCGAATCCTACTCAGCAATTGTCGAATCCTACTCAGCCGAAAAGGGGGTACTTATGTATGGCGGAACGGGCCAATCTGGTCTTTCATAATAAAGAGATAAATTGGCTATCGTCTTTTCAATATAAATTATTGCAATATTTAAATTGCAATATCAATGAATTACAAAAATTCCTTTAAGTGAAAAAAGAATACTATGCAATAACCTACTTAAAGAAAATGTATATTCTCAAATAATACTAAGAAAATAGTATTGATTTCTATTCATCTTAATATTCAATATTATTTTCTTATATGTGCGCCTTTGTTTAGAGGATTGTATGTCTAATTATTAAAAAGTCCAATTATTCCATAGTCTAATTATTCAATAAATTAGATTGATTGATACGAGTTGATTTCCTATTACGATAGATGGAAGAAAGAATGGATAGTCCAATAGCGGCCTCAGCAGCCGCAAGGGCTATCACAAAAATTGCGAAAATGTCTCCTTTTAATTGGCGACTATCAAATAGATCAGAAAATGTTACGAGATTTAGATTAATTGAATTCAGTATAAGTTCAAGACATATTAGAGCTCTAACCATGTTTCGGCTTGTGATCAATCCATAGATACCAATCGAAAATAAATAGACGCTCAAAAAAAGTACAAGCTCAAACATCATTAATTAACTCCTTATCAATCTCGATTCATTTCAATATGAGGACAAGAATGGAACCGATTCAATTAATTACAATAGAACAATTAATTACACAACCGAGGACAAGAATGGAACCTTATCAATCTCGATTCATTTCAATATGAGGACAAGAATGGAACCGATTCAATTAATTACAATAGAACAATTACACAACAAAAGAGAAAAGAAAGAAGGTATTTGTTGGCGGTAGATGGTTTTTACTAAATCAAAATTGTGATTCTTTAGTTATTTATTTTAGATTTGCAATTCTTAGAATTTTTACGCCGCTTTCTTTTGAATCCTAAAATTCGATTAGAAGGATAGAAAGGCCATGAGGGTGGGAAAAGAAAAATCAAATCTTTTTAATTAGTTCTCCTTATTTTGCAAACTAAAAAATACAATAGTCAATATTCCTTATAATAGATATACTTAATTATATCATAAGAATCTTAAGATATTTTGAATATTATGGAATTAGAGAAATTTGCACGCTCTCTCATTTCATTCGCGAGGAGCTGGATGAGACGAAACTCTCATGTCCAGTTTTGCAGTAGAGATGGAACTAAGAAAGAACCATCGACTATAACCGAAAAGAACCAGATTTCGCAAACAACATCGAGGAAGAATGAAAGGAAAATCCTGCCGAGGCAATCGTATTTGTTTTGGTAGATATGCTCTTCAAGCACTGGAACCTGCTTGGATCACGGCGAGACAGATAGAAGCAGGACGAAGAGCAATAACACGATATGCACGTCGTGGTGGAAAAATATGGGTACGTATATTTCCCGACAAACCGGTTACACTAAGACCCACGGAAACACGTATGGGCTCAGGAAAGGGGTCCCCCGAATATTGGGTAGCCGTTGTTAAACCAGGTCGTATACTTTATGAAATGGGGTTATTGCTTATCTTATAAGTCTATTTTGTACAAGAGCCCCTCCTATCTGATAGAAAAGGGTCCCATGATCCCGAGCCGATCTTACCTTGGCTCGCAAACCCCAAGTTTGTCTATGAAGAGCTAATCTAATTGTATTTTTTTCTAGAATGGATTTCTTATGTGGAATACTAATGGATAGGGCCTCGTTACTAAGTGCTACAAGATCTAGTGCACTGGAACTCGTGGTTATGGACCCGAATCCTTTAGTATGGAACATTGTCTTTTCCAAGTAAAAACCCCTAGTATATAAAAGAATGAAAAGGTGCTTTCGTTCTTGTGGAATAAGAAGCCCTTGTACCTTAATGAAAGGAAAATCCTAATTTTTCGTTAGGTATTTGACCAAATAGGATCGTCCAGTTCCTATAGAACCTATCACTAAAATACCCGTTAGGGCTAAGCGGAACGAAAAGGGTTTTCCATGAGTAAGTGATTGTCTGATAATGAGCAAGGAATATAGGTCTTTCTGCTAAAGGGGATCTATTTATTAAACTCATAATTCATTAGATCCTTGTTATCAATGCCAACTAGGTATCATAAGTAAATGGATCCCGGTTGTTTTGTTGAATCCTTTGATAACCAAGGTCATTCTTTGCTAAAGAGAAATGATCACTATTAGTCAGACTCAATAGAATTGGATCCATTCCAAATAGCGAGAATTAGGATTCTACAATTATTACCGAAAACATTGTTAAAATACTTCTACGAGAGGGTTTTATTGAAAGTGTTCGGAAACATCAGGAACGTAACAGATATTTCTTGGTTTCAACTTTGCGACATCAAAAGAGAAAGACTAGAAAAGGAATATATAGAACAAGAACCTTTTTAAAGCGTATAAGCCGACCCGGCTTACGAATTTATACCAACTATCAAGGAATTCCTAAAGTTTTGGGTGGAATGGGAATTGCTATTCTTTGTACTTCTCGAGGGATAATGACGGATCGAGAGGCTCGACTAAACAGAATTGGAGGAGAAGTCTTATGTTATATATGGTAATCGCCATGCCTATAGTGCCCGAATTCTATCTCGACCTTCCTATGAATTCTATCTCGACCTTCCTATTTTGAAAATAAAAATGGAAAAATAGGAGAAAAAAAAATGACAGAAAAAAAAATAGGAGAGAAAAAAAAATAGGAGAGAAAAAAAAAACCCGAGAGAAGCAAAAGTCACTTTCGAAGGTTTAGTTACGGAAGCCCTACCCAACGGAATGTTCCGCGTTCGGCTAGAGAATGATACCATCATCCTGGGCTATATTTCAGGAAAGATCCGTTCTAGTTCTATACGAATACTGATGGGGGATAGGGTAAAAATTGAAGTAAGTCGTTATGATTCAAGCAAGGGACGTATAATTTATAGACTTCCCCATAAAGATTCGAAGCGTATCGAAGACTCGAAGGGTAGCGAAGATTTGAAGGATAGCGAATATTTGAAGGATACCACAGATTCAAAGGATTAGGTTTTTCTTTTTTCTAAGGTAAAAAATGGAAGTTCAAAAATTAAAGCGAAGAGACTTATTTTTTCAAAAAGATTAGATTTATAGTTTAAGAAAGGATACGGAAATATGAAAATAAGAGCTTCCGTTCGTAAAATTTGTACAAAATGTCGACTGATTCGTAGGCGTGGACGAATTAGAATCATTTGCTCTAATCCGAAGCATAAACAAAGACAGGGGTAATCTTTCTAAAAAGAACTTTACTTTCTAAAAATGAAAAAAGTACCCGCGGAAATGTTCAAATTACAAATAAAATAATTTTAAATAATTAAAGTAAAGGGTATATTTTACCCTGAAACGGATATCTTTGTATCTTTTTTTCTTTTTGTTATTTCTAACTCATATTTATGAGATAATAAAATATGGCAAAAGCTATACCAAAAATTGGTTCACGTAAGAAAGCGCGTATTGGTTTACGTAGGAATGCACGTTTTAGTTTACGGAAGAGTGCACGTAGAATAACAAAAGGAGTTATTCATGTTCAAGCTAGTTTCAACAATACCATTATAACTGTTACAGACCCGCAAGGTCGAGTGGTTTTCTGGTCCTCTGCAGGTACTTGTGGATTCAAAAGCTCAAGAAAAGCATCACCCTATGCTGGTCAAAGAATAGCAGTAGATGCTATTCGTACAGTGGGTTTGCAACGATCAGAAGTTATGGTAAAGGGCGCTGGGAGTGAAAGAGACGCCGCATTACGAGCCATCGCTAAAAGCGGTGTGCGATTAAGTTGTATACGGGATGTAAAACCTATGCCGCATAATGGATGTCGACCGCCTAAAAAAAGACGTCTGTAAAAGAATTAATCTGCTTTCAAGAGAAATAAACGATTCAATGATCAAATAATAATACTAGTCTATTATGACATGCTGCTGCACAGTGCATGTACATCTTCAATATCACCGACCGATCTGCATCGACCCGGACTACACCAAGCCGAACCACGACATCGAGCTGGACAACTACATCGCCGCCGATCTGCACCGACATGAACAACTACGTCAAGCTGTACGACTACACCAAGATCTTCGTCGAGCTCTACACCGACAACACAAATCAACGCCAAGGTCTACATCACGCGAGTCGAGCCGCATGCCGCCAAAAACAAAACCCCGCCGTCTGCCGCCGCCACTCACACGCGAGTTGCCGCCGCACGCCGCCAATGACAACCTAAAAACCCGCCGCCGCCGCAGAAACCCTGCCGCCGCCGCCTAAAAATCCGCCGCCGCTCTGCTAGGGCAATCATACAATCGCCTCGCCCGCCTGGTAAAAACCCCGTCGCCGCCGCAGAAACCCTGCCGCCGCCGCGCTACGACACAAAACCTGCCGCCGCAGCAGATCCCTGCCGCCGCCGCACAAAACCCAAAACCCCACGACACAAAACCACGCAATTTTTTTTGCGCCTTCGGCTCTATCGGCTACATCGACCGCGACAACATCAACCACGGCTACATCGTGCTCGGCTACCTCGACATCAACATCATACACAAGTCTACAACAACTCAAGAGCTCCAGTCGACAGCATCCGCGTCATCCCTTGCGTCCATGACACTCCCGCTGTGACTGCGGGAGGGAAGAGAAGGAACCAGAAGGGGACGGCGATGATGACAAGGTGGAGGAGGCGACGGACGCACATGACTCTTCAGTCGCAATCGTCCGCTTCACTCCCGCTAGGACTGAGGGGGGATGTTAGAGTATATGTACGGTTAGGATTGATTAGGGTTAGATCATCTTGTACTCCAAGTCTCCTACCTCCATGTACTCCTATATAAACCCCCCACCAGGGTCCAGATCACAATAACAGAAATTAGGGATTCTAAAATTTCCACAAGTAGTACGCTAGTGCTTAATAACATAACACTACTTTTAGCATCTTCAGAACTACTTTAATCTCTCCATCTTTAGGACTACTTTAATTTCTCGATTGTCCTGCCCGATGGCAGCTTCACCAATACCATCTGCTGTCTTCGGGAGGAGCCTCTTTTGTCCAACAATCATCTTCAGTGAGGATGTGTCCAACAATTTTGCATGGTTTTGGTTTCAGAAATAAAAAAGTTTCGGCAAAATATAACCACAAATACCTGTACACAACTGCGTTGTTATCTAGATAAATGTTATCGCCATCTTGCATCACTGTCCACCAAAGCAAGAGTTGTGTGCAGCCATGTGATGCTTACGTGCTTACCATATTAATAAACGATACCACGAAACAGGGAAGATTAGTGTCTTTTTTTTCGAGAATCGGAAGATTAGTGTCTTGTTTGTACTTGTGCTAATGACACCAGTTGGCTACTTATAAGTTCAGATAAGCATCAGTTGTACAGCTAGGTCTGCATTTCTTTGACCAAGGCAGGCTAGCGTTAAGACTACAAGGTGAATCGCCTTGATCGACTACAAGGTAACATGCCCTTATGCTCGATGGAGATTAAAAAACGACGAAAGACGGGGACTTTGTCTGGCAGTTTCCTTGCAAGCTGCCCAGCAGTACAATAATCATGCAGTAATGTGCTGTTGTCTTACCTGACCCTCCAGCCGGCAGCTCCGTCCCGTGGTCCACTCCGCGCTTGGTTGCTCCACGGCGCGCCGGTATCCCCATCCCTACGGTTGCTGGCGAAGCAGAGAGGGAACAGGACGGCGGCGACGGAGCGGAGGCTTCCGGGCGGCGTGCACTCGGATTTGGGGACGCTGAGGAGACTGTGTTCTTTTTTTATTCTTTTAAGGGGAACGAGGAGACGGAGTGTATGCTTAGCGAAAGCCGAGTGAGGCCCACTAGGCCCAGCCCGACAGAACAGCTGAAAGCCCAGTGAAGCGACGCGAGCTACGTAAACCGTGCACGTAATTCTCAAAAAAAAAACGTAAACCGTGCACGTGTTACGAAAATCAGATTTTCAGCTGTTTCTTCTGTTACCACTCGTGAAAACACGACCCGTCCGAGCAACTCTCTCGTTTTTGAGGTAAAGTCATCGCGGCGTTCTTTATTAATTGGGAAACAAGGATACATCATCCGTGATTACAGCTTGGATACAAAGAGGCGTATCACCATGCCACACACCTTGGCTGACCTCAATTTTTTTTGCTAATTCATGAGCTGCCCTATTGGTCTCCCTCAGACAATCACTAGTGGAAAATGGGGCACTAGTCCCGGTTCCAGAGGGCCTCTAGTCCCGGTTGGGCAATCGAGACTAGAGGCCCCCCCTAGTCCCGGTTGTCCACGAACCGGGACAAGAGGACCTCCCACGTGGCAACGGAGGAGCCCGCGGGGCTGGAAACGTTTAGTCCCGGTTCGTAACAGGTAGGCCATTTTTTTCTTTTCGATTATTTTTCAGGGTTTACAATTTAGAAGGGGTTTAGAGGTTTCGGATGGTTTCCATCGAACGGGGATCACATCGTACGGGGATCAAGTTGATGCATATATACATAACACATACAATTACATGAAGATCACGTTGATGCATATATATAACACATACAAATTAAGTAGTACATGAAGATCACGTTTTCGTATAAAGTGCTTAATTACATGGAGATCACTATTACATGGAGGCATACTATTTTACATCATAGTGGTACTCTCCGAATTTAGGTATGACCTCCGTAAGGAAAAATCTGCCAATTTCTCCGCAATTGCTTTGAAGCGGTCCTCTATTGGGAGCGCGTTCGGCTTTCTTGCCAACTTTAAAAGACTGAGATCAAAATGAATACATGAGTTGTGTGTATATATATCAAATCATAATAAAATAATTATGAATGTAACTCAGCACAACTGATGGTAACATAATAAAGTTGTGAATAATGTTTACGTATATCTTTATTTTTCGGTTGTTGAATCTCTCGTTGGTCCTATTATGAATGTACTCGCAAACGTAGAATCCACATAAATCAGTCCCGTGTGGCTGTTTATGGCAAGTCTGTACAAGAATAGAATTCAATCAAATAATAATCAAGCATGATAATGGTGCGTGGACCTAGGTAGTAATACTTACGTCGTTCAAACGCCATGTCAGCTTCCGTTTCCATTCACCTGGTTCTTCCATGATGAACGTCTTCCAAACGCTGCCCGACAAAGAAAATGAACAAAGGAGTTACTAATTACTTGATATCAGAAAATGAACGAAAGAGGCAATAAGAATTGAAATTACTCTGTGAGCATATCAAAATAGGTCTTGAATTTTTTAATATCTCTCCTTAATGAGTCAAGGACTTCTCTCCACCGTGAATGTTAATGACGAGAAGAATAAAGTGGAACCTGCGCACGTTTATATACGCAGTCATGGATAACTCACCAGTTAAACTTAACATCTGGTGAGCAAAATAGAATGTGTACAAGACAGTAACACTCACTTTAAGTTGTAAGGAAAATGTATTTCTTTTTAGTCACGTTGTCGCTTCAAAAATCTTAGCAAAATCTCCGGTGTATCCTTGTTATAAAAGGGATTTTCTATGGTAACTTCATGAACTTTATCCGGGTCAATGGACCCAATGTCCGTGATTTCATCACTTTTGCATTCGAGAATCTTCATTCTGCATAATATAGTGCACAAAAGATTATAGTGAGGATAATTACAGACAATGAACGAGCTGAGTTAAAGACTTAAATTACAGAAATAAATCACTTACAGACAGTAGCAACTGATGATAGATTTGTCGAGGGCCCGGAGATTGTATAACTGAAAACGTACGGTAAACTCAACGGACACAGCGTATTCTTGGAAGTAGTGCTCTTCCTTAACTGCCATCATGATACTGATTGTCCCTTCCTTTGTGAATTTCTTGTATCAGTTATGCAGCTGACGCAATTTTGTTGTTAGGGACTGATGCATGTAAAGTGCATACATGAACTTTGCATTATTTTACTTATATTCCAGTCATATTTGCATCATATAAGGGTTATATCACTGTTTTATAATGATTTTGGGAATATTTGATATGTTTCCTATTTTTTATGGAATTAACCCTGCACAGGCAGAAAACCCTATTTCTATATTTTAATGTTTCAGGGACCCAAACGACGTCCAAATGACCTGGAAATTTACGAGCATCAGTTTTTGGAAGGAACAAAGCGTGGGAGCGAAGGAAGCAAACAAGAGGCCCGAGGGCCCAGATGAGTGGGCCCACGCGGCCATGTACCTGGCCGTGGGACCCCCCTTTTGGCCTCGGAGCTCCGTTGCCGTCGATCTTTCCTCCACCGACTCCGTTTTGACCTAAAACCGCCTATAAAAATAGTCCCCCGACGTTCTCTGGAAGGAGCGCCGCAGAAACACAGAAACACCGAAACAGAGACCTGGAGTTGCAGATTGGAGGGGAAAACTCCGGCGGGGCGCTGCCGGCGTGGTCTCCATCTTCTCCAACGACTTCTCCACCGTCTCCATGATGAAGAGGGAGTAGTCCACCTCTGGACTATGGGTTTGTGGAAGTAACTTATGTATCTCTCTCTCTTGAGCTTCACTAATTAGTACCGTATGAGCTGCTGAACATGATTACGGTCATCTATGTAATACCTTTGTGGTGGATCTTTTTATGAGTTAATATATGTTTGAGATTGCAATGGTTTTGTTTCAGTTATGAAAGTAGATGCATATTATGTACCCCGTTCTTATTTACTTGTCATGATCAAGCATGTTTATGAGAGCGTGTGAGGGGGAACGTGTGCATTAGTTGGAGTAACGGGGGGTGGCTAGTGCAGTGAACGTGAGAGAAAGTTCTGCGATCCACTTGGGTATCTCTACCTTACTTTGTTGCCTCACTAGGGATAAAAAGAAATACCATGCTACCGGAGATGTGGGTGTGACCATTGCCACTTCCTCCATGACTAGATCTAGCATGTTCTTATTTTAACTTCATGTCATGATACTTATTGCTATACTCTGAGTTATCTTAATTACTGAGGTGTTATGATTTAGTTCGCATCTTGGTGGAGTATAAGAGAGACTAATAACCAAAAGGTCTCTATGTTAGGACGTGATGCCCATATAATTATAACTTGTCATTAAACTGTTGTGTTGCAATCTCATATGTCAACTCTAGTGTTCCATTGTCTACCACTTTATTAAAGAGAGAGTGCATTTGTGAAACCATGAACCCCGGTCCATTTTTAATCATAAGAAACACCTTTCCAACCACTTTTACCACTTTTCCATTTTCTGCCATTTAAAAATCCGAAAATACAAAACACTTTTACATCTTGCATTCATCATATAAAACCCAAAAATATCATTTATCATTGCTACCACCATCCTTGCATATTTATTTACCACCATTGCATATTTATTTCTTGTTTGCATTGCATATTATCTTGATATCATTCTCACACCTTGTGCTTGACAACCACTAGGTGAGGTTGAGGACCAAAACATTTACTTTGTTTTGTAGGTAACCAAAAGAAGGATAGGAAAGATAAATCTTCACTACTGATTCCCCGAGAGTTCGATATTAAACCCTCGAGTCACCCCTCGTGGGGAAAACACGTCTTCCACTTACTACACACTCTGCACTTGGAGTCTCAACCTAACCCATTTACTTTTCACGCAGGTAACTACGTGAAGGGCCATCAAGACTGTTTTCTGGCGCCGTTGCCGGGGAATCATTGCTGAAAGGTTTATCCAAGGGTCCCTGCACTAGCTCTGTTTTCTGGCGCCGGGTTTATCCAAGGATATCTCACCAAGTCAACTTCATCACCAACTTGTGCTAACACCTAAGCTTGGGGAGGTTGCACCTACGTGAGCATCATCTTATCCATCTTTACCTTCAAAGCAATTTATCTTGTTTTGTCATTGTCTTGCATTTTTATTCGGTTTGCATATTTATTTTCAGTTTTGCATAAAAAATTAAAAAACACATAAAAACTTGCTAAAATGGGAGAAAGAACTAAGTTGTGTGATTACACAAACACTCCAAATGATCAATTTATTGCTAGGCCCATTGCCACACCTAAGATAAATGCTGATAGTTATGAAGTAAGTCCTAGTTTGTTGAACTTGATAACTAGGGAACAATTTGGCGGTAGTGCTATGGAGGATGCCTCTATGCATCTTCATGATTTTGTTGAAATATGTGACATGCAGAAATTTAAAAATGTGGAAAGTGATATTCTAAAACTGAAGTTATTTCCTTTCTCACTTAGAGGAAAAGCTAAAGAGTGGCTGCATTCATTACCTATTGATAGCATTAAAACTTGGGATGATTTAAAAGAAGCTTTCATTAAGAAATACTATCCTCCTGTTAAAATTTTGCAAAATAGAAACAACATTCTTTCTTTTAGGCAAAATGAAAATGAACATGTTGCTATGGCTTGGGATAGGATTAAACTTATGCTTAGAACTTGTCCATCACATGGGGTCAACGAATGGACCATATTACACTCTTTTTACAATGGTCTAAATTACATGTCTAGAAATATTCTTGATTCTGCTGCTGGAGGTGCTTTTATGGGAAAAACTATAGTAGAAGCTAAGAACATATTGGAAAGTATTTTGCAAAACTATAGTCAATGGCATACTGATAGAGCACCTAATCCTTCTAAGAAAGTGAACTCCATAGAAGAAACAAATGATTTGTCATCTAAAATGGATACTATTCTTGCTTTCATTAATAAACAAAATATTGAAAATGTGCCTTTGCAAGAACTAGTTGGTAATAATCCTGAAAATATTGATGTCAACTTCATTAGGAACTATGGTAATAATGGGTATGGTAACAACAATTATAACTCTTATAATAAACCCCCATATGTGCCAAACAAATATACTACTAGTGGTAATGTTTCTAGTGATTTGGAAAACACCATTAGATCATTTATATCTACTCAAAAGGAGCTTAATAAGGAATTTATATCTAAGTTTGAAAAACAAGACTCTTTGTTTGAAAGGGTAGATCAGCTCACTAAGGAAGTTTCCTCATTAAAGAACACCATTATAGCTCAAAAACATGAGGAAACAATTAAATATTGTCAAGAGGTTATAAATAAATCTTGGGAACATATTCATGAGCAAGAGAGAATTGCTAAGGAAACTATTATGGTAATGAAAGAGAAAAAGTTGAGGAAGTTAAAATGCTTAGTGAAGTCAAGGAACCATTGCTTGACTTAGAGAATTGTAGCTTGCATGAATTAATATCTATCTTACAAAAATTTGCAAGTGATCCTTCCATCAATCTAACCAAGCTGGTTTTGGTTCTTATATTGCTAATCATGTCTTGAAAGAAAAGATTGCTAGGTACAACCAAGAGGCTATGATACCACCTAAGCTTGGGGATATGGATTCCCAAAGTCCTAGTAACCATTGGAAAAGAGACACACCATGCTATACTTGATCTAGGATCTAGTGTCTCTGTTTTATCTAAAGAACTATATGAAGTACTTGAATTGAAAAATCTTGAAAAATGCTCTATTGAACTTGCACTTGCTGATGATTCCATTAAACATGCTTTAGGAAAGTAAGTGATGTTATGGTAGAGTTACATATGACATTTGTGCCTGTTGATTTTCTAATCATGGATATGGGGAATAAAACCTCTAGTCCAATTATTCTTGGAAGACCTTTTCTTCGTACTACAGGTGCTATCATTGATTCAAAAGAAGGGAATGTGAAGTTTCAGTTTCCACACAAGAAGTGCATGGAACACTTCCCAAGGAAGAGGGACACCAAAGTTCAAGCTCCCTCATGAGCTTCGTCCACAATAAACATCAAGTAAGAAGCCTAGCTATATGGCTATAAAGAAAGCGCTTTACGGGAGGCAACCCGGTTGTTTTTATTTGTGATTTTCTTTGTGTCCTCTTGCTGTAACAAGAGACTTTGTGTTAGTTTAGTTTCTGGAATTTTTAATAAAGTGCCAAGTTTTACTCATTTTGGTTTGAAAAGTTGCTTATAGCGTTCGGAGATTTTATTCCTGCACGAATCTGTGCACGGTATGATTTTTAATTCTTATTCTGTAACTCCGAATGAGCTCATATTTGAACTGTAGTTGCAACTTTTCATCCTCTGTATGCATGAATTTTTGGAATTTTCGACAAAGTTAAGTAGGGTAGAAAAATACGTTTTGCTGCTGCTGTTTTTCTGGACAGATTCTGTCCCATTTTGTTTGATGCATGCTTAGAACTTTTAACTTGAATCTTTTTATCCAATTGAGTTTATGAGTAGGCATACAACATTATACACTTTCTGGACATTCATATGAATTTTTGTCTAAGGATTATATGCAGCAAGAAATCTATTTGTTTATCACTACTAATGCACCCCACAGAAAAGAAATGGGAGAAACGGTGTTTTGAAGTTTTTTCACAGGGATTAGAGGAGATGCACCAAGAGCTATCCAAGGATGGTGAAGACCATAAGCTTGGGGATGTGAAGACAACCCCACTGGACCTACACACTCTCGGTTTGCACACGTCTAACTTCTGTTTTTCGATCGAAACACTTTATCGCATAAACTTGGAGCGTCTTTTTGTTTGTTTTGGTTTGATTTTTATTTTGTGAGACCACCACACTATCATTTATATATGAGAGAGCTACTGGAAATTTGGGTTGAATTATGTTGGATGCTATTATAAGATTGGGAAAAGGGATGTTGAGTTGATTTTAAAAGATACATATAGTTGCATGATTCATGAGCTTGTTAATGAGTTAATTTGCAAGTATTTTATCAAGAGCTATCTTTTATTCATGTTTTGATGCTGAATGTTATTTTACTTGTTTAACATGGATTAGTTAGTTCTATGGACACTCATGCATGCATTTAGATGGTCAACTTTCTCCCTCTTGCTAGCCCAAAAATTCCAACAAGCAAAAACTTGTTTCCAACACCTTCAACCAAAGTTTTTCCAGTGAGTCCACCATATCTACCTATTAGCTTTATGCTATTCCGAGTATGTTTATCATGATATTTGTGTTATCTATACCTCTGAATGAAAATGCTTATGTTTTGATTGTTATGGGAAAAGTTGGTTATAGAGCTCTCTCGAACTTGATGCACACTTTACTTTCATTGCATAAATAAAATATGACCCATTGTGATTAAAATTATGATGTTGTGGCTTGACAAATGTCTTTGGTTGAGAGTTAGCTCATATGTGCTGTCACATGGCAAGCTTTCAACATGCACTTCATTCATTTAGTTGATATCATGTACTTTTGTTTATGGATGCTTACCATGGGTGAAATAAATGTGGAAATGAAGTGAGTTTAAATGAGTTTGTATAAATGGTTAGAGAGACGCCTGGGCCGCTAATCTAAGCCATGCATCATTCATGGTGGAAATTTACTTACATGCTATGGTGAACCTTCTGTGATACACCTTACAATAAAAAGCTATCTAATGGTAAATAAAAAGGGTGTTGAGATTGTTCATTGTGTTTGTTTGTCTTGTCATTTTGATATGGGCTTGTTCCATATCCTGGGACAAGAGGTACCCCAGTTGACGCTCTTAATGATACTATTATTACTTACAATGATATTTAACTTGAACTTGCTTTGTTTCCAAGTTGAGTAACACATGGAGTAGGTACTTGTATTCAAGGGGCATGAGACTTTCAACCTGTACTTTGTCAAGCACACTACTCATATTTGCTTTCACTTTAAACTTAATCATTCAAGATGCTATGATAGGGGAATGAGAGCTTGACACCAAGGATTACCACATTACAATCATTAACTTAAGTAGAGAAGTTCAGAAGTTAGATGAAATTTATTCATGCTTTACCTCTACTCATATATATCTTTCCAAAGTGTCCACCTTTTATATTCAGATTTTCATCAATACTCTATGACCATTAGGATGTTCTTACTTATCATTATGCATACATGTGGTCCATAGTACTTTCTTTATGTTACACTTTGTGAATTATCATTGAACATCCTTGCATTGAATACTTGATATCACTTCATAAACTATCTTGCATATTGCTACTCCTTTTAAGAATGAATCATTTGACTCTATGTAGCAATAGTAATCATCTTTGATATCCATTGTAGTATTAAATTGCAAAGTCCATGTTAGTTTTATCACCTTCATACTCGAGGACGAGTATAGGTTAAGCTTGGGGATGTTGATGCATGTAAAATGCATACATGAACTTTGCATTATTTTACTTATATTCCAGTCATATTTGCATCATATAAGGGTTATATCACTGTTTTATAATGATTTTGGGAATATTTGATATGTTTCCTATTTTTATGGAATTAACCCTGCAGGCAGAAAACCCTATTTCTATATTTTAATGTTTCAGGGACCCAAACGACGTCCAAATGACCTGGAAATTTACGAGCATCAGTTTTTGGAAGGAACAAAGCGTGGGAGCGAAGGAAGCAAACAAGCGGAGGCCCGAGGGCCAATGAGTGGGCCCACGCGGCCATACCTGGCCGCGTGGGACCCCCCTTTGGCCTCGGAGCTCCGTTGCCGTCGATCTTTCCTCCACCGACTCCGTTTTGACCTAAAACCGCCTATAAAAATAGTCCCCCGACGTTCTCTGGAAGGAGCGCCGCAGAAACACAGAAACACCGAAACAGAGACCTGGAGTGCAGATTGGAGGGGGAAAACTCCGGCGGGGCGCTGCCGCGTGGTCTCCATCTTCTCCAACGACTTCTCCACCGTCTCCATGATGAAGAGGGAGTAGTCCACCTCTGGACTATGGGTTTGTGGAAGTAACTTATGTATCTCTCTCTCTGAGCTTCACTAATTAGTACCGTATGAGCTGCTGAACATGATTACGGTCATCTATGTAATACCTTTGTGGTGGATCTTTTTATGAGTTAATATATGTTTGAGATTGCAATGGTTTTGTTTCAGTTATGAAAGTAGATGCATATTATGTACCCCGTTCTTATTTACTTGTCATGATCAAGCATGTTTATGAGAGCGTGTGAGGGGGAACGTGTGCATTAGTTGGAGTAACGGGGGGTGGCTAGTGCAGTGAACGTGAGAGAAAGTTCTGCGATCCACTTGGGTATTTACCTTACTTTGTTGCCTCACTAGGGATAAAAAGAAATACCATGCTACCGGAGATGTGGGTGTGACCATTGCCACTACTCCATGACTAGATCTAGCATGTTCTTATTTTAACTTCATGTCATGATACTTATTGCTATACTCTGAGTTATCTTAATTACTGAGGTGTTATGATTTAGTTCGCATCTTGGTGGAGTATAAGAGAGACTAATAACCAAAAGGTCTCTATGTTAGGACGTGATGCCCATATAATTATAACTTGTCATTAAACTGTTGTGTTGCAATCTCATATGTCAACTCTAGTGTTCCATTGTCTACCACTTTATTAAAGAGAGAGTGCATTTGTGAAACCATGAACCCCGGTCCATTTTTAATCATAAGAAACACCTTTCCAACCACTTTTACCACTTTTCCATTTTCTGCCATTTAAAAATCCGAAAATACAAAAACACTTTTACATCTTGCATTCATCATATAAAACCCAAAAATATCATTTATCATTGCTACCACCATCCTTGCATATTTATTTACCACCATTGCATATTTATTTCTTGTTTGCATTGCATATTATCTTGATATCATTCTCACACCTTGTGCTTGACAACCACTAGGTGAGGTTGAGGACCAAAACATTTACTTTGTTTTGTAGGTAACCAAAAGAAGGATAGGAAAGATAAATCTTCACTACTGATTCCCCGAGAGTTCGATATTAAACCCTCGAGTCACCCCTCGTGGGGAAAACACGTCTTCCACTTACTACACACTCTGCACTTGGAGTCTCAACCTAACCCATTTACTTTTCACGCAGGTAACTACGTGAAGG